>CM035836.1:126382293-126584325 GCA_020510985.1 Pholidichthys leucotaenia | reverse complement strand
CCACACCAAGATGAGCTGCTAAAGCTGAGGCGTTGTTGAGGCCAGGACCAGCCAGTTCCACCACTTGCTTCAGAGTGAGAATGTTCCTGGAACACAGCCTATCAAGGAAGGTCCTTCCAACTCCCGGCAGGACACCAAGGCGACCACCAAAAACCAGCGGCTCCCTCAACAACCAGTAGAGGGAATCGCATGGCCCTCTTTGTTTTTTAAAAAGAGTCCACACTGAAAAGAGACTGCGGTAAAAACTGGGTAAAGACAGTGCATTAGAGTTCTTAAAATCCATTAAAAACACAGGGAGGTCTAGCCCAAGCCCAAGGACTCTCTGTAAAATAACACAGGCCAAAGGCCTCCATACCAGGTCCTGGGGGCCCGTCAGCAGTCTCTGTATGAAAGTCAGTCTAAAAGCAGCACCTCTACTAGCTAAATGAATCACTCCTTGCCCCCCCTCCTCTTTGGGAAGAAATAACAGGGCTTGAGGAACCCAGTGGAGTCCACCCCCCCCAAAAAAGTCCACCAAAACAGACTGAATTTTGGACAACAAACCAGCAGGGGGGTCCATGCACATGAGGCGGTGCCACAGGGATGAGGAAACAAGATTATTTAAAATGAGCACTCTTCCTCTAAAAGATATTCTCGGCATTAGCCACTTCCACTTGTTTAGTCTCCCGTTAATCTTCTCTATGACCCCATCCCAATTTTTTTGCTCAAACTGCTGATTTCCAATAAAGACACCAAGATACTTAAAACCTCCTTTTTTCCAAATCAACCCACCCGGCAGCGTAAGCTGATTTTCTAGTTTCTCCCCCACCATCAGAGCCTCGCTTTTTCCCCAGTTTATCTTTGCAGAGGAAAGTTGGCCAAAAAGATTGACACTCCTAACCAGAACGTCAATGTCACTCTGCTTGTTTAGCAGAATGACTACATCATCTGCATAGGCCGACAGCTTGAACGTGGTGTCACAGCCAGGAAAAGTAACTCCTGATAGATCCCTTCTCAGGCAGTGAAGCAAAGGCTCTATGGCGAGGGAGTACAGCATCCCTGAGAGAGGGCAGCCCTGCCGAACCCCCCTCTGGACTTTTAAAGGGGCAGACAGGCCCCCATTTATCTTCAGCACACTCTCAATGTCACTGTACAAGACCCGTATCCTGGCTATGAAGCCTGGGCTGAACCCAAAAGCTGTTAAAACTGTCCATAAATATTGGTGTTCAACCCGATCAAACGCCTTTTCCTGGTCAATTGAAATCAAACCAGTTTCTACCGCCAATGAACCAGAGACCTCCAAAATATCCCGAATTAAAGTGACGTTGTCACTAATCAGCCTGCCAGGCACACAGTAAGTCTGGTCTACATGAATGAGCTCGCTCATCACCTTTCTCAGTCTTCGGGCCAGAGCTTTTGAGAGAATCTTGTAGTCTGTGCAGAGCAGAGAGACTGGCCTCCAGTTCTTTAGGCTCTGGAGGTCCCCCTTTTTCGGCAACAGTGTGATGATGGCCCTCCTGCAGGTCGTGGGTAGGGTCCCCCTTTCCAAGCTATCTTGGAGAACCTCCAGCAGGTCTGGACCAAGCAGGGGCCAGAATTCCTTAAAAAAGTCCACAGAGAGACCATCTATGCCTGGTGATTTTCCATTCTGGAGGCTCATTAGCGCCGTATGCAGCTCAGACAGAGACAGTGGAGCATCCAAGCCGGCAACAAGGTCCTCTGAGAGCACTGGAAGACCATCAAGGAAAACCTGGCCCAGTGACGTGTCCTCCCTCCACTCTGCTCTAAACAATTCACTGTAAAAGCTAGCAGCGTGTTTCCTGATCTCTGCTGCTGTGGAGATTGTTCTCCCGTCATCGCCCAACAAGGAGTGAATGAGCTTTCTCTGTCCATTTTTCCCCTCCAGTCCAAAAAAGTACTGGGAGGGCGAGTCCATCAGAGCTACATCCATGTAGCGTGAGCGGACCAGAGCACCCTGTGCGGTGACCCCTAGCAAGCTAGCCAAGGCTGACCTTTTTGACTTGAGAGCCTCTAAGTGCTCCTGTTTTCCTGTAGAACTGAGCAACTCCTCTAGTTCTACCACCTCAGTCTCCAGAACTTTCAAGGATTGGGTCAAGCTACGAGTGACATTTTGAGTGTACTGTTGGCAGAGTTGTTTTATCTGGGCCTTACCAAAATCCCACCACAATTGGAGAGAACTAAAAGAGGGTTTTTGTTCCCTGTGTGACTTCCATACATCATGAAAAACTCCCTTAAAAAACACATCATTTAAAAGTGTATTATTAAAATGCCAAAAAGCACTCTTACACTTTACATTTTCAATGAAAACAGAACAAATCAGCAGGCAGTGATCAGTGAAACCAACAGGACAGATACAACTATTTTTAAAAACACTCATTTGGTGTTTAAAACCATAGAAACGGTCTAACCTAGCCATAGATAAGAGGTTATCTTTGGCATGGCTCCAGGTGTACTGCCTCTGGTCCCCATGATGTGATCTCCACACATCGGCCATTTCATGCGCCTTCACTAGTTCCCTCAGCCTATTGGCAGAAGCAGGGTGAGGTTCCTGATGGTTCCTGTCCAGTCTGTGGTTTAATGTACAGTTAAAATCACCCCCCAGAAATAAAAAACTATTTGGATTACAGGATCTAACCGTATCTGATAGCATATTAAAGACCCTGATCCTTTCTGCTCTCTGGGTTGGCACATACACGTTTATAAGAACCAAGTTTACGTTTTCAAGCTGTACCTTTAGCAAGAGTACATGTCCTTTCACCACCTCTTCTACCTCATAAGAGACAGGCACACAACCCCGAGAGAAAAGTACAGCCACCCCTCCACTATTATTGGATTTGTGGCTAAAAAAAATGCAGCCATCCCACTCTTTTCTCCACTGGCACTCCATGTCTACAGTGCTGTGAGTCTCCTGGACCATCAGCACGTCAAGTGCCTTTAAATTAAAAAGCTTGTATAAAGAGGCCCTTTTACATCATCCCTGGCCCCGTTTATATTAAGAGTGCCAATTCTAAGGTGGGGCATTAAAAAGGATAAAAATAAGGTACAGTAAAAAAACACACACATAGCATAAAAGGGAAGAAACAAACTAAGAGTCAACATGACTGTTAGTAATTTGTGATTTCAGTTTGACAACCAGTTTCTTTAAACGAAAAATTTCCTGATCAGTAAAAGTCTCATTCCCATCATTCGGTTTCATCAGCTTGCGAGCTGATGCCACAAATAACTCCAGATCTGGAAAGTAATTTTCCACTTTCACAGCTCTGCTCCCCTTAGTCACCTGGAGAAATTGTCTAATTTTAGTAAAACAATAGGAGCTTTGCTCCTCCTGCGTCTGCGTCTGCATCAGTTCAGACTCATCTCCACTTTCGTCAGAAGCGCTCTCATTCAGTAAATCTAAATTCCCAACCCTACTAGATTTAGCAGAGCTCTGCAAGTTTTCCGCACTTTTCCTTTTTTGTGCAGCTTTAAAAGGATCCTCTTCAACAAAACTACATTCCTGCATTTCTTCATGAAACGCAACGTTTGTCATGCAGTGTTTGCTCTGTGTGTCCGCTACAGCCTCAAACCGCTCCTCCCCCGCCTGCAAAGTCTGTTCATTCACGTTCCTTCGTTTAACTGCACTTTTACTTACACCCTCCACCTGTTTACCCCGGGCGACAGGCTCGTCACAATGATCAGAGCTGCCGCCAGACAGAAATTCCCCACCATCACTGTTTGGGGGGACAACTACCGCGCCCGCCGCGGCCACCCCAGCAGAGGCGGCCGCGGCCGCCCCAGCACAAGCGGACGCGGACGCGGACGCGGACGCGGACGCCCCCGCAGAAGTAGAAGCGGACGCGGATGCGGACGCGGATGCGGCCGCAGTCGCGGCCACGACCGCCCCAGCAGAAGCGGGCGCCGCAGCGGCATCCGCCGCACCACATGTAGCGCTACCCTCCGGACCACCAGAAACAGCGGCGTCACCTTTCTTACCGCCAGTGCTCTTTGTGTTCGCCTTTTCAGGACATGACCTAATAAGATGGCCTTCTGCGCCACACGCAAAACACTTCATGGTTTCAGATGTTGCAAACACCAAGTAGCTAAAGCCATCAATCCTGAAATTAAAAGACGCGTTCAGTTCAGCAGAGCTGTCTTTCAACACCATGAAACACTGCCTCCTATGACATACAACATGCTTCAGCAGGGGTGATTTACTACCCAGAGAGACCATTCTGATAGGGGACACAACCTGGCCAAAACGGGACAACTCTCTAATCAGCTGATCATTTTTAACGAAAGGAGGAGCGTTTGAGATGGTGATCCTCCTAGACGGGTTCGCCAGCGGTAAAACGGGAGTAAAAGTGTCACCTATGACCACTCCCTGTGCCACCACCTGATCAGCTTTCTCAGTCGAATCCAGAAAGATCACAATTGCGCTGTTCATCCTCGATGCTGATTTTATGCTGCCATGCCCAACCACCTGTCCTACAGCGAGGCTGGCCTCCTCCACAGAACAGGGAACTGTCGGGAGGATTCTCACACCATGACGCCGGGTTAAGCGCTCAAACTCCACACCACCATCAATCACCGGCATGATGCCGGCTGGGAAAAACCGGCAGCAGAAGCTACCGTTCCCCAACACACTCACTCCAACACTCACACCCCAGCACACACACACTCAACCCACTATATTAAACACACACACCTCAAACACACAAGATAGAGAAAAAGTTAGAAAATACAAAGTTTAAAGTACTCACTCGACACCACTCCACACCCCTGCTCCCACAAACGCCCACGCATGCGCACGAGAGAGAGAGAGAGAGAGAGAGAGAGAGAGAGAGACGTTTGACGTTTAAAAAGTCCCTTTATTGTACAATTCAAAAATATAAAATCACCATCATACCATCATTCCACCCAAGTGTTCCACATTTCAAAAATTCAAACATAACTCATCCCCCTCCCCCACAGAACACAAAACACTCCCAACAGTCCATTTATTGGAGAACTCCTCCAAATTGTCCACCATTTTATAATAAGAAAACTCCACCCGGAGTCTGACTTTTAACAGGGCCTTAAAAACAGACACGGGGTCCACATTGCCAGTGTTAATAGTCCGGTTTTTCCTCGTCAGCCAAATGGCAAGTTTAGCGGTACCAGACAAGAAGTTTATCAAAATATGCACAGACTTCTTTGCCACTTTGTACTTCGGACCATAAATAAACAAACCAAAAGAAAAACATTCACCAAAATCATGAAACCAAACTTTCAAAAGATCAAAAAGCCCAGACAAACGAAAACATCCAACAAACAAGTGCTCCAGGGTCTCGACTTGTGAACAAAACAAACAACCCTCCCCAACACTAGGATCCAGGTGTGCTCTGTATTTGTTTGTAGCTATTGCCCCATGCACAATCCTCCACTGGAGATCTGCTGTCCGTTTCTCTATAGGGGGCTTGTACATGGAGCGCCAGCTGCCCTTTGGGGAGAATCCCGGCCCAAAAAACCCCGCCCACTTCGACTCTTTTACCCCCGTCAGAGAGCGCAGATTTAGAACTTTCACACAAATGTGATACGCCGCCTTCTTCCCTACAGCCTGGAACTTGCCCAGACGGGGAGTTCCGAAAGACAGCAGGTGGTCTTCTTCCTCCAGCCACTCTCCCACTGCTGGACTTACGGAAAGGGCAGGAAAGCTGAACACAGTGTCCTCATCCCATTGATCAGAAAGAGTGCGGTTTTCCACAAAGGCTCTCAGTGGTCGTGGCAGGGCAGCACACACTTCTGTCACCACCCTATGCACCAGTCTGACGGATGTAATATTGGCTTTCCGCCTCAGCGTTTCTATGGACGTGGTTGACATCTTCATCAGATGGCCAAGCTTGGTGCAGCCCGCCTCTCTTAAACAGGTTCGCAGACTGACAGACTGCAGCAACTGAGTGTCCATGAATCCATTGAAAAACAACGGTTCCTCAAACAGCCACATACCTGGTGTCTCCTCAGGAATACGAGCTACAGCGAAGACTTGCCATGCATGCAAAACAGAGGCATAAAAGGCAGTAAGTCCAGTAAAGTCCACCTCCCCGGATTTCACGAGGAAAAGCTGCTTGTCGTAGCCCAAGCGGCCAACTCTCCTCAGGAGCAGTTTTGCAGTGTCCATCCAGCAGGGGCCACATCCATAGAGGAACCGTTGCGCAGTCTGAAGCCTAAAACAGGTGATCTTGGACTGTATGTCAACCAGGCCCTGTCCTCCCTCGGCAACAGGCAGGTAGAGAGCAGCCGCACGCACCCAGTGTTGACCAGACCAAAAGAAACCCACGATCATCTTCTGGACCTCCTCCACCAGGCTCCTGGGCGGTGTCAAAGCGATAAGTCTATGCCAAAGAGCCGAAGCCACCAGATTATTGGCGACCAGAACTCTTCCCCTATAAGACAGCTGTGGTAGCAACCAATTCCATTTAGAAAAACGGGCACACACCTTCTCCTTACATCCCTCCCAGTTCTTGCTTTCAAAGTCCTCAGAACCCAAAAACACCCCCAACACTTTAAGACCGGCTTTCCCCCACAGAAGACCTCCAGGTAGATGAGGAATGTCTTGATGTGTCCACTGCCCCACCAATAAACCCTCACTTTTGCCCCAGTTTACCCGTGCAGAAGATGCTTTTTCATAAATAGACAGAGTGTCCACCAAACACTGTACATCCCTGTGGGATGTGATGAAAATGTTAACGTCGTCTGCATAAGCAGACAAGACGAGTGGACGACAACTACTGGAGGGCCCCGGCAGGGTCAAACCACCCAGCTGAGTGCGCAACCTGCACAGCAAAGGCTCAATAGCCAAGCTGTACAGTTGACCCGAGATCGGACAACCCTGCCTTATTCCCCGATGTACAGGGATTGGCCGACTCAGCCCTGCCCCCAACTTTACCAAACACTCAGCTCCAGTATATAACATATTAACCCATGTCAAAAAAATATTGCCAAAACCAAACCCCTTAAGTGTGGAAAACAAATAGGAGTGGTCAGCCCTATCAAAAGCTTTTTCCTGGTCCAAAGACACAATACCAAACTTTAAATCATAACATTTACTAAGATTAAGAACATCACGTATGAGAAAAATATTGTCCATAATGGTTCGATCAGGAATACAATACGTTTGATCTCTATCTATGATGACATCCAAAACATTTTTTAGTCTATTTGATAGGGCTTTAGAAAGCACCTTATAGTCTGTGCAAAGAAGAGCAACGGGCCTCCAGTTTTTAAGCAAGGCCAAGTCCCCTTTCTTAGGCAGCAGGGATAGTACTGCACGCCGACAGGAAACAGGCAAAGATCCAGTTCTATAACAGTCAATTAGAACGTCATAAAAATCTGATCCTATAATATCCCAAAAGTGCTTAAAAAAGTCAGAAGAGAGACCGTCAAGTCCAGGTGCACGTCCCAGAGCCATTTGATTGACTGCTACAGTTAACTCATCCAAGGTCAGTTCGCAGTCCAGAGCAGCCCTTTCCCCTGGGCTGAGCTTGGGAAGGCCCCCAAAGAGTTGATTTCGAGAGTCTATACAGCATGGTTCTGCACCAAACAGGGCCCCATAAAAATCCACTGCATGGCTCCTCATCTCAGATGTATCTGTAGTTATTTGACCATGTGGGAGTTTTAAACAAGTCATCAATTTCTTTTTTGCGGCAGACTTCTCCAGATTGAAAAAAAAGGACGTTGGGGCGTCCATGTCCTTCAGCTGAGTAAACCGGGACCTAACAAGTGCTCCCTTCACTCTTTCCCGCAGCAAAGAGCTCAGGGCTGATCTCTTCGCCTGCAGCAAGGGACCCGAGGTAGAATCCCGATCCCTAATCAAACTCTCCTCCAGCCTCTTAACAGTGTCCTCAAGTTCACAAACTTTGGTTCTGATGACAGCAGTCGAGTTTGCAGTATACTGCTGACAAAAAATGCAAATTTGCACCTTGCCAACCTCCCACCACTGTCCTAAGGAACTAAAACGAGGCTTTGTAGCCCTCCAGTGTTCCCAGAAACACACAAAATAATGACAAAAAGCGTTGTCTTGAAGGAGCTTATTGTTGAAATGCCAATAGGATCTAGTTCTTTCCCCTGGTGAAATGATTAACATCACAGAAGCTAGATGATGATCTGTAAAACCGACAGGACTTATGTTGCTATGAAGAATTCCTGGGCCAAAACTTTGAGAAACATATATCCTATCTAATCTGGCAGCACTGACCGTATTGTCTACGACTCTGACCCAGGTATATTGTCTAGTGTTTGCATGTTTAATTCTCCATGTATCCAAAAGGTCAAACTGTACAGTGATATTTTTTAAAACTCGCGATGACTGAAGATGAGGTTCTGCATTAGTTCGATCCACAGTAAAATCTAAGGTGCAGTTGAAATCACCAGCAACAATAAGTTGATCTTGGTGATAATTCTGCAATTCATTTTTCAGTTTATTGAAAAAGGCAGTTCTTTCAGAACCCTGATTTGGAGCATAGATGTTGATCAGACAAAACACCGAATTCTCTATTTCTGCCCTAACAAAGAGCAGCCTGCCCTTCACTACCTCCACTACAGAAAGAACTGTTGCATTCACAGATTCCCCAAACAAAATGGCTACTCCTGCACTAAAATTTGTACCATGACTGAGTGAAAAAGGGCCCTTCCACCACAAGCCCCAGTCCACTTCATCTGCTGAAGTGGTATGAGTTTCTTGCAAAAACAAAATGTTAAGATTCTTTTGTCTAAACAATTCACCAACTAATCCCCTCTTATGATTGCCCCTCCCACCATTGATATTTAAGGTTCCTAATTTTATGTTTTGCATAGGGAGATAGAGAAGACAGAAGACAGGGAGAGACAGCAAAGAGCAGTAGATATATAGGAACACCGTGCTGTGCATACCCATGTACGTTATTTCATCTGTCGGGTGCGTGTGACCTTTTTTCCTCCTGCTGATTTACGCAGGGCCGTTAGGTGTTTTTTAAGGCAAAAACGTTTTCTCTCATCCAGGAGGTCAAGGCCAACCCACCTTTCCAGCACTTTAACAGATCTAATAAATTTATTGGCGTCACTGAAGTAATCAGTGACTTTAACTGCTCGTTTGTAGGTTTCGTCCAGGAAAACATTTATTTCATCCAATGAGTACAAGCTTTTGCTTTTACTGCAAGTTTCTCCAATAGACACAGTATCAGAATCAGAATCCATTTCCACATCACAACTTAATTTACTGTTTGATACAGCTGTCCCAGCTGATTGATCGTGATCTACAGTTTCCTGAACGCCACTTACAGCAGCTGACTGGTGTTGTTCCGTCAGCTGTTCAGAAACGTTAGCATCCACCGGAACCACAGCTGCTGATTTTACAGGCCTTTTCTCACAGCTAGATTCTGATGCACCATCAGTGACTGTTTGGGCGTCATCACCAGCCACGCTCCCAACCGTAAGCTGGGCTGCGGGCGCCACAGCTGGGCTGTCCACACACACAGCAGCAGGCTCCGGAGCAGGACCGGCGGAAGGCCCCGCAACGTCATTTGTAGTAGCGGCATGAGCGGAGGCTGCACCGCTGGTTTCAGCTGCGGCTTCATCAGAGCCTCCCGCCCGTTGCTTATGCGGACAAGCGAACCGTTTATGGCCCACGTCTCCACATTCAAAGCACTTCATTTGCCCTGAGCTCGCATACACCATGTAGGAGCCGTCCCCATGTTTAACCCAGAAGGACACTTCTAACGTTTGAGTGGGCGAGTCCAAAAACATGAATACCTGGCGCCTAAGTGATTTGACATGTTTTAATTTACTATCCTTACATCCCAAACTCACAGTTCTAAACGGGCCCGCAAACTTCCCAAATCTGCGAAGCTCCGTCTCCAACTGCTCATTAGTGATGAAGGGAGGAACACCTGAAACGGTGATGCGCGTTGATGGAACAGATAACGGGGACACCTGTACATACGTGTCCCCAATTACAACACCGCTCCCAATCAGACTATGGACATATTCCTCACCAGTCAAAAACACAACGACAGCTTTATTCATTCTTGAGGCAAAGCAGATCATATCATGTCCCACCTTCTCACCCACAGCAAGAAGAACCTCCTCCACAGCAACGCTGCTATCCGGCTTGACTATCCTCACTCCCTGCCGGATAGACGGAGGTGGCGTCTCAAAGGACGCCATCCTCCAGCAAAACGCCAAAAAAACAAACAAAAACACAAACGCACTCAAAAGACTGAAATAAACTTACCTGAATATGCAGCCAATAACAAAGGATAAAGGAAAAGTCCAAACGTTGTGAAAAAGTATAATCCAAAACTCCTCACTCACACACCCAACACCTCCTCACTCACGTTCTCACTCGCACCCACCGGAAGCGGAAAGGAGAGAGAGAGAGAGAGAGAGCGAGCTCTGTACCTCTGCCTAATTCCAGTTTACCAGAGTTTAGCACCACATATTTGTTCATAAGCATGCAAGCAGAATATGTATGGAATCTGTGTAGAGCATAATGGGAGATTACCTACAGAATTATTATTTTGGCACTAACTTTCCATTAACCCTTTCACCTGCCACAGGAGGAGACCTTCACCAGCATAGGGTAGGACAGACAAGGGATGTACAGACAGACAGGAAACGTGTGGCAGTGCGCCATGCACGTGCTGAGTCACATGAAGCCCGAAATGCCTGGAAAGCGTGCAGCGCTGCATGCCTAGCAAGGGACAGAGAAGCTGAGACCGAATAGGACACACTACTTTAAACCACACCCATTTGAAACAGGAAATCTCACTCAGTAAGGCAGAAGGCACTTTATAAATTCAAGAAATCTCTGTCAGTGATGCCTGCGGCATGACTGTGATCAACACAGCCATCTCAGACAGGAGGAGACCCTTCAGCAATGGGCATGCAGAAATACTTGCTTATAAGATAAGATAAGCCTTTATTAGTCCCACAATGGGGAAATTCCAGGATTGCAACAGCACAGGGATAGCAACACTCAGAGCAACAATCAGAAGGCAAGAAAAACAAGAACATCTAGTAAACATATGTACATATTACTATATATATATATATATATATATATATATATATATATATATATATATATATATACGTATATATATATATATATATATACACACAGTGCGGAGCATTAGGGTTGGTGAATGTGCAGCAGAAAGTCTAAGCTCTCTCTCCGCGGATGCGACGGGCCAGCTGGAAGTCTTTGGGCATGATGGTGACCCTCTTAGCGAAGAACAGACCCACCAGGTAGGCCTCGCTGGCCTCCTGCAGAGCCATGATGACGTTGCTCAGGAAGCGCAGGTCGGTCTTGAAGTCCTGAGCAATCTCCCTCACCAGGCGCTGGATAAGCAGCTTACGGATGAGCAGCTCCATGGATTTCTGGTAGCAACGGATCTCTCTCAGAGCCACGGGCCTGTAACGGTAAGGCTTCTTCACTCCGCCGGTGGCCGGAGCGCTTTTCCGAGCAGCCTTGGTGGCTAGCTGCTTCCTGGGGGGCTTTTTCCTCCAGTAGATTTTACGGGCGGTCTGCTTGGTTCTTGCCATCGCACTTTATTATTCTGTCTTATATTTCTTGCACGCCGCCTAAACTCCAGCCCGGCACCCGCGTCGTCGGGTCGGCACTCGGCCGCCGCCCGGTGACGGGCGGCGGCCGAGTGCTAGCTAGCACCAGCTCCTCCTATATATATACGTATATATATATATATATATATATATATTTTTTTTTTTTTTTTTTTCAACAATGTTTCACTATCTCCCATTCTACCCATGTTTACCCAGTATGTCACATGCCACACTAGAGACAATAAAACACTGGACTTATTCTACGCAAATACTAAGGAGGCGTACACCTCATCACAACTCCCCCCACTTGGGAGATCGGATCACAACATGGTTCATCTCCGGCCGGTGTACAAACTCCTAGTGCACAGACAACCTCCGGCCATGCTCACAGTGAAGTTATGGTCTGAGGAGGCAATGGACACTCTAAAGGGCTGTTTAGAAACCACCGCCTGGAAGCAGCTCTGTGATCCACATGGTGAGGACATCGATGGCCTCACTCACACCTTCACGGGCTACCTCAGCTTCTGTGTGGACAAATCCGTTTCCACCAAGACCATACGGTGTTGCTCAAACAACAAACCCTGGATCAACCCTGAGATAAAAACACTTCTGAGAGAGAAGAAGAGGATCTTCAGGTCGGGGAACAGGGAGATGCTGAAGTCCGTACAGAGGGAGCTGAGGAGAAAGATCAGAGAAGGCAAGGACAGCTTCATAAAGAAGATGGAGGACAAGCTGCAACAGAGCGACATCAGCGGGGTCTGGAGAAACCTCAAATCCATCTCTGGGCTCCAGAATATCTCACCCCAGGCCACGGGGGGCAGGGAGTGGGCGAACAATCTGAATCTGTTTTTCAATAGGTTTGACCAACCGCCCTCTCCCCTGACTGCACAACAACCACTGCTGCCTCTAAAGACATCAAGTCCTGCTGCCCACTCCCCACTCCACCAACACCCCCCCCCACTCCCAACACACAGCCCCCCATCCTGACCCTGACCAAGACCCAGGTGAGGACGGAGCTGAGGAAGATCAAGGCGAGGAAGGCGACGGGACCGGACGGCATCAGCGCAAAGCTCCTCAAGTCCTGTGCAGACCAGCTGTGTGGGATTGTGGCATACATCTTCAACCTGAGCCTGAAGCTGGGGAGGGTACCACAGCTGTGGAAAACATTTTGTGTGGTGCCTGTACCAAAAACTTCCCACCCCAAAGACCTGAACAGCTACAGACCGGTGGCCTTGACGTCCCACTTGATGAAGACCCTGGAGAGACTGCTCCTTGCTCACCTCCGCCCCCTGGTGGAACCAGCGATGGATCCACTCCAGTTCACCTACCAGCATGACATTGGTGTGGAGGATACGGTGATCTTACTCCTTCACCATTCTCTGTTCCACCTGGAGAAGCCCGGGAATGTGGTGAGGATCATGTTCTTTGACTTCTCCAGTGCTTTCAACACCATCCAACCGATGATCCTGAAGGACAAGCTGCAGCCTGCAGGGGTGGACCAGCACCTGTCATCATGGATCCTGGACTACCTCACTAACCGGCCTCAGTTTGTGAGAAGCCGGGACTGTGTGTCCGACATGATCATCGGTAGCACGGGGGCCCCCCAGGGAACGGTGTTGGCTCCCTTCCTGTTCACTCTTTATACTGCGGACTTCTCACACAACACAACACACTGCCATCTACAGAAGTTCTCTGATGACACTGCGATCGTTGGCCTCATCTCCAATGGAGATGAAGCTGAGTGCAGAAGGCTTATCCAGGACTTCGTGGACTGGTGCCATAGGAACTGCCTCCATATCAACACGAGGAAAACTAAGGAGCTGGTGGTGGACTGCCACAGGCATGGACAACCCCTCACAGCACCAGTAAATATACAGGGAACAGACATTGAGATGGTAACATCCTACAAGTACCTGGGTGTTCATCTGAACAATAAACTAGACTGGTCACACAATACTGACGCACTCTACAAGAAGGGACAGCGCAAGCTGTTCCTGCTGAGGAGACTCAGGTCTTTTGGTGTACAAGGGGCGCTGCTGAAGACATTCTATGACACGGTGGTGGCATCAGCCATCACTTTTGGAGTGGTCTGCTGGGGCAGTGGCATTACTGCAGCCGATAGGAAGAGACTGAACAAACTGATCAAGAAAGCTAGCTCTGTCCTGGGGCAGCGCCTTGACCCGGTGGAGGAGATAGGAGAGAGAAGGACGGTGGCTAAACTGTCATCTCTGCTGGAGTCCGAGTTCCACCCTATGCAGGACACACTGAATGCACTGAGGAGCTCATTTAGCAGCAGACTACATCATCCCAGGTGCACAACCAAGAGGTTTCGCAGGTCCTTCCTACCAACGGCTGTCAGACTGTACAACCTAAGCAGGGCTGCTCGCAGAGATAGCAAAAAGACGTAACAACCTAATAGTTTTTGAATGCAAAAGATGCAATAGACTTACACAATGGTCCCCTCCGGCATACAACTAGGAAAATACCGGTCGCTATGGAGGGTGAGAATATGTATGGGCACATAATCATACCATGTAGGATAACTAAGTAGACGGTTGTGCTGTTTCATCCCATCTAGCAACAATGCTCTGCACTGTGTGTGTTTATATATTTACATATTTATTCCATCTAGCTACAATGCTCCGCACTGGGTGTGTTTATATTTATATATCTATATATTTATTCCATCTAGCTACAATGCTCCGCACTGTGTGTTTATAGATCTACATATTATTCCATCTAGCAACAATGCTCTGCACTGTGTGTGTTTATATATTTACATATTTATTACACCTAGCTGCAATGCTCCGTACTGTGGGTGTTTATACTGTATATCTACATATTTATTCCATCTAGCTACAATGCTCCGCACTGTGTTTATATACTCATATATTTATTCCATTCAGCTACAATTCTCTGCACTGTGTGTCTGTGTGTATATATATATATTTATAGTAATATGTACATATGTATATTAGCTGCTCTTGGTTTTTTTTTCTTGCCTTCTGATTGTTGCTCTGAGTGTTGCTATCCCTGTGCTGTTGCAATCCTGGAATTTCCCCATTGTGGGACTAATAAAGGCTTATCTTATCTTATCTTATCTTATATATATATATATACAGTATATATATATATATATATATATATATATATATATATATATATATATATATATATATATATATATACACACACTGTATACTCCTTCTGAAGTGTCTGAAGGCCACCTCAAGCATGGCTGCTAGATATAGCGAGAAGAGTGTAGGTGCCAGCACACTCCCTTATTTCACCCCGTTGCTTACTGAAAAGTCTTTAGATACTGAACCACTCATTGCCACGTTTGCTTGCATACCTGTTTGTAGTGTCTCAATCAGGCTGACAAACTTCTCTGTACAGCCATATTTCTTGAGTACCTGCCAAAGTCTTTGTCACGAAACAGTATCGAAGGCTTTGCTGAAGTCTATGAAGACTACATAAAGCGGCATGTTCTGTTCGATACACTTTTCTTGAACCTGTTTCAAGCAGAAAATCAAGTCCATTGTGCTTCTTCCACTTCTAAAGCCACACTGGGTTTCTGGTAGTACATTCTGCAAGATGTGTTCATTGAGTCTGTTCAGTAGTACACGTGAGAGAATCTTACCAACAGTGGCTAGCAGTGATATACCTCGGTAATTTCCACAATCTTTCCTGTCACCTTTCTTGAACAAAGGCACAATACTTGCATCCTTCCAGTCTTGAGGAACTTTCTGGGAATCCCATATCTCTTGGATGAGCTTGTGCAGGCAGTGGGTCAGCTGAACACCACCAAATTTCTACACTTCTGCTGGAATTCCATCCCTTCCTGGAGCTTTACCGTCCTGTGTTGTCCTGATAGCTGCCATTAGTTCATCAAAATTTGGTGGTTCATCCAGACTTGATACAGATGGTCGCTGCACTAGAGCTTCTTTAGCCTCTTCAGTGAGATCTCCAGGGTTGTTTAGTAGTTGGTCAAAGTGGTCTGCAAATCTGTCCAGGATCTTGTCTTTCTCCTGCAAAACCGTTTCACCATCCATAGCCTTTAGTTGGATCAATCCTCTTGGTTTAGGGCCGTAGATTTCTCTCAGACCTATGAAGAATGTTTTCATGTCTTTCCTGCCTGCTGCAGTTTGAAGTTCCTCCACTTTTTCATCCCACCAGTTTGACTTCATCTCTCTGGTGTGATTCTGTAGCTCACTCTGAGCCTTTGAGTATTTCTTCTTCTTTGATCTTGTGTTGCACAGTAGGTTTTCCTGCCTAGCTGTATTCCTCGCTTCTAGTAGTTTCTTCAGGTGTTCATCATGCTCATCAAACCAATCTTGTTGTTTCCTCTCAGGGTAGCCTAATACATCACTCGCAGTCTGATACATCGTATCCTTCAGTGTTGCCCATTTCTCTTCTATGTCATTCTTTGAGTTGTTGCTGTCCCAGTCTTTCAAGTTTTCATCCATTTCCTGTGTAAGTTTTTCCTGCTTCTTTTGGCCTTTCAGTGCACTAGTGTTTAGCTTCCTTGGTGGCTTTGCACCCGTTCTGCAGTGCTGTTTTCGTCTCCAAATCCTTAATCTAGATCTCAGCATAACATGATCAGTACCACAGTCTGCGTCTCTCATTGCTCTGGTGTCAAATACATCCCTTATATCTCTCTGCCTGACTATGATGTAGTCTAATAAGTGCCAGTGCTTGGATCTTGGATGCATCCATGTGTTCTTGTGTGTGTCCTTGTGCTTAAATAAAGCGTTGGTTATCACAAGGTTGTACTCTGAACATAGTGCAAGTAGAAGTTTTCCATTAGTATTGCACTTGCCTACTCCATGACTGCCTAGCACTCCTTTCCATTTCTCAGTGTCCGAACCAACTCTGGCATTAAAATCTCCAATGAGAATCAGCCTGTCATCAGTCAGTACACGCCTGATAGTCTCACGTAAATCACTGTAGAACTCTTCCTTTGCCTCCTCTGTGTTGGTCATTGTTAGGGCATATACACTGATGAGTGTGGCATACATCTTCCGCTGTAGTGGGAGTCTCATAGTCATTATCCTGTCGTTGACTGGCACCGGTTCCTCATTAAGCATTGCTGCTATCTCCTTTCTAACTGCAAAGCCCACTCCTGCTTCTCTCTTTTCTTGAGTTGATCTCCCACTCCAAAAGAAGATGTACCCATGGTCTTCCAAGTTGTCATATCCAGGCAATCTTGTTTCACTAAGTGCAGCTATGTCTACATTGTACCTGTTCATTTCCAGGGCCACCAGCGTGGTCTGTCTTTCTGGGCACTGTGATGTTGTTCTGTCCAACAGAGTACGTACATTCCATTCTGCTACACACAAGGCTGTTGTTTTCCTCTTCTTTTGTCTTCCTGCTCGTAGCTTACTTTTCGCTGCCTGTCGGAGTGTGAACAGATCAGCGTGGACCTTGTAAGTCCGGGCAATGTCCGAGCCAGTATGAGTTGCTTTCTGATTGACCATTTCATGAAACTGCTTGCAAAGTATTTGAGTACTGCTAGCTTTTGCTGGACTAGCAGCACATTCTTGGCAGATAAAGGTACTATCAGTGGCAATGACAAGCCAAGACAAACTTACTCCAGTATCTGTTGCAGTGACTGACCAGATGATAGGTTTGTTTATCTCTGCTCTTTGTGTAGCGCATGTCACAATGCACTGACTGGCACAGTCCACCACAGACCTTGCGACAGATGTGTTTATCTGCCAGGATGTCCAGTTTCACCCCGTGTAACTGGGAGTGGTCCACCACAGACCTGTGGCAGATATTGTTTTTAGTTCTGCCAGGATGCCCTGTTTCACCCTCCACGCCCTCGGAAGGGTGGGGATGCTGGTTGAGTCACCGACGGCCCGACCCATGAGACAGGTAGTACTGGCTTTCATGGTTTTTCAGTAGCAAGCAAGCCAATGCCTGACCTTGAAATGTCCTTTACAAATGAAGAGATTCATCCAGGCCCAGGCATCCAGGCATCCAGGCCCTCACCAACTACCAACTACCTTGGCTGCTACTCAACCGCTATTCAACCACTTAAAGTAAAAAAAGACATTGTTCAGTGTGACAAGAGCCAAAAAGACCAAGGAGACATCTGTGCAACAGTGACTTCACAGGTAAACTGATTCAGCATGTACCCCCACTCCCCACCCCCCATCTAAGTGCACTAAAGATGTGGTGGTATATATTTTTTTCTTGTAATGATACAGAAATAGAAAAAAATGAAACTCAGTCTGCACTACTGTTCACAAACTGGAGAAAAAATTTTTGAACTGTTTTTCCTGAATATGTTGAAGGCAAGTAATGCAGGCCTGCAAACCTCCATCCATCCATCCATCCATCCATCCATCCATCTTCTACCGCTTTTCCGAAGGTCCGGGTCACGGAGGCAGCAGTTCAAGCAGAGAAGCCCAGACTTCCCTCTCCCCAGCCACCTGCTCCAGCTCTTCAGAGAGGATACCAAGGTGTTCCCAGACCAGCTGGGAGACATAGTCTCTCCACCGAGTCCTGGGTCTGCCCCAGGGTCTCCTCCCAGTGGGACGTGCCTGAACCACCTCAAGTGGGAGGCGTCCAGGAGGCATCCTAATCACATGCCCATACCATCTCAACTGACTCCTTTAAATGTGGAGGAGCAGCAGTTCTACTCTGAGCCTCTCCCGGATGACTGAGCTCCTCACCCTATCTCTGAGGGTGAGTCCAGCAATCCTACGGAGAAAGCTCATTTCAGCCGCTTGTATCCGCGATCTTGTTCTTCTGGTCATTACCCAAAGCTCGTGACCATAGGTGAGAGTAGGAACGTAGATTGACTGGTAAATCGACAGCTTTGCCTTAGAACTAAGCTCCCTCTTCACCACAACAGACCGGTCCCCCTCATGGATCGTCACCTTATTGTGGTGGTGGTGGTGGTGGGGGGGGTTGCGTGCCCCAGTGATCCCAGAAGCTATGTTGTCCGGAGCAATTTGCCTCTGATAGGGTCACCCAAGACAAACTGGTCCTAGGTGAAGGGCCAGACTAAGAACGATCCAACAGACTCTCATGATAAATTCTATATCAAGGGTTCAGTGTCCCCCGCCTGGTATGGGGTTACCGGGGCGCCCCCCTGGAGCCAGGTCTGGGGGAGGGGCTCGAAGGCTAGCGTCTGGTGGCCGGGTTTCCGCCCATGGGACCCGGCCGGTCTCAGCCCGAAGGAGTTACATGGGTCCGCCCTCCAGTGGGCTCACCACCTGCAGGAGGGATCATGGGGGTCCGGTGCTATGTGGATTAGGTGGCGGTCAAAGGCGGAGACCTTGGCGGACTGATCCCAAGCCTGCAAACCTGTCCCTTAAAAATTAAAAAGAAAATATATTTTGTGACATTGGCAAGAATGTCATTATTGTTAAAATTACCAGAAATGTTTTGAAATAATTTTTATTACTCCTTCACATCTAAAAGGCTAAAGGAGTATTGTCGTCACCCCAGTGGCCAGATGGGTGGCAGCGGTGGTGCCAGCACCTCCTCTATGAATGTGATAACGATTGTACGATGAAGATGTGATGAAAAATGACCTGATGGTGTACAATTTTGTGAGAAAATATCAAGATTGTACCAAAAATAAAACTGGTGCACCCCATAAACAGGGGTGTTGTTCTTTACAGCTGTTTAAAAACTGTCTTGTGTTGAAACTTAGGATAAAGAGTGTATACAGTTAGGCCCAGAAATATTTGGACAGTGACACAATCTTCATGATTTGGGCTCTGCATGCTACCACATTGGATTTGAAATGAAACAACTACAACGGAATTGAAGTGCAGACTTGAAGGTTTAATTCAAGGGGTTGAACAAAAATATATGATTAAACATATAGGAATTGTAGCTATTTTTATACGAACACTCCTCATTTCAGGGGCTCAAAAGTAGTTGGACAAATAAACATAACCCTAAGTAAAACGTTACTTTTCAATATTTTGTTGAGAATCCTTTGCAGGCAATGACTGCCTGAAGTCTGGAACCCATGGACATCACCAAATGCTGGGTTTCCTCCTTTGTGATGCTTTGCCAGGCCTTTACTGCAGCTGTCTTCAGTTGTTGCTTGTTTGTGGGTCTTTCTGTCTTAAGTTTTGTCTTGAGCAAGTGAAATGCATGCTCGATTGGGTTGAGATCTGGTGATTGACTCGGCCATTGCAGAATATTCCACTTTGTTGCTTTAAAAAACTCCTGGGTAGCTTTTGCAGTATGTTTTGGATCATTGGTGAAGCGCTGTCCAATCAACTTTGCTGCATTTGGCTGAATCTGAGCAGGAAGTATATCCCTATACACTTCAGAATTCATCCGGCTGCTTCTGTCTTTTGTCACATCATCAATAAACACAAGTGACCCAGTGCCATTGGAAGCCATGCATGCCCATGCCATCACACTGCCTCCACCATGTTTTACAGAAGATGTAGTGCTTTGGATCATGAGCTGTTCCAATTCTTCTCCAAACTTTCTTCTTCCCTTCATTCTGGTACAAGTTGATCTTAGTCTCATCTGTCCAAAGAATGCTGTTCCAGAACTGGGCTGGCTTCTTCAGGTGTTTTTTGGCAAAGTCAATTCTGGCCTTTCTATTTTTGAAGCTGATTAATGGTGTGCACCTTGTGGTGAATCCTTTGTATTTACTGTCATGAAGTCGTCTCTTTATGATAGACTTAGATACTGATACACCTACTTCCTGGAGAGTGTTCTTCACTTGAGTGGATGTTGTGAAGGGTTGCTCTTCACCATGGAAAGGATTCTGTGATCATCCACCACTGTTGTCTTCCGTGGACGTCCAGGCCTTTTTGAGTTCCCAAGCTCACCAGTGCACTCTTTTTTTCTCAGAATGTACCAAACTGTTGATTTGGCCACTCCTAACATTTCTGCTATCTCTCTGATGGATTTCTTCTTTTTTTTCAGTCCCTGGATGGTCTGTTTCACCTCCATTGAGAGCTCCTTTGACCGCATGTTGTGTGTTCACAGCAACAGCTTCCAAATGCAAACGCCACACCTGGAATCAACTCCAGACCTTTTAACTGCTTAATTGATGACAGGTTAACGAGGGAAGAGCCCATGCAGCCTTGTTATTTTTTTTTTTTTGCAGCCTTCTGAGTCAATTGTCCAATTACTTTTGGTCCCTTGAAAAAGAGGCGGCTACGTATTAAAGAGCTGTAATTCCTAAACCCTTGCTCCAATTTGGATGTGAATACTCTCAAATTACAGCTGAGAGTCTGCACTTTAAGCCCATATTGATTATATAATTGTATCCTGAATATGTTTTCGTAAACAGCTAAAATAACAAAACTTGTGTCACTGTCCAAATATTTTTGGGCCTAACTGTAAGTTTCTTCTTTTTCTCTCTGGCACAGTGTACGTCTCGAGGTTTTTCAATCTCAAATTCAGACCCTTCTTTCTCACGGGGTGTGATCCAGGTTGGGGACAGCAGAAATTTCTTTTTTTATTCTCTCAGGCACAGTGTACTGTATGTCTCAAGGTTTTTCAAAACCCACATCAGTCATGTCGCTCGCATTCGTTTTAAGAATTGATTACACGCTTGTGGGTTGCTCACAGCCACTAAAGGAATATTGAGTTCTGACAGAGTGTTTAAAAATTTCGACCACCCCACAGGCGCTGGGGTTGGTGTTTTTTAGAAGGGAATGAGAGGTGTTTGAATAAATCAATCATTTGAGACCCTTTCAATGCCTCGCCCTTGTAAATAAACTCACCCTTTGAATTCCACTCCCCATAACTCTGGGGCAGTTTCCTCAGGATGTATTTGGCATTCTTACAATCACACACGGGGAAGTTTTGCAGAACCTCTTCAATCGCAACGTCAAAATCTAAACCGTGACGCATGCTGCGGGATGATAAAATAAGATAAGCCTTTATTAGTCCCGCAATGGGGAAATTCCAGGATTGCAACAGCACAGGGATAGCAACACTCAGAGCAACAATCAGAAGGCAAGAAAAAACAAGAGCAGCTAGTATACATATGTACATATTACTATAAATATATATATATATATATATATATATATATAGGCACACAGTGCGGAGCATTGTGGTTGGTGGATGTGCAGCAGAAAGTCTAAGCTCTCTCTCCGCGGATGCGGCGGGCCAGCTCGATGTCTTTGGGCATGATGGTGGCCCTCTTGGCGTGGATGGCGCACAGGTTGGTGTCCTCGAAGAGACCCACCAGGTAGGCCTCGCTGGCCTCCTGCAGAGCCATGATGGTGGTGCTCTGGAAGCACAGGTCGGTCTTGAAGTCCTGAGCGATCTCCCTCACCAGGCGCTGGAAGGGCAGCTTACGGATGAGCAGCTCCATGGATTTCTGGTAGCGACGGATCTCTCTCAGAGCCACGGTACCGGGCCTGTAACGGTGAGGCTTCTTCACTCCGCCGGTGGCCGGAGCGCTTTTCGGAGCAGCCTTGGTGGCCAGCTGCTTCTGGGGGCTTTTCCTCCAGTAGATTTACGGGCAGTCTGCTTGGTTCTTGCCATCGCTCTTTATTATTCTGTCTTATATTTCTTGCACGCCGCCTAAACTCCAGCCCGGCATCCGCGTCGTTTTCGCTTCAGTTCCCCGGTATGTCGAGTTTCTCTGTTAGCACCGGGTGGCGGTTGAGTGCTAGCTAGCTCTTCCTGATGCGGGAGCACCCGCCGACGATAAAGCACGGGTACCGTCGGGAGATGAAGCACGAGCACATTCACTCTCACTAGCCCCGCCAACACCTTATACGGATAGGTGGTCAGGCTCCCGCTGCAGAGTCAGCGTTACTTGCCGTCGCTCGTTATGATCCGGTTTCACGAGGTATCTCTGCAGTAAAGCGTTATACTTTTTAATTTTTTCATAAGCGCTCAATCTCTGCTCATTTAATACAACTCTCATTCTGGAATCCAAATCATCCTCTGCATTTTCTGACGGTTGTCTGACGGTTTTCGGCTCAGTCTGACGGTTTAATTGTTGGGGTGTGATCAGAAACATCTTCTGCGCCTTCTTCAAAGTCATCTTTATTTTTAATTTCTTCTCACCAGTCCACTGATAAGATCTCCGATCATGGGCACCACAGCAGATAGCAGAGGCAATAGAAAACTGCCCGACTGTTTTGTTTTTTTTTTGTTTTTTTTTTCAGAACCTGGTATTTGTGTTTTAAACTCGTTTTCTTATCAACCAACAGTCTGATATTTTTCCACCTTTGTAGTTTCTTGAACTGATAATCAGATAACGGAATGTTCCCTTTTCAAAGATTCAGATAATCTCACACAATGTCTGAATAAAGTCTGGAGAGCTGTGGATGAGAATATCCCTGCACTTTTTGGGGGAGGTGTGGTGCAGTGCCATGAGTAAGATCACATTCCTCTTCATAAGTGCAGACATGATTAACTAGGCAGATGTTTTGGGCACATAGGCGGTCAACCTCTTGTGAGGAAGTATACCTGTCCTCAGCCTGTATTGTTCTGGACAGGAGGGTGTGAGGTCTACTATTAATTAGCCATGGGGATCTCTGGTGGCGTCTTCAAAACTCTCTAGGAAGAAGGCTTTTTGTGATGGGAAGATTTGACGAGTGTAGTGTGACCTTGAGTTCCAATTTATAAAATTATTGTTTGCTGAAGATTTTTTTTTTCAATTCAAAAGTCTGGCTTTTGAAACTGCTTCTCTCACCAAAGAACTAGAGCTGTAACCCTATCCATCAGCCATAAAGTGGAAGTTAATTCCATTCTCCAAGACTCTTTGGCAAAGGAATGTTCTAATTGACAGTTTTATGATCGACATCGTCAAGACTTTGGAAGCCAAGACTCTCCAGTAAACAACCTGTTTCACTGTGCCATCTGGTGTACGAATCAGGAATATTTAACTTTTTTGCTTTGCAGTGGAATTTATGCCTTATGGACTATGAACTAACTCATATTCTTTCTCTTAAGACAGTATCTGCCAACAAAGACCTGATTGAACTCTGGGACAGACAATGGGTTTCAAATGCTTTTATTGATATGATTCGATTTGATATGACTGTGATATGTTCTGCTATTTTCAGGAAGAAATTAATGTTTGCATGCTTATTATCACAAGTTAATTACAGTAGATGTAGATGCATTTTATGCTCCTTTACTGAGTAGAATATCTTAGTCACTAAAGTTTAAGGACTTTATGCTTTTTTTCAGCAACATGTGTCTTAAAAGGGGGTCTCACTTCTCAGATCAAATATCTCTTCCCCTCCTCATTCTTCAGCAGACCATAGCTGCGCTTTAACTGACCAACAGAGTTCAAAGCTTCATTGCATTTCCCTTTTTAGGTTGAGTTTATGATCCTTGTTGGAAGAAGCTGAAATATAATTGGGCCACCTCAGGTCTCATGAAGTTTTGGGACCACCCTGCAACACTAGAGAAAACTTAAGTTTTATTGCTCTTTGTTCAGAGTCTGCTCGGGTGTGGTTGGCCAAAGCTGTGAGCAACTTTCTCTGCTTCTCCAACTTTTCTCCTATTTTTTTTTTTAAAGGGCCCAGAGCCTGTCATGCTCTGTGTAAATCCTGTTTATTTTCTTTAAAATTCATTTTTCTTATTTTATTCTTCTTTTTCTTTAAATCATCGTGCAAGAAGATTTTGTTTAATTTTTTTAAAGCTTAAACCAACTCATTTAAACCACCAACATCAGAAGAAACGAGTAATATGTTAACCTATTCTGACATTCCTTATTAAATCATTGAAAGACATATGGGAGTTATTGTTTGATTTCATGTCCATCTTCTTGATCATCAGAGACAAGAACTCACACAAGGGTTTATTAAGAGACTGATCAAATATTTTCAATATGATTATTAACTAAGGCTTAACTTACCAGCTGCTAAATTCTCAAGCTTAAGTCTTTGTGCATAAGAGTTTCCACCTCTATAAAACGTGGATGGTGCCCTAACAAGGAATTGAGTGTGATGAAAGTAAATCTTCATTCCTACTCACATTCATATTTACACTAATATGTGTACCGACATTAAATTACCTATAAAACCCTTTAATTTCACTACACGAGCTAATATATCTATTTGTAGATTATTCCATGGGCTTTTAAACATCACCAGATAATTGCTTTTCAGACTAATGTTCTGACTGTATTTACCCTGGTGGAACCCATTTTGAGTCAACATTATGATGCTCATATTTCTATGGTGCCGGTACTGCATAAAAATTCTTACTACTTCAGGATGGTCAGAGGCTTGAAAAATAACATCATCCAGAATAATCAAGTGTTTCTGATTGGGAGGGAATAGGTTTTAATCTTCAAAAGAATCAGGGAGTCCTTCAACAAATTTTATTCTTTTATTCATCTTCTGCAGTTCGCTGTACATAGGTTGATGGCACGTGTAAATCCATACAATGTTTCCAGGCGCAATGTTTAAAATATGTTCACAATCTTCCAGTACCTTTGAAACAAAATAATTCTTGCTACAATTGCTTGGTCCCACCACCAAACATGAAAATGAAAAGGTGAACCTAGTGTCAAAATCAATCTCCTCCACCTGGGTAAGATGTGACATTTTTTTTTTTTTTCAGAAAAATCTAATAACCAAAAGGCAGAGTGGTCCTGTCCCTAAAGAGACATCTTTTATCATACACAACTCTGAACTTTTTCTGAAATGACAAGTTTCTAAATACAAACCCCCTTTTATCACGTCCTATGTTGTATTGTGGTGTCTCAATCACTCTCTCTCCTGAATTTCAATTCAATTCTATTCTATTTATATAGCACCATTTCACAACAACAAGTCATCTCATAGCACTTTCAACTGTAGGGGAAACCCCCACAATTGCAGAAAGACCCCAGCAATCAGGCGATCCCCGGTGAGCAAGCGCTTGGTAATGGTGGAAAGGAAAAACTCCCTTTTAACAGGAAGAACCCTCCAGCAGAACCAAGCTCAGGGAGGGGCAGTCATCTGCTGTGACTGGCTGGGGGGTGAGGGGATAGAGAAGATGAAAAGAACAGACATGTAGAGAGCAAACAGCACGATGGGGACTCAATCTATGGGAGAAAACAAACAGATGTTAATGACCAGCAAAAAAAAAAAAAAAAAAATCATTGAAGAAAGGAGTGAAGCCCAGTGCATTATTGGACGTCCCCCGGCTGTCCAAACCTATTAGCAGCATAACTAAGGGAGGGTTCAGAGACACATGATCCCTCCCTAATTGTAGGCTATATCAAAAAGGAAGATTTTAACCCTATTCTTAAAAACAGAGATTGAGTCTGACTCCCGAATCCAGATTGGCAGCTGGTTCCACAGGAGAGGAGCTTGATGACTGAAGGCTCTGCCTCCCGTTGTACTTTTGGAGATTCTAGGTATTACAAGTAATCCAGCATTTTGGGAGTGTAGTGCTCTGTTAGGATAATACGGTAGTATCAGATCTTTTAAATTTGTCATGTAATCCTCCACCAAATCTTTGATGCTGTCAAAATTGGCACGCTCATAACATGATCTAGTCTGTGTGATACCTTTGACCTTCATAATGACCTTCTTTTTTTTCCTTGTTTGGTAGGTGTACTGTAACTCTTAGGACCTGCGGATACAGCTTCCTGAATGGTATTGCTGTCCAACTCATCCGTCAAATCCCCCAGACAATTATCCAATTCCAGAGGCGTCTTACCATTCTTTACCACGTAAATTAAACTGCCTGTGTTGATGTAAAGAACCTTCTCTTGCAGTTTCTCCAGAAAACCGTACAGCTTCAGACGCATGTGGGCTGTGGTAAAGGTGGCTATAAAGATGTTATTAGTTTTACCAGGGGGTTGGATGCAATGATCGTTGTATTTCAACCTAAGCAGAGCTTTGTCGTCGTCCAGAACATTAACGTATTCCACCTTGTATTTACCCGAAAACAAGTAGTTGAAAAAGTCTTCAGGTTCTGCAATCACAACAGTCTGAGCCTGATTATCTCTCTGTGCAAATTTTCCCCAAAGTGAATGTACCTGTGGTTTTACTAGCAGAATAGCAAAAGTTGCAGTGAGGACATTTTTTTTATCAAGTCACAGATACTCTTGTAGGGTGTGGTTACAACACCTTGTTTAGCCTCTTTGTGTCTAGTGTAACAGCCCAGCGAGAGACACTTTCTATGACAGTCTAAACATTCTACGGATCTGAGCTCTTCCGTAGGGCAGACGGGATCATTGCAAACCTGACAGTATCCTTTTGTAGGAAAAAGTCAATTTTGGACAACCTCTAGAAACCCCCCCAGAAAACAGTGTTGATTAGATGCTAATGGCTAATATAAATATTCCTGATAAATGTATCTAAAAGACTGTGATTTAATGGTTAATGGTAAATAGGAGCATTTATAGGGAATGTAACTAAAGGACTGAATCTGAACTGTTTAGATGTAAACTGTCAGTGAAAGCAGTAGCGCTTTTGCGCCACAGGTGGCGCTCAGTAGTGATAAGACGCTGTACAGTGTTAGAGAACAAGAGAAGAAGAGTAGCGAATGTTCCAGAGTGTGAAGAAAATGGTGTCAAGTGATATATGGCCGTTGCTGGCTGATGTGCTGTGTAAGTGGGCCGTGCCGGGTGTGGTGGAAAGTCAATAAACCGCTGAAAAGTCTGACAGCTTGGCCCTCATCCTTCCCCTTCGCCCTCCGGGGTGTAACAAAAACTTGGTAGCAGAGGACGGTTCAGTCGTGTCTAAGACGGTGAGTGTGCAAATAAAAAAAAAAAGGCCGTACGTAACGATGGAACTGGAGCAGCTACAAGATAAGCTAAGCGAGGCCTTGGTGCCGTTACAAGCCGAACAGCTAAACGAGGTCTGTTTATTTGCAAAGATAAACCCAGCCAGGCCGTCTAAAAAGTACACGCTGATACTGTGGCGGGTTGATTCAACCCCCCCACAGTTTCTGATTTCAAAGACGAATGCAGCAGCCAGTCTTGAATGGGAACGACACCAAAAATTCAAGAGGCACACAAAAGAACCAAAAGTTCGAGAATGCCGAGTGGAAAATCTGACGGGTCAGTATGCAACTGTGAAAGAAGTGGATGGCCAAGAGCGCTCCCCACCATTGACAAAAGGTAAAATCCTTAAATCTTCTCTTGCAGTTTCTCCAGAAAACCGTACAGCTTCAGACACATGTGGGCTGTGGTAAAGGCGGCTATAAAGATGTTATTAGTTTTACCAGGGGGTTGGAAGCAATGATCGTTGTATTTCAACCTAAGCAGAGCTTTGTCGTCGTCCAGAACATTAAAGTATTCCACCTTGAATTTACCCGAAAACAAGTAGTTGAAAAACTCTTCAGGTTCTGCAATCACAACAGTCTGAGCCTGATTATCTCTCTGTGCAAATTTTCCCCAAAGTGAGTTCAAAATCAGTTTTGAGACGTGGTGACAGAGTGGATTCTCTTGCATTTTATCGGCGTCTAACAGAATACCCAGATGACTGTGATAGTCCCTGATGTATCTGTCCTTGCTCTCCTGATCAGTGACATCTGCAGGGTAAGCCGATGCTTCCTGTTTTTCTTTTAGAAATTTGTGTATGTAATCTACAAACACCGTGTTGCTACTGATGATTTCACCTACCCTGTACCCCAGCTCCAGGGCTTTGTTAAACTCCACAGTGGCCCAGACCCCATCAATGCTCTTACGCGTCACCGTGCGTGCAAACACCATCTTGATGGTTGGTTTCCACGCACATTCAACACAGTAGAAAGGTTAATTTACCTCTTGAACTTTTGTAGGGTAGAACGGGAAAAAAGAGGCCACGGGGTGGGTAGAAGGTAGCTCTGATTAACCCGAAATAGCTTTGAGGAGCCCAAAATTTTTTGTAAATGATGGTGGGATGGCCTAGAAGGTAAAAGCACGTGCTGTTAACATAGGGGTACAGAGAAGTGACATCTACATAGTGCACTGTTTCATCAGACCCTGCTGTGTGTCTCAGTTTAAGAGCGTTTGTCCTGCCCCCGTAAAGGACCTGGCGCGGTAAGAGAGGCTGGAGTGGATTAAAAATTTCCAAAAACTGTTTCACCTCCTCGTATGATTTTTTCATCTCATTCCACTTGTGCTCTCTCATCACCGTAACGCGGACACCGCGCATAAAGCGTAGCGCCTGAAACCTCTCCTCACTTTTCAAATGCAGCTCTCCAAATGTAACGCCCCTCAGAGGGCAGATCTCTGTGCTTTTAAAACTGCAAACACAACAGTGGAATAGCATCCGTTGAACTCATAGATGTGCTTCAAGCCATCGATCTCTGTGTAACCGTCTACAAAAAAGGGTCTAATCTGACCCCCCCCCCCCCCCCCCGTTTAAAGCATGCTGTATGAATATTTTCTGACTGTGCATAACCCATTCTAACCACCGGATCGAAGTGTTAGAAAATGTTTTACACTGACGTCTGTAGTTGATGGAGTACAGAATGGCGAGGGTTTTAGGGGTCAGATAATTGGTTAGAAACACTTTCTTGCAGGCCGAGGATATTGTGACGCTGGAGAAAGGGTCCAGACCCGTGTCGGTGAGGAACTGCTCTCTAAATTTAACACACCCCGTGGCTACAATGTCCACATTGTTTGTACAATAATGGAGAGCCTCCTGTTTAAAGTCAAATGAGCCGTCTTTGACCCCATTGTACCACTCGTTGAACTCTCCCCGCTCGGCAACCGTCATATGTTCTATGCCATAGTCGGATGGTGGTGGGTAAGGACTTACATAATTTAGATGCTCCACTGCAGAATATCCATAGGGGAACAGTCCCTTTCTCACCTCGCTAAAACCCAAAGCTTTAGACATCGCACTAAGACGCATAGGTAGGAAGGACAGCGAGTCGATGAATTTAAGGTTATAATGAGGTTCCTCAAAACTTAGAATCTTACTCCCCGATATGAGACTTTGTGCGGCATTATATTCTCTTTCATCATACTGTTCAAGATCAGGTAACCGTGAAATCCTCTGGCATTATGTGCTGTAAATACATTACGCCTGTACTTTTCACGCCTGAAATGCAGAAGAAACCATTTTACGCAGTCTGTACTGTAAAACCACTTTTCTTCACCTTTCAATGTTTTAGTGTACACAAGAAACGGTGTGTGCTCCCCTTGGTCATCGATGAATGTTTCCGTATCATAAAAACACAACTTGGGGTGTTCCACCTGCGGGGGGAGTGGCTAAATGTAGCACTGATGATCATCAGCTTCAGAACTCGATTGTAATTGCACCCTACAAATTTTACATTTTAACTAGCTACAATGGTGCGTGAATGTACCTGTGGTTTTACTAGCAGAATAGCAAAAGTTGCAGTGAGGACATTTTTTTTATCAAGTCACAGATACTCTTGTAGGGTGTGGTTACAACACCTTGTTTAGCCTCTTTGTGTCTAGCGTAACAGCCCAGCGAGAGACACTTTCTATGACAGTCTAAACATTCTACGGATCTGAGCTCTTCCGTAGGGCAGACGGGATCATTGCAAACCTGACAGTATCCTTTTGTAGGAAAAAGTCAATTTTGGACAACCTCTAGAAAACCCCCAGAAAACAGTGTTGATTAGATGCTAATGGCTAATATAAATATTCCTGATAAATGTATCTAAAAGACTGTGATTTAATGGTTAATGGTAAATAGGAGCATTTATAGGGAATGTAACTAAAGGACTGAATCTGAACTGTTTAGATGTAAACTGTCAGTGAAAGCAGTAGCGCTTTTGCGCCACAGGTGGCGCTCAGTAGTGATAAGACGCTGTACAGTGTTAGAGAACAACTAACTAACTAACTAACTAACCTGCACTTATATAGCGCTTTTCTAGTCACAAAGACCACTCAAAGCGCTTTCATTAATACTAACCCTCTATTCTAAGGGCCTATAGGAAACAAATATCTAGGGACAATTTAGAACAGCCAATTAACCTAACATGCATGTTTTTGGCATGTGGGAGGAAACCGGAGAAATCCCGGAGTAAACCCACGCAACACGGGGAGAACATGCAAACTCCACACAGATCACTGTTGGTCGGGGGCTGGGATCGAACCCACGATCCCACGATCCCCACAATCCCCCGGCCAAGGGTAAACTGTGCTGCCGCAGTGCTAACCACTGCGCCACCGTGCAGCCAACAAGAGAAGAAGAGTAGTGAATGTTCCAGAGTGTGAAGAAAATGGTGTCAAGTGATATATGGCCGTTGCTGGCTGATGTGCTGTGTAGGTGGGCCGTGCCGGGTGTGGTGGAAAGTCAATAAACCGCTGAAAAGTCTTGACAGCTTGGCCCTCATCCTTCCCCTTTGCCCTCCGGGGTGTAACAAAAACTTGGTAGCAGAGGACGGTTCAGTCGTGTCTAAGACGGTGAGTGTGCAAATAAAAAAAAAAAAGGCCGTAACGATGGAACTGGAGCAGCTACAAGATAAGCTAAGCGAGGCCTTGGTGCCGTTACAGGCCAAACAGCTAAACGAGGTCTGTTTATTTGCAAAGATAAACCCAGCCAGGCCGTCTAAAAAGTACACGCTGATACGACTGTTAATCGAGGAGGTGGATAAAACCATTGAAAGCGAAGAGGAGGATGTAGCCCGCGCGTTTCTGCTAAAGCTAATAGCATGTGCTACCGAAGCTAAGCAAAGCGAACCGTCGACGCAGGCGGCGGCAGCGGCCGGCACGAGCCGGGAGACAGAGGCATTCGCCAGTTTACAAAGCCTATATGCCGCTCTGCATTAAAGTATCCTTGATTCAGCTAAAAGGGTTGAAGAGGAGATAGCGAGGCTGACCAATGACGAGGCCGCGCAGCCACCGAGCCGCCATTTTGTGACACAGCCCGAGGCCGCGCAGCCACAGAGCCGCCATTTTGTGACACAGCCCGCGGTCCCCGCAGCACCCCTACTGCCAGAAGTGACCATTAAACGGGAGTTTAAGATAAATGGGCAGATAGGGGAGAGGGGCCAAAAAGACAAGTTGTCTTATTCCAATCTCATTCACCAGATTGATATGGGCCTAAAGAAAAAGCACAGTGAGGCTGAGATAATTGAGGCTGTTGTCAGAGCAGTGAGTCCCGGATTGAGTTTGCGCATGATGCTGGAGATCAAGTCAGATCTCACCCTGCCACAGCTGCGCATCATCCTGCGAGGACATTATAAAGAGGATAGTTCTACTGACTTGTATCATCGTCTGATAAACCTCACACAAGACAGTAATGAGTCACCTCAGAACTTCCTGTTTCGCACCATTGAGCTAAAGGAAAGACTGTTGGCAGCATCCAGAGAGCCTGGCACGGAAGAGCAGTTTAGTTCTGATCTTATTCAGAGGAAGTTTCTGAGGGCGGTGGAAACAGGACTGATTAGTGCTGATGTGAAGTATCAACTGAAGCGCTATTTGGAGGATCCTGCCGTCACCGACGAGCTTCTGATTTCAAAGACGAATGCAGCAGCCAGTCTTGAATGGGAACAACACCAAAAATTCAAGAGGCACACAAAAGAACCAAAAGTTCGAGAATGCCGAGTGGAAAATCTGACGGGTCAGTATGCAACTGTGGAAGAAGTGGATGGCCAAGAGTGCTCCCCACCATCGACAAAAGGTAAAATCCTTAAATCCCAAAGCACAGTGACCCGTACGGAATCTGAGCTCCTGGACATAGTCATGCAGCTGAAGAGTGACATGGAGGAGATCAAGAAGGCCATATGTGAGTCTCCCCGAGCACCTCACGCTCAAAGAGCCAGGAGGGCACGTGGCTGCAAGAGCTGTCAGTCCACCAGCAATGGCGACCAGTGCAACCACTGCTTCATATGTGGAATCATTGGCCACATGTCAAGGGAATGTCGGATAAGAAGGAGACTTGGAAGAAGGATAGGGCAAGTAGACACGGCGGCCAATACTGTTGCAACCACATCAGAACAAACTAACACACAAGAACTGTATGAGCTAGTTACTGACAGTATTCGGAGGTTGGAAGCAAGGCTGCTAGCGAAGGCCGAGGCACCTCCTGAAGAAACGGTCCGTGTTAATCTACTGTCCCCTAATCGCCAATTACAGTTACTCAATTTGGTTGGAAAAAAATATGTCATCACCTGCTTCCTCAATGATAAGGAGACAGAAGCGTTGTGGGACACAGTGTCACAGGTCTGCTTAATGAATGACACCTGGAGACAGGAGCACCTGCCACACACCACCGTCAGAGACTTAGCCGAGTTGGTGGTTCCAAGTATTCTGAATGGGAGGGCAGTGAACCAGACACCGATTCCATTCTCAGGGTGGGTCGAAGTCACTTTCAAGCTGCCAACAGTTAGTCGCCCACCGGTGGAACTCTTAGTTCCTGTGCTAGTGATGAAGGAGGATGGAGTGGCAGAGCCGCCTATCATTGGGTTCAACGTGATTGACCATGTCCTGAAGATGGGCATTAAACCCCCTTGTGCCATCAGTGAAGCTGTTAGTGCAACCTTCTCATTTGACTGTAAAAAAACAGAGGTATTTTTGAAAGTGATGCAAAGTGAGGAGGATAGGCTGGGGGAAGGAATGGTAAAAGTTGGCAGTGAGTTGGTTACCATCCCTGCTGGCCAAACCAAATCAGTCAAAGGTTGTGTCAGGGCAGGCTCACTTCCAGACACACAAGACGTCTTATTTGAGCCGAGTCAGTACACCCAATTACCAGAGGGTTTGCAGATGCAAAGTGGGTTGGTGCAGTTATGGAAAAGGGGGCGATCTATGTTCAAAATACCTATAACAAACAGTATGTCCCGTGATATCCAGCTGCCCGCTAAGACCATTCTGGGGGAAACACAGAGAGTTAAAACTGCTTACCCGGCAGACACTAGACCCCCTGCTGTAAACCAAGCGACAGTCAACCCGACGACGAGTGAAACAGGAAGAAACAAAGAGACCGAGATGAACTGTGCCGTCAAAGAGACTATGGACATGTGGGACCCCCCAGTTCCCCTTGATCATCTCTCGCCCATACAGCAAGAGCAAGTAAAACAGCTCCTACGGGAGGAACGGCAAGCGTTTTCCCGTGATGAGTATGATGTAGGGACAATTCCCTCTTTACAATTGAAGATCCGACTCAAGGATCCTACTCCTGTCAAAAGAACTTATGTCTCTGTTCCCAGACCACTTCATAAAGAAGTAAAGGAGTATTTAGAAGACCTGCTTAACAGGGGCTGGATCACCAAATCCAAGTCATCGTATTCCAGTCCAATCATCTGTGTGCGAAAGAAAGATGGAGGTCTGCATTTGTGTTGCGACTTTAGAGAGCTGAACAAGAAGTCCATCCCTGACAGACACCCAATTCCCCGCATACAAGATATGCTCAACAGTCTAAAGGGGAGTGTGTGGTTTTCAGTCCTCAACCAAGGGAAGGCGTATCACCAGGGTTTCCTGGAAGAGTCGAGTAGGCCCCTCACTGCATTTATCACTCCCTGGGGTTTGTTCGAGTGGGTAAGAATTCCATTTGGTTTGTCCTCAGCACCAGCAGCATTCCAAAGATCTATGGAGGAGTGCTTGTGGGGGTTGAGAGATGATATTTGTCTGCCTTATCTCGATGATAATCTTGTTCATTCACAGACTTTTGAAGACCACTTGCGAGACCTGAGAAGCGTCCTGCACCGCTATCAAAGCCATGGGGTGAAGCTGACTCCTCGGAAATGTGAGTTATTCAAGCAGCAGGTACGTTTCCTTGGTAGAATGGTAACAGGACAGGGCTACACCATGGACCCTGCGGACATTGCCCCGGTGCAGACACTCAAACAGCAGCAACCTTCCACTGTTGGAGAACTAAGGAAATTGCTAGGTTTTATTTCATATTACCGCAGCTATATTCCAAACTTCTCCCGTATAGCAAAGCCTCTTTACGACCTTCTTGCTAACGATCACGCAGATAAAGCAAAGAAAAACTCAAAGAAACATGTCAAAAAGAACGATGGTGGCCAGTTGCCCTCATCCCATGTAATCAGGTGGCGCCCAGAGCATCAAGCAGTAGTTTGTCAGCTTGTTGACTTTCTTTCCCAACCCCCAGTGTTAGGTTACCCGAACTTTGAGGAACCCTTCATTTTGCACTGTGACGCTTCACAGGAGGGGCTTGGGGCGGTGTTATACCAGCGACAACAAGACAAACTGGTGGTGATAGCGTATGGCTCCAGGACACTGTCAAATCCAGAGAAGAACTACCACCTTCATTCAGGGAAGCTGGAGTTTCTTGCCATGAAGTGGGCCATCTGTGAGAGGTTTCGGGATTATCTGTACTATTCTCCGCCATTCACTGTCTATACGGACAATAATCCCCTAACGTATGTGCTCACCACCGCAAAGTTAAATGCAACCACACAGAGGTGGGTAGCAGAACTAGCTGATTTCCAGTTTGTGATTAAGTATCGCCCTGGAAAAGCAAACAGAGATGCAGACAGTCTTTCACATATGCCCCTAGATATGGAGCAGTACATGAACAAATGTACACAAAATGTTGATCCTGATGTGATGAATTGTGTGGCGCAGGCAGTCAAGGTAAAGTCACAAGAAAATGAACCATGGCTTTGCCCAGTCACTATTTATACTCTCATTAGTGAAGCAGATCAAGAAGCCAGCTCTGTAGCTGAAATATCAAAGACTGCTCTAAAAAGAGCTCAGGAAGAAGACTCCGTGATTGGAGAAGTGTTGCGTTATGTGTTGTCAAAAGAATGGCCAAGAAGTGGAAAGCAGCTGAACAGTAAAATTGCAGCTTTAGTCAGGCAAAGACACAAGCTTTACCTGGAAGATGATGGACTGCTTAACAGGAGAACGGCATCGCATGACCAGCTACTTCTACCCCAAAAGTTTCACAAGCTCCTGTTTAAAGAGCTCCACGAAAACATGGGCCATTTAGGGGTAGAGAGAGTGATGAACTTGATAAGAGAGCGTTTTTATTGGGCTCATATGCAAAGAGATGTGGAACACTACATCACTAAAGTTTGCAGTTGTTTGAAGAACAAACGTCCCAATAAGATAACAAGGGCACCACTGACTAACATTGTCACCACGTATCCATTCAAATTGGTGTCCGTTGATTTCCTGCACTTGGAGAAGTGCAAAGGAGAATATGAGTATATTCCTGGTTTTAATGGACCACTTCACTCGTTTTGCCCAGGCTTATCCTTGTCGCATCAAAGCCGCCCACACCGCTGCTGAGAAGATATTTGGAGATTTTGCCCTCAAGTTTGGCTTCCCCACACGACTCCATCATGATCAGGGTAGAGAGTTCCAAAATAAACTTTTTGCAAAACTCCAAGAGTACAGTGGTGTGCAGGGGTCCCGAACAACGCCCTACCATCCCCAAGGGAATGGGCAGGTGGAACGATTCAATCGTACACTGTTGGCAATGCTCAGAAATTTGCCCGAAGCAGCCAAGGAAGACTGGAAGTCCTCTCTGGCAAAAGTGGTTCATGCCTATAATTGCACGCGTAGTGAGGCTACGGGGTACGCGCCATATTTTCTGTTGTTTGGCCGTAGTCCAAAGTTGCCTATTGATCTAATGTTTGGCCCCACAACAAGAGAGCAGAGTGTTTCTCAGCAGGACTATGCTGAAAAGTGGAGAGCTACAATGACTGAAGCTTACAAACTCGCCTCTAAAACAGCAAACAAAGAAGGGATGAGAAGTAAAGCACTTTATGATAAAAAGGTTCACGGTGCTGAGTTGTCCCCTGGATCCCGAGTACTGGTCCGAAACTTGACCGAAAAAGGTGGGCCAGGAAAATTAAGATCATTCTGGGAAGACAAGGTGTATGTCGTGACCCAAAAGAAGTACCCAGACAGTCCAGTGTATGAAATCAGACCTGAAAATGGCAAGGGACGCACTCGGGTCATGCACAGAAACCTTTTGTTACCCTGTGACTTTCTTTCCATGGAAACAGTGGAGCATGCTTCTACTAAAATAAGAGAAAGAGAGTCTAACAGACAAAGGCATGTAGACAGACAAAACGGCACGGATGATGAAGATGACGAGGGTTGGAATGCCATAATCGGATTACGAGCTGGGAAGGATCAAAATCACTGTCCACTGAGAGCCAATGCACCGGAGTTCTACCCGCACAGTGACACTACTCCGGAGGATGAGGACCAGGACCCAGATGACGTCACGCAGGTGCAGCTGGCACCAGAGGTCAACAATCCGGTGGTCCCAGATCCAGCTGAGGCAGACCAGGACCAGGGTGATGAGGTGTCGGAGTCCAGTTCCAGTGACCAGGAGGGACCTGACGAGATTCCTGCTAAAACGTATCCTTCAAGAATGAGAAAACAGCCATTGAGATTTATTTATGATAAGTTAGGCCAACCTTGCACTTCATCTGTCTAGAACAAATGTGTAGAAGCTAGAGATAACCATTGTTCAGACATGAATGTTTTGGAAAGTAAATGAGTAGTGACTAACCTCATTACCAAGTTACTTTGATGGTTGATTAAAAAAGAAAAAAAAAGGAAAAAAAATTAAAAAAGAAAAAGAGATTTTCAGTGTGTTACTAAGGCACAGGCATTACACAAAGGTTTATTCGGTAGGCTATGACTAGATTGAGTACCCTTACTCTCAGGAAAGATGCAGATACCCACCATGATGGATGGAGCGGTTGATGGTTATCATGCACAAAGACCTCTTCTGCAAATGTATTGCATGGAATAGGAGATACATGCTGTACTATGGACTATTACCAGTTTGCATCTTTATGGACTTTAATGAACTCTGACTCCTGTTTAGTAATACCCTACTTACATGAGATACATGGTTACCAAATGTGAACTGTGAGAGAAAAAAAAACAGTAGTTTTGGGAAAGGTGTAATGTCGGGACGACATTAAATTTTTGAGGGGTGAGTGTAGGAAAAAGTCAATTTTGGACAACCTCTAGAAAACCCCCCAGAAAACAGTGTTGATTCGATGCTAATGGCTAATATAAATATTCCTGATAAATGTATCTAAAAGACTGTGATTTAATGGTTAATGGTAAATAGGAGCATTTATAAGGAATGTAACTAAAGGACTGAATCTGAACTGTTTAGATGTAAACTGTCAGTGAAAGCAGTAGTGCTTTTGCGCCACAGGTGGCGCTCAGTAGTGATAAGACGCTGTACAGTGTTAGAGAACAAGAGAAGAAGAGTAGCGAACGTTCCAGAGTGTGAAGAAAATGGTGTCGAGTGATGTGGCCGCTGTTGGCCGATGTGCCGTGTAAGAGTGCCGTGCCGTGTGTGGTGGAACGTCAATAAACCGCTGAAAAGTCTGACAGCTTGGCCCTCATCCTTCCCCTTCGCCCTCCGGGGTGTAACACTTTACAATAGTGTGTATGTGAGTTCTTGAAACCCTTGTAACAGTAGTTACAAACAAATGGCGTACCTATGAAAGCTTTGAGAATTTTTATACCATAGTAATGGTTTTGCAATAAGAATAGAAACAACGGTCTGGAACGATCACTATAGTCGGTCTCAAAATGCAAGAGGGGTTGATTGTGAGATGTTCTGTGCAACACCACGATTTTACATCCTACAATCCATTCAAATTTAGCTATATTGCTAAAAGTGACAGGCATCTGGTCACCCAGACCCGCCTGATTTTGCAACATCTTACCCAAAGCCTTACAACTGCTGTCATCCAAATGCGGATCCATCAGGTGTGCTGTCAGTGGAAAAACAGAGTTGATCCTTCTCGCTATATGTAACGTAAAAGTGACACATTTTTTTAATCGATAATTTCACAGTCTAACTTATTCTCCAGCCTGTGTTTACCACCGCCTCTGGGGTTATGCACCCCAGGACTAATTCGATACTGTTGTTGGACTGTACTACCCGATCTAGCAAACCCTCAAAAGCCGGTAAAATATTACCCCCGGCGGCGGTGGCTGTAACGCTAATGTTGCCCCTCACACTTTCACCGACAACTTCCAGCTGGATTACATCGTTACATTCCACGTGTGATCAGGCATCCTCCACCAATTCTCTGAGGATACCTATCACATCATTGTAAAAGTCCGCAATGGTGGGCATGTCTCATCGTCTAGAGATGGGTAGGCGATGCCTCATTCTCACCGTGTTAAAAGGTGAGAATATTCTGACTTGTCCATCCCTAGAGGACGCCGCATCTCGGTCATGAGCGAGAGGGCGTAACTCCACACCCTGTTGTGTGTCAGGGGAGATCTAGCTGTTCTTTTGGAGGTTGAAGGTTTTGTGAGTGATTCAGATTCAGGTTCAGGTTCAGGTTACTTTATTTGTACCCGTAGGTAAATTTGTTTTGCAGTCTGGTGACATCCATATTTACAAACCACAATTACATTCAACATAAACACAAACACAGGCACACATGAAGCTGACTATAAACATGATAAAAATACTCAAGGCTCCATCAATCAGGATATACGACAAAGAGATGAGAGAAAAACCAGAGATAAGAGAGAAGGGTCATATTAAAAAGTTAAAGACTAGTCAAAGAGGTTAAAAACTCAAAGGTCTAAAACCCAATAAAAGATTTAGAAGCCAAATAAAAATCCTACAAAAATAAGTAAATATAAAATGGAATTAATAAATAGGTAACTAAATTATGTGCAATATATTGTTACAACTTGTTCAACTCTTCACAAATCATCTGATTGATGATTTGTGGGTGGGAGAGGTTGATGGTTTTGATCCTCAAATATCACTCTATAAAAGCAAGAAATCTCTGTCACGCTTCATAGGACATCATAGGACGACCTATGATCTCTGCCTGAACATCATAGGACGTCCTATGAACTCAGGCATCATAGGACACATAGACAAATGCGTCTTTATGATGTCATATTGACCATGTGTCTTTGAACTCAGGCATCATAGGACACATAGACAAATGTGTCTTTATGATGTCAAACAGACCATGAACTCAGGCACCACAGGACGACTCGCGATGCCTATATGACGGCACATAGACAAATGTGTCTTTGTGATGTCATATACATCAAGCCCACGGCACATAGACAAATGTGTCTTTATGTCATATACATCAAGCCTGCCTTCATGTCTTTATGATGTCATATACAGTGACAGACATCAGGCAACATGTCTTTATGATGTCATATACATCAAGGCTGCACTCATGTCTTTATGATGTCATATACAGTGAGTCCATGCCGGGAAGCCTGTTTTTGCTCAGATCTATTTTCATGATCCTGTCCATGAACTGGAATTATGACGCACCTATCCCTCAACCAGTGGTCTCAACGAAGAAGAAGAAGACCCACCAGATGGAGAGCAATAGAATGATGACAACTGCTGCACGTCAGATAAGATGCCATGAAGATGAAACACCTGAGGTTCTTTCAGTACATCACACCCGTCTGAGACAGGAGGACACCCTTCACTAGCATAGGGTACGACAGACTTTAAAGCACATTTATAGGACATCATAGGATGGCCTATGATCTCTGCCTCATCATCATAGCGCGTCGTATGAACACAGGCATCATAGGACGACTCACCATGCCTACATGACGACAAATGTGTAACCTTGACGAATGCCAGTCTACACGACAAATGTGTAAAATGCCAAGCAAATCGTTGATTTTCTCTGGGTGCTCCGGTTTCTTGGTTTCTACGGGCATGCATGGGCCTTCCTGAACAGGGTCAAAAGCCACTTTTTCAGGATCGTGCCCATGAACTGGAGTTACGACGCACCTATCTTCTCAACCAGTGGTCTGAACGAAGAAGAAGACCCACTAGATGGAGAGCAATAGAATGAGGAGAACTGCTGCACGTCAGAAAGGATGCCGTGAACATGAAGCACCTCAGGTTCCACCAGTGTGCCACAGGCATGACTGTGAACAACGCAGCCATCTGAGACAGGAGGGGACCCTTCAGTGGTCTGAAAGAAGAAGAAGAAGACCCACCAGATGATGTCTATATGACGGCACATAGACAGAGCACATGACTCCCTACAAGACATATACCGTATATAGACACAGGTAAGCAACATAACACAGAACAGTGACAGGCAAGAGAAGAAGTATCAAGCAGGGGCAAACAGCCCCAGATGGCAGGGCATATTTTGTGTGATTTTTATGTTTTGCTGCATACAAAAGCCATCACATGTGATTGCCACTTAGTGCTGTGTTGCTATACCAACTGTCCTGTAACTGGCAAGAATTCTGTTCCAATGCATCCCCTCTATGGGCATACACGGGTTTCTACGGGCATGCACGGGAATGCACTAGTATTTTCTAGTTGATGAAGAGCATTGTTGTTGTTGTTGTTGTTGTTGTTGTTGTTGTTGCTCAGGGGTATTTCTACAGTTTCACCTATTTCATTCGCTCTATCCTGTAAATCAACCCGAAAGGGCGGTGGAATATGATTTAATTCTTCCACGGCTCTTTCCAATTCAGCCATTCGAATTAGAGACTGTTGTAAAAGGGTTAAATCTTCTGTTGTGTTATCATAGCCAGCTCCCCAGTCTAGGAGCGCCTGCCTTTCTTCTGCCTCATCCCTCGATTCAACATGGTCTAATTCTGATTTTTTTTTTTTTTTTTTATCCATGATACCCTATTACAGTTTGTCACATACCCAGGATATAGAGGACAGGAATGTTTACATTACACTTTTTCACAGATAGTCAGGACGGAGGAGATTAAGCACTGCATAACCCGACAGAGTGATAGGACGGTAGTCAGACGCTGTTGCACCCCCATTCTACACACACAGCATTGAAGCGCTTCCTCAGGGGGGTTGTCAGACTGGACCTCTGGAGTAGGCGGAATGACCAGATTCGGTGCTTGGTTTAATTCTGCAAACTGGGACAAATGGGTAAAAAGAAAAAAAAGCAACAGTACTCATTGTGGTTCTGTAAGTACATAACATGTTTATTTTAAGTCATGTTGGTGGATGACCAAAGTTTATTTTATAAATAAATAAATAAATATATAAATATACACTACCGTTCAAAAGTTTGGGGTCACCCAGACAATTATTTTGTGTTTTCCATGAAAAGTCGCACTTATTTACCACCATGAGTTGTAAAATGAATAGAAAATATAGTCAAGACATTGACAAGGTTAGAAATAATGATTTGTATTTGAAATAATAATTTTTTCCAGATACTCAACCTGCTCAAAGGAATGTCAGTTTTATAGCTTCTCTAACCAGCTAAACTGTTTTCAGCTGTGCTAACATGATTGCACAAGGGTTTTCTAATCATCCATTAGCCTTCTGACGCAATGAGCAAACACATTGTACCATTAGAACACTGGAGTGATAGTTGCTGGAAATGGGCCTCTATACACCTATGTAGATATTGCAACAAAAACCAGACATTTGCAGCTAGAATAGTCATTTACCACATTAGCAATGTATATTAGATATTAGAGTGTATTTCGGATTAGTTTAAAGTTATCTTCATTGAAAAAAACAGTGCTTTTCTTTCAAAAATAAGGAAATTTCTAAGTGACCCCAAACTTTTGAACGGTAGTGTGTATATATATATATATATATACCTGTATATACATACATAAAACAAATTTAGTTGACCAAAATGGTGAATAGATCGTACAATTAATCATGAAAACATGCTAAAAATAATAAAATACAGATTTCAGTTTTTATTCTTATTTAGAGACAGTGAATTATCTTCCAACCAAGAAGGTCATTTTAAATTGTATTTTTTAATTGCACACCTTTAATCATTTGTCACATCGGCAGTCAGCGTGGTCCTCCTCCTGCTCCTCAACATCACACGCTCCGATGCATCGGCGTCTATGGGTGAATGATGCAGGTGCAAATGATGATGGGCTTGGGGGGTTAATAATAACACGGGATGCTGGTCTGTAAGTACATAGCTTTAGGCGAACATTTCACTGATGTGGTCTTTTTATGAGGGCGCATTGGTCTGCTCCGAACACCCGAGCCCGAAGGTGGATGAACAGTGTCGGGAGTCCCAACCTCTCCGGTCAATGTTGAAGGCCTTGGCTGGTATTCTGTAAGATAATAATAATAATAATAATAATAATAACTTTATTTCACATTCAAAAAAACCTAATGCGGTTTACACCATTTAAAAACACAAGATTGCCACAAGATGGCACCAACAACCAATACATAACCCCACGGAGACCGTTTACGTCATCACCCTGAGACGTTGTGAGAGGACTAATGGTGACCTGCCACATCATCGAAGGGTGATGCTATCACCCGTGAACATTGTAACAACGTGGTTTTTGGGGAGAGAACGATCATATTGAATCAATGAAAAGTTTTTTGGTTTTTTTTTAAACTAGGGGGAGCTTACCGGACCTACGCGCTGTAGCGTCGGTCGATACCGGGGTCGGTCTGTCTCTACACCACTCTGGTTGTTTACCCCTGGTCGGCAAAATGCTCCCAAGTGATCCATCCGCCAGCTGAATACCAGCTATTGGACCAGTAAAGACAGCTGGATTCCGTGGTACTGGATGTCTGGCGTTATTCTGCGCTGGAGCCGTCGTTTGATGAAGGGTTGCAGGATGTGCCACGTTGATCCCAGGCTGTCCAGGCCCTGTTCAAACCGCTGAATTGTCTTCGGCGTGTCGAATCTCGTCCAAAAGCCCCATCAGACTGTCTTCACCATCGGACCGCTGCCTGTTCTCACCCTCCTCGAAATCTTTAAGTACATTTCTTTTTCAACGATTCTTCATAATGTTTCATAGATGCAATAATGACCAATTGAGCAGCAATAACTTTAAAAAAGACAGAATAAGTATGACTTCAAACCAGTTCTGACTTTGAGACAATTTAGGAGATAAATGCTTTATAATAAAATAATAATAATAATAGCTTTATCTGTATAGCACTTTTCACAGACAAGTCACAAAAATAGATAAAAAGTTGATTGAGTAATTAGAAAAATAAAATGAATAACACTTACCGGAGAACCTTGGCAGTGAGTGGATTTCTGCAAGTGTTATAATTTCTAAAAATGAGCAAACTTTTATTTATCAATAGAGAAAAAAAGGTTTTTTTTTTATAAAGTTTTGAAAGTCAGATAATATCACCTCTTATCTTGCCTGAGTCACATTCCTTTGGGTATGAAGATGGGTTTCAGAATTGGATCACTCGTACTTATACACAAAGCAGACCCCGATAGGGGAATTAGGAAAAGGTTTTGGAATGTGAATGAACCACGGAGTAAAAACAATAGTGTGTGTGGGGGGAGGGGTGCAGAGGGTAGGAGGGTTGCTGACCCCCCTCCATACAAATGATAGCTTGTGTTACACGGGGGCAGACAGATCTCAGAGTAACATGATATCTTTGGTCTGGCTCCCCTGCAGTCACATTCAATGTCTGTGGAACTCATCTGTTTAGCTAAGAGAATTCTCTTTTCTTATATAACTATTTAGTTGTTTGAAAATTTAAACACATCAGCTGTTTATGCATTTTTTTTTTCTGTAGGAACCTTATCTGAATGTGCTCAGGAAAATCCCAAAAGTTGATGCTATACATTTGTGAAAATCTAATTTGAAGAAACAGCCGTTGCTCCCTATGTATCAATGTGTGTGTGTGTGTGTGTGAGTGAGTGAGTGAGTGAGTGAGTGAGTGAGTGAGTGAGAGAGAATTCTGGTGCTTATTTGGTCAGTCTGATGTGTGTTTTGTAAAATGAGCACACTAAAAACATGTAATTGATTATCCTTGAAAGCTGTTTCCCCCCATAATTAACATCCCATTCTCATGCTAATCCCATTTGGTCAAAGATCATTTTTAAAAGCACACATAATTGACATTCTATACCACATTAATCTCACAGGCCAAAGATCATTTTTAAAAGCATGTATAATTGACAATTCTATACCCACATTAATCCCTACACTAATCCCATAGGTCAATTATAATTGAAATTCTATATCCACACTAATCCCAATGCCATTAGAGATAATCCCCTGATAATTACATAGGTCAGGTCACGGGGCTTGTCAGGTCAAAGGTCACCTGCCAAAACAAGTGTGATTAGAAGTGCCCCCCTCCCTCTCTCATATAGTATATACCAGGGGTGTCCAATCATGTGCCATGGAGGGCAAAGACTCTGTAGGCTTTATTTCCAACCAGTGTCTTCAACCGCAGATTCCACTGAATTTCTTCCCACTGATTGCTAATAAGTGAAAACACCTGCTGAAGAGACTGGGTAAAAGATAAAACCTGAAGGGTCTTGGCCCTCTATGGCACATGATTGGACACCCCTGGTATATACCTATATGTGTGTGCATGGGTGCATGTGAATGATGTCTCTATTGCATTTGCTTGCATTTGCAAGAGTGAGTGAGGTGCATGTACTTTGAATGAATGAATGAATGAATGAATCTTTATTTCGGATAGATTAAAAGTACAGATTAAAAAGAAACAGAATAATATAACAAAGGGGAAAAAAATCCAACAAGGTCAAATTAAACAATAACTCCTCTGATTATACAGTTCAACATAAGTTATCCGAAATGGGTGATGGCTGAAGCCGCAGCTTATATTGCCCACCCATATTCCATCCAAGAATTCAAAAGAAAAACAAAACAAGAGCGATTACAATTCGGAACAAAGCTAAGACAAAATGTGACAAAAAAAACTAAGCAACAACACAACACAGACTGGATATGACAATCCTTATGGGATTTTACATGTCATCTTGTATACATATTTGGAGTATTTCTTCCTTTAGTTTTTGTTTAAATTGTCCAAGCGTTGTACATGATTTTAATTCAGGCCCAAAATCGTTCCATAATCCGACTCCTTGCACTGAAACACAGTGTTGCTTGGTGGTAGTTCTCACTGAAGGTTTTTGAAATATACATGTTCCTCTGAAATGATATTGTTTCTCCCTTATTTGGAACAGCTTTTGGATATTTGCGGGCAGTGATAGATTCTTCACTTTAAACATTATTACTGCAGTTTTAAAGTCAACCAGATCTTTCAACTTGAGAGCTTTTAATTTAAGAAAAAGTGGGTTTATTGGTTCCCTGTAAGCAGCTTTGTTTATTATTCTAATAGCTCTCTTCTGAAGCATAAAGACTGGATATATGTTTGTTTTATATGTATTTCCCCATACTTCAGTACAATATGTCATGTATGGGAGTGTTAATGAATGATACAAAGTATATAAAGTGGGTTGATTCAGCAAATATTTCACTCTGTGTAGTACTGTGATTGATTTAGATATTTTACCTTTAATATAATTAATATGTGACTTCCAACACAGTTTATTATCAATTATTACTCCAAGAAATTTAGTTTCAGATACCCTTTCAATCTCTACACCATTTACACTGAGTTTAGATACTAAGTTGTTGTGATGGTTGTTAAAAACTATTAATTTTGTCTTACTTAAACTGAGCGTTAATTTGTTTGAATCAAACCACAGTTTAAGCTTTCCTAATTCCTTTCCGAGTGTATCCAAAAGTTGTTCCAAATTGCTTCCACTGCATAATAAATTAGTGTCATCGGCAAACAATATTAAATCCATTTTTTCCAAGACTTTACATATATCAATCATATGCATATTGAATAACAATGGCCCCAAAACTGAACCCTGTGGGACTCCACAAGTAACCTTTAGTAACTGTGAGTTTTTGTTACCAACACATACATACTGATATCTATTCTTTAAGTAACTACTTAACCAGGACAGTGCTACCCCCCTAATACCACAATTTTGTAGTTTCTTTAATAATAAATTGTGATCCATTGTATCAAATGCTTTTTTAAGATCCAGGAATACCCCAACTGAATACTCTTTATTTTCAATGGCAGTTGATATTTTTTCTATAAATTCCATTAGAGCAAATGCAGTTGTCCTCTTGTGTCTGAAGCCATATTGCTGCTCACACAATAAATTATTCTTCATTATGAAGTTGTCAATTCTCTCATAGAATATTTTTTCAAGTATCTTGGAAAATTGCGGCAATAGTGAAATTGGTCTATAGTTTGAAAGTTCCCCTCTGTCACCCGTCTTGTATATCGGAATTACTTTAGCTATTTTCATTGCATTGGGAAATACACCTGTTTGGAGAGACAGGTTACAAATATACGTCAGTGGTTTCACTAAGCATTCGATAATAGTTTTGACTAAGAGCATGTCAATACCATCACAGTCCGTAGATGTTTTACTTTTAAATGATTTAACAATTTCAATGATCTCTCTCTCGTCTGTGTTCTTTATAAAAATGGAGTCTTTTATAGCAGTGTTTTTGATTATTGTATCACCCATAGGTGCTGTAATGGGTATTTCTCGAGCCAAATTAGGACCAATATTAACAAAAAAGTTATTAAATTTATCTGCCGGTGAAACTGTATTCACACTCTGAGTCATTGTATTATTTTTTGAAAAATTGGTTGGGTAGCTTGTATTTCTGTTTTTATTTCCAAGAATATTGTTAAGTATTGTCCATGTATTTTTAATATTGTCTCTGTTTTTCTCCAGTTCTTTACTGTAATAGTCTCTTTTACTACATCTCATTATATATGTTAACTTATTTTTCTATGTTTTATACCGCTGCTCTGCTTCTTTTGTCCTTTTCTTTAGAAAAGCTTTATATAATATTTTTTTCTTTTTACACGCCTTTTGTAATCCTTTGGTTAACCATGGCTTATCGACAAATTTATGTTTAAGCTTTTTCTTTACTAATGGACAATTTTTTTCATAAAGAGTGGTTACAATGTTCATAAATGTGTCGTAGGCTTCATTTACATCTGATACATAGACTTTTGTCCAGTCCTGCTTCAGCAAGTCTTCTTTAAAAGAACTGATTGCATTTTGTGATTTGTATCTGAATGATTTTAAAATTTATTCTGTATTGGCCTCCGTGTGGCCATGGATAAGTGCAAAGGTTGGCAAATGGTCACTTATATCATTTATCAATAATCCACTTTCTATTTTCTTATCAATAATATTAACAAACAGTTTGTCAATAAGTGTAGCAGTGTGTAACGGAAAATGGGAATATTTAATAAATAATAAATATGATCAGGTATGAATTATTTAATTTATATTGATGTATTGGAATCTGAGCTCAAATCTCATTTCATATACATCAGAAAAGTTAATAACACTCGTAAGGGGCACCAGCTTCTATCTTTAAGAAGCAATTTGATCTTTAATTTCACTTTATACCTGTTTGATCACTCAATAAATTAATCAATAATCAGTCTCAAAAATTTTCCGTGAATTCGATACCTGGGCTTGAAACAGACTCAGAATGAAATAAATTCCCAACAACTTCTCTCATTTTTAAATATTTATTAAACGAAATGATTAACAGACATTGTAGTAATTTCCTTAATAATAAAATCAATCTTGTAAATGATAGATTAACAATGTCAATATTTTCGGAACCAGGGTTAAACTGAGAGATGAATTTCTATCAGTTTGAGTTAACAGATTATTAAAAACAACGCAAATTTAGGGAGAAAGTTTATTACTTATATGAAAAAGTCCTTGATTGATCTTAAGAAAATAAAAACGGAATTTTAATGAAAAGAGTTATGTTAAGGGCTTCTTAATTTGCATCTGATTAGATATACAAATTATTACCGAACCTCAGACGTTAATTCAGCAGTGGAATTAAAGTTTTTGCAGCTCACGTGATCCTCGGTCGATGTCTGTCGTCGTCCTCAGCCCAAGATTTCGTGGATTTTAGGGGAAATATCTGCCCGCAGATATTTCAGCATCCACAGTTCGACCTTTAAATTCAAGCAGTCGAAGAGGCTGGATTTTGGCTGTATGGCCCAGAGTTGAAACTGGGTTAGATGACGACTTTTCTTCAGCGTGTGATGAACAGCCTTGATTCCTCAGCTGCACGTGACGTGGGAGCTGAGTTTTTCTTCAAGAGGTCTTCGATAATAATTAAATGATATCCAATCCGATCTCAAATTAAAAAGGCTTCGGACTTTAGATAAAAATTATAGCTTCTGGTGGGTGCTTGGTCAAGAAAAGTATTATAAAATAAAGTCAAGATTAAAGTTTACATTAAAATCAAACAAATGGTGGTTTTACAGAAAGTTTAACAAAGAAAAAGTGATGAATAAAAATTGGAGTTTAATTCTGATTAAGAATTGAGCTCAAAGAAATAGGAATTCCTAGGTATTTAAGAGAAAAAGAAAAATACAAAGTGACATAAACAAATTACGAGTTATCTGCTCTGTGTTCAGAAAAGCGACGCGTGGTCAGACGGTCCTTTGTTCTTCCTTGCTGTGTGTAGACAATGGGAGCAGCCGAAAAGCGGTGACGAAAAGAGCAGGCGAAAAGAGGGGATGAAAAGAGGGATGAAAAGAGGTCTCTCTCCTTTATATAAGCTCTGTTGAGTTTCGCAGGTTTCTGGCCTGACCGGAATCTCAGCCAATGAGCGTCCTTCGTGGGCGGGCTCGATGAACTTTTAGTCCAATGAACAAACAGTCTATTGTTTGGAGCGCTTTGGAATGAAGAGTCGTCATGCAGAGATTGGCTGTTGGAGTCACATGTGATATCGAGGCAAAACTCATACATACTGGAAGTTAATATTTCCCTTTATGTATTAAACTAAGATAACTTTAGTGATTGGTATAAATTATAAGCAGTGCTTCTAAATCAACATGCAGGAATAAACATTCATATAAACATTAGCATGCATATATATAAAATCACAGATTAATGCATTTCACACATATTTTCCACATCAAAAACATCAGAGTCCATCTGCATTTTCATAGTTCTGAAAAGAATGAAGGTTTAGAATTGAGTTTGTAATAATGTACTTTAAAGTTCACTGTTTAAATCCAGCATGTCCACAGTTTAAGGAAATTAGCTGAGTCATGGATCTGTGTAGGTTTTATGGGGGCAATAAAAGTGAAGCCGGACATTGGGGAAATTCCTTAGGCTGGTTTTAACAAAAGAAGGGGATTTCAGCTGTGGCCTGGGGGAAGAAAATCCATTTCTTTACGTTATTCCTGGATGAAACAAAAATGTCTTTAAGCAGAAGAATAATTGTTGCTGAGCCAAAGTGAGATGATGCTACAAGTGTGAACTGTGATTCTACTGGGATGTGTTATTGTGGGATATAGACTCATACTGTACATAGAATTCATGAACTCTGTAATTACATTTTGTTGATATGGATTTAGTAAATCAATATTGAAATCTCCACAAATTACTACCATTTTCTTACTAGTAATATTATTCTACAGCTCGACTACTTAAAGTTATTTCCTATAAACCAAATGTGCAAGAGAGAACAGACATGAAGGTTAGTAATCGGTGAGAAGATACAGATAGCATACAACAAGGACCTAACAATATTAACAAGATTACCTACAACAGACAAAACAAACAGCAACATCAACAAAAAAAGAATAAACCATTAGACAAATGTTAACAAATTAAACAGGGGTCAATAAGACACCTGTGCACAATCACACTCTTTTTTTCTCATGTAGCTAAGGAAACAAACTAGAATCTAGAATAGCCAGGGGACTATGGTTTCATCCATAAACAGCTTTCCATCTATAAATAATCTGTCTGCAGAGATAATTGCTCATTTACCTTTTTGGATTTTTTGTTTCCTAATGGGGAAAAGCTTTCCATAATTTCCTATGGAAATTGATCATTTAGACCATAATTTGTGTTTTTAAACTGCCTTCCTGTTGTCGAAGACCCTTGACCTTGAACCTCAAGATTGAGGTTTAGGTTCACCAGCTTGCAGTTCCTAGAGGAATTTTCCTTGTAGGAAATTCTGTTACCTGTGTAGGTGGGCTTGGTGACTGTGAGAGTTAACCCAGCTGCACTGTCTCCATATATTGGAGGATCCCCACTTCCTGTATACCAGACCTCCGACTGAGTGACCTGTCTAGTCAGACACCTGGAATATACCTCCAATATTAACGACAGCCTCTCGTGGTCTTACATTGCTCTTGGTAATCTGGGTAAATGTTTAAAACCAGGAAAATTGGTTTATAGGGGATCTGTTTTAAACGCCATTGAATAAGAGTAACCTTTTAAAAACTCAAAAATTCATAACACCTCTTGTAGAAAAATACCTTTTTTCAAAAATCACCCAATAAGAATGGACGCTGAATCAATAAGCCCACAGAGTCCAATACTGTCTTTTAATATGCTGTAGTATTTATTAAAAATCAGCAAAGCTCAGGCAAAACAGGATAAATTTGTATTGAACAGTCAATAAAATCAAAAGGACAAAAATTAAAAATCAAACCCACAACCCTGATTGTAAAACCTTGATTCAAAAGTCAAAAGTTGTAAAATCAGTCCTTTGATCAAAAAGATTAAAAATCAAAAGTTTCAAAACCCAATGATGTTCAAAAATCATCAAACAGTTCAAAAATCTAAATAAGAAAACCTGAGTAAATTCAAAAAGAAGACAAACCCTTTGAATAAAACCTGATAAAAATATCTAATTAATTTGTGGGTATATGTCTAAGAAAGCCTAAATAGTGAGATTTGGGGAAAAAGGATGTGCATGATGGCTGATCTTCCCTGTTGAGGCTTCTCTTCGGGGGAAGAGAGGAGAGAAGGCAGGGAGGGAACAAGCAGCTGTGGCCCGATGTTCCTCTTCAGGCTGGACAGTGGCCGTCTTGGCTGGGGAAGAGCGATAAGTCGTGTCCCTGAAGCGGTGTCTTCAGCCCGGGGAGACTTCACTCCTTCTGCTTTTCCTCGTTGTTGGTCCGCGGCGATGATGACTCACAGCCTCCTGGCTGAGAGCGAGGCCAGCTGCTGTAATCTTCAGTTCCCCAACTTCTTCCTCTTGAGAGTGCTATTATAGCACTTAAGGGCAGCAGATGTAAAAGTTGTTAAAGGCTGAAGAATTGAGGCGAAAACTGGTTTACTTTTCTTCTGGCATTCCTTGGCTTCAGCCCGCTGCTCCGGTGGTGTTGCCTCTCAGAAGATCCGCCGAAAAATGAACATTTGGGGGAAAAAGGGCTTGGTTTTTATAACCTTCGCCCGAGTTCTCTAATTGGTACCAAACTCACCCTATGCTTCTTGGCCTCTTATGATTGGCTTAAAGTTACATTTTATATAACCATTACTTCATTCTGCACATGTTCGGGCTAGTCAATTCTCGTAAACCATGTGACTGATCAGGCGCTCATGACTCATGGCCTTTCCCGCTAGCCTCTCAGCATTTTCCATTACCAAAATACTCCAGTTTGCTGGACATCCAACGCCCATTTCCTCATTTCTAATACATTTCCAGTAAGCAGGGTTCTTTCCAACATTTCACAATCTGCTTCACATAAAACCTTCTTTTGTGCAGTTAAAAGGTACACATAATCATACAGTTTGATTACACTCATTACTTCAGGTGATTACATACATTACAGGTACTTTTTACTCAATGAGTATACATTTTGTTTTACTGATTACACAGAGAATATCACATCTCATAGCATATGCAATTATTATGGCTTTTACAGTCAGTCTCTTATGCTTCACCAATGCTGTCTGTTACTGTTCCCATCTTTTCTGATTGCTGGATTCTGGACCTTCTGATAATTCCTCTCATTTTGCTGGTTACCCTGAGTGGATCTTTGAAGCCTGTTATGATCAGCAGCAGAATTGCCCATTCTCCTTCCATAGGGGGTATATCGGTGTGATTGGGAAGGCCGACCACCTTCAGCCCTTCTGCAGTGATTGGGGTCATGTCATGGGTTACTCAAACACCCCTCGGTTGGGCGATTCTGCTGATTTTCACCTTTATGTACCTGTGGAGTGGTCTCCATAAGAGCCTCTTCATCTTCTGTTGTGAGAGAAAGGACATCCTCACTTGGAGTTGAGCTGTGATGTGCTGCTGCTGGCGAGGTGTGACGCCTATGAGACGAGGCTGTATTTGCTCCCTGTAGAGGTGTTCCTTCAGGAGGCTCATCCACAGCTTCATCTATTATAAGAAGGTCATCTCCTGGATCTACTGGCGTTGGCGGTAGAACATCTGGTGAAGTAAGCTGCGTAGAAGATGGCTGATCAACCTGTGGGGATGCAACTGGAAGACCCACAACCCCCGGAGTGGAGGTCATTGTCTTTGCTGAAACCTGGGTCAAAGATGATCTGGACCCCAAGGATTGTGGCGGCACTGGCTCCTCACCTAGTGCCTGCGTCAGCTGGGAAAGAGCATCCATAGCATCATTGTGCAGGTTGTTACTTGCTTGAGGTTGTGCTGGTGCAGCTTGGATGTAAGCCACCCAGGCGTCGTTGTGCGTGAAATGGGTAGAAAATGCCACAGAGCCATCAGGAAGCTCCCATATTTTCTGATACAGTGGGTAGTAGAAGCCATTGTTGTACCTAATAGGCCTCCACTGTGGTTTAAGGCCTTGACTTAATGCGTCATGAAGCAATTTTCCTGTCATCTGTATGTACCCCCTTACTTCAGGTGTGATCAGGGGTGTGGCAATATGCTCTTCTCGACTAAAGATACCAGCCAGGACCACAGGTGGAATTGTTGTGGGACCCGAACAGCAGTTAGGGCACCACAGAGCTTCACTAACGTCCCATAAATACTTGACGTCAGCCAGCGAAGTGTGACAGAACAGGCAGGTGACTTTCCCATCCTGCAACACACAGGTGAAACACAGAGTACATCTTGTAATTGGAAAGTCTGTTAGGCAAATTAGCAGGCTTGCTGGTTAGCTGTAAGCAAATCTTCGGGAGGTTTTACTCTCCCCTTTTTAAGTTGAATCACCGATCTTAACTTCAGTTACAGACTGCTCAGGCTTCGGCTTTGTGTTGAGCTTGGCAATGTCTTTTATGTAGCCCTCCACCTTCTTGGGGAAAAATACTGCATAGGTCATCATCCATGCTATCATAGCTGAGCCACAGATGAGTTTCATCCACCACATTGCTGTTAAGACCCCCCAAATCACTCCCCAAAAGGCAACAGCTGCCAGCCTACTGACCCAGATTTTGCGGCCGCTCTTTTTCAGCTTCAGTACTAGCTATACTTGATGACCCAGTAATGCAGCTGCCATTAATCCTACCCAAATCACATTCACTATTTCAACGGCCTGGTAGAAGATGGCAAGCATGTCGATAGCAACCCAGAAGAGGATCACCATTGCACGGGCAAGACCTTCAGAATCACATTGTGGTGCAATACGACCCAGCATGTAGGTGACGAACAGAGTCAAAGTGTAATCATATTTGCCAAATATGATGTTGACCAAGACAATGCGGACAACTGCTGCCAAGGTTGTCACTATTCTCAGAGCATGCCGCTTAGACCAGGCTCCGGTGAAACAGAAGCATGCCCAAATGGCTTGCAGTACCCAAAACTGTAGCTTGGCCTTTGTCATTTCAGTGACCCAAGCAGGTGAAGATGCTGTACTCACTTTGTATGGGGCACTCACTGAAGTGTAGAGATCATCCACTGCTGTTGCTCCTGTAGACATGCTTGAAGTAGGCTGTGCTGTGCCAATTGACTCTGATAAGACTGAGGAGTGGGGGGTAGTTGGTTGTTTAATGGTCACCAGCCGAAGTCCAAATGAAGTCTGCAACTGGGTGGTGCGGAAGTTTTATCTATACTTCCTCTTTTAATGGGTGGAGTTCTCCCACCCCTCCTCTCTTCGGTGCCCTCTTTCAACGAGAGATGGATGATACAGCAGCTTGAGCGCCACCTTTGATGACTATCAGGAGGATTATTCCTGCAATCAGCAGGCCTAATCCCAACAAAAGATAGGGCCATACCCGGCTGAGCAGTGTTCCCAGCCAGGAAGCGACGACTTGTAGCCCTTCTTCAACTACTTCAGTTGCTCCTTGTAGAACTGTAGTCACAGTCCCCTTAATTGTCTTTCCCACTATTTCTAGGAAAGTACACTCATGTTCACTTTTTCCTGTGCCACAGCGAAGCCAATGCTCAGCAGGAGAGTGACAGGTGCCGTTGTTGTAGATGCCATTCTTGCCCAACCATTCATAACCCACTATTTCTTTACCTTCACAGATGCTTTTCCTGAAGGCATGGCTCTCTGCAACATAGAACTGTGGATCATCTACAACTTGAGGGATAATTAGGCCTAGAATCTGCTTCCTCTTGTGCATGTTATGCCCCATAATTGCTTTAGTACACCCCACATTTTCAGGGGGTATTCTGCTCCACTTCCCATTAATCTTCTTCCAGACTGTTTGCAACCCATAAGTCTCATAATCTCCCTCATAATAATCTTCACAGTCCTTCTCCCAAAAGAGGACTTCCCCACAATGCCCCCTTGATAAGCTGATTGTGAAGGTGGTATTCTTTTTGTCGCAGATCATCTTCCATGGTGTTGGGCTAATGTAATTGATGGTGTACAACGACCAAGGCAAAATACTTTGATATTTAGAGTACACTGTTGCCAGAAACTGATATTTTACCCAATAATTTGAGGATTGAGAGAGACATGGCAGGACCCATTTCTTCACTTCTTCTTCCTCCATTCCCCACCACATTCTCCATTCTTCTCGTTTCCATTGTTCATGCCAGGATTGCAGGATACCTTTGACTGTTTGATTCTCCTTCAGTCACGTGCAATCATACACCCATGAACTCCAGACGTGGTCCCATACTTGCCACAAGGGGCATCTGGGTGATTTTTTGTCATATACCCATTCAGTGTTATTAAGTGTGTCGAATATCTTGTTTACCACACATTCATCAATCTTTTTGAAGTCTTTTTTTGGAACTTTGAATAGGTCATCTGGAGTTGGTAACCTTTGCACATAGAACAAAGATATGTGAACTTCACCAAGGCCATGCGACCTAACAGGCATACTAGGTGCAAATGTAGCTTGGAAGTAATTTAAGTTGAACATCCACAGCCAAGGCAAGGTGTCGTTTAGCCAGTCTTCATGGTATGCCTGAGGTGTTGTTTTGAAGGATGTGCCAGGTATTAACCAGGTGAAAGGTTTGTACACCCTAGTGATAACCATATAATGCTTACCACTGGGGCATTTAAGATAAGATAAGATAAGATAAGCCTTTATTAGTCCCACAACGGGGAAATTCCAGGATTGCAACAGCACAGGGATAGCATTTGCCATTGATGTTCCAGAAACATGGGGCTAATTTGCTTATTTTTTCTTGCATACAATAGGTGATCAGCTTTCGATCATAGTCTGTTTGGCCTTTCTTAGTAACAGGCTTGAAGTTGTTCACAATTTCTTCTGTAAATTTTAAGATTGTTTCTGGCAAGGGTGTTTTTGCAGTGATGTTACTGGAGCGGGGTCTTCCTGGGGTTGGAGTTATGGCGACTTGAGGTAAAGGTGTTGGAGGTGTCTTGTTAGCTGATGCGATGTCCCTCTTTATTCTTTTCTTAGGTGGGTCTGTACCTGGACAGTCGAGGTCATAATTACCCCAGAAGGTTCCATAATTTGGGAAAATTCCCTCGCAGGTCTCATTGCGATAATGGGCTGGTGCAATAACCACTTCGGACTCCCAGTACCCTGTTTTATTCATACCTGGTACAGGTCTGCAACTGCAGGTGCAGTACCATGCTGAAGAATACATTTCTGGCTTTATCCAGTTACAGTGGACGTTTATTGTTTGTTTCTTTGTGAGGATGAGTAGCCTTAATAGGCCCCCTCCTTCTGAGTGGTCTTGCAATTCTTCAATTGCCCATCTTCCAGGTTGGGCACCTGTGATGTTAAGTTGGTCTTCAAACCAGAAAGTGTTGTTCATTTGTTCTCTCCAAGCTTCAAAGCTGAGGTTGGTTATCTGCTGTTGCATGTCAGTTAAGTTGAACTGAGTGTCGTTGCTGAGCGGTGCAATGTAAACTCTTCTTCTTTCTGCTGCCCAGCAGGTTTGTTGAAATCTCTTGGTGGTAACAAACTGAGCCCTTGTATGGATGAGGGCCCATGGTTCATAACCCAACCAGTATAGTATGACAAGCATTGCTACCATACCAAGGGTTATGGTCGTAAACTTGAGCCAAAGAATAAGGCAAAGCTTCTTTGCACTCATTTGTTGAGGCTCCCCTTTCTTGGATTTCTTCTTAGGGAGCTCATATTCTAATTCGTATTCTGTTGCTTTCTTCCTTCTCTGACCCATCTCTGAGGTAGTGGACTTTGAGGTTGTATTCAGTGGCGTTCCTTGACTTAAGTGAACACCCATGAAGACAGACAAGACTTTTATGCTGCACTAGTGACGTCATCACTTCTGCTTTTCTTCCCCGAGGGGGTGTGGTCACCCCTCGGTTGGCTTAAACAGTGCAGCCCCAATAAAACAAAAAATAAAAATAATAAAAAGAAATGTATGTGTTTATGTATATGTATGTATGATGCTTCAATGAGTGTATGCTGCATGTCAGACATGAAAAAGTGTGTGTTTGTGTAAGTTATGTGATGTATATGTAATGGGATGCATTTGTGGTTATGTTGTGTGTGTGTTTTGAGGTAGATTTTGTATTAGCAACATGATATGTGGAGCCTACTCAGGGGGTGGGGATGACAAGTCCCGACTTCTTCTCTGGAATAAGGGCCATCCTTTAGCTCTCGCCAGAAGTTTTCCGAGCCGACCATTTCCTTCAGTGGTTTTAGAGCTTTTCTGCCATTCGGGCTCGTCGAGGACTCAAATCTCAGCCCCCACTGAGTAGATACCCCTCAAGGGCACAGTCACCATGGACACAGTTAAAATTATCGTGCGAGTATCTTCTGGCCGAATCGGCCCTGGAGCTTGACCAACCAAAGTGCCCGGTATCTGTGCCCGGCCCCCCCTTACCCAACCTTCAGGTGTCACTATGAATGTGGCAGTTTTGGCTATTCTCTTGATCCCTCTAGGCTTTACAACATCAATTGATGTTATCCAAGAACAAAGAGACGTCGCCCGGAGATCCTTCTTTTTAGGGACTGAGTCAAGCCCTCGAATGGGGAGATAGGGGTTTCCAATAACTTCCTTAATCAATGTAGCCCATGTGGTGAGCTGCCATGGCCCTTCAAAGCCATAGTTACGTGCTTCCTCCTGCTGTGCTTCAGAAAGGTACCCTGGAAGCGGTGTGTAGTCAAGGTGGTTCGGGTCACAGTACACCCTGAATACTTGAGGATATTGTAAAGTACCCAAGGGTGGCATCAGTTCTGGTGCAGCATAAGGATTGTAGGGCCACCCGAGGCACAATGCTGTGTTGATAGACCTGCAGCTAGATCGACCCTAAAAACTCCTGGATTGGTTGGATTGAACCCTGGGGGCAGCGGAGCTGAGGGACCGGGGGAACTGCAAGGTGCAGATGATGTTACAGACGAACTGGATGCACCTGCTTGATTTAAGTCTCCCCATTCTGTCTTCCTCGGTTCTCCATACACCTGCTCCTGGTTCGGTGAAAACTCTTGCAATGGACTGAACATCCTCCTAATTTGCCAACCTTCTGCTTTTCCTGCCATGTATAGATACCCTCACTCCAGGGCACTCGCACAACCGAGGCAGGGATGGAGATATTGTCCGTCCCACTGACAAGTGCACCCATGAGTTGATGCTCCGGCGCCGTCTCAATAATCCCACTGCATCATGACCATCGCCCTGGGCAAAGTTCCCACGTGACATTGGCCACAAACGTGGCCACCCAGGATCTGAACTGGCTTCCACTGCATTTGATGAAGCTCATCTTGATCGGTGGAAATCTTCTTTGGTTTCCTGTAAGCTTGGCCTTCCCATACTATCTTGGACTGAGAAGGTTGTAGGCATATCACACACACATTTTTCCCTTGGAACCAGGTTAGGGTTTCTTTTGCTGGGGTCAAATAACCTTTTTTAGCATAATACAATAAATCTAAGGCTTTGGCTATCCAAAAGCTGTATGAAGCTCTTCTCATGATGATCAAGCCCTCCACCGTTGCCAGTTCGATGAAGGGAGGTATTGTAGGGGTGTTGTCAGCCATTTTCAGCTTCTGGTTTTCTCTTAAATAGAGATTGGCTTCAACTGCTCCACTCCTTGGATCCCGTTTTCTTCCAAAAGGACAGTATTACTGTCCAAAACTTGCTTGACTATGTCAGCTCGGTCGTACTTTGGCTTGACTGCAGCGGTTGTAGGCTGATGTGCTCTGATCCACACTCGTTGACCCACCTGAAAAGGCACCTTAGGTTGCTGTGGCTCCTTTTTATCTTCAGGGCTCCGCCCCACTTCCTGAAGTGTGAAGGGGCGTTGGTTTAGCTCTTGAGAGGGGGAGGGCCTACCTGTGTGGTGTCTGTCATTCAGTTGTTGAGCCATTTCTAACAGCTTTGTACTCCATTCTCTGGAGTTTTCATTCTTTCCAATCCAACTCTTCACCAGCCCTATTGTTCTTTCCACCACCCCATTTGCCTGTGGAGTGTATGGGAGGGAATAAACCCTTATTACTCCGAACCGCTGACACCACTGATCTACCTGTGCATTGCGAAAGTGAGTGCCATTGTCTGTTCTCAGTTCTTTTGGCACCCCCAATCATTTACAGGTTTCTTCCAACATTGTCACCACACTGTTGCCATTTGCTTTTCGCACTGCTTTTGCAATCATGTAACCAGACATGGAGTCAGCTAAGACTAGGATGTACTTTTCACCCTTCTTGTCGTTTACCCCCATTGGTCCAGCTACATCCATGCATACTGAACCCCATGGCACAGTGCTCTTTATTGTCAACCCATCCACCCTCTGTCCTCTTTTACCTGCGTTGTATTTCCCACATACTTCACAGTTCTTGAGGACTTGACGGATGCGATGTGTAGGGACCCAGAGCTGCAATTTCACCAACTCTCTTCGTGTAGGGATGGCACCTGCGTGACCCAGTGATTCATGCACTGCAGCCACTACTCCCTGCACGGAACCTTCTGGGACCACCCTTCCTTTGGGTGTATCTTCCCAGTTCTCCTGACCTACTAGGATGATTCTCCTCATCTGCACATAAAGATCAACTTCATCGTTACCTTGCCAGTGAGGACCTGTCTTCTTGTGAGCTTTCTGGTGCACTACCTCCAGCTCCATATTTAATCTAATTTCTGCACTCTTCTTCCACAAGTCTTGATGTGCCACCGGCTTTCCTTTTGCTCCTTCAAAACCATTTTCTTGCCAAATGGTTAAATCTTCTTGCAATGCTCGTGCACAGTAGTCACTGTCTGTGATTATTGTTGCCTTTTTTACCTTTCTCTTCTCCATCTCTAACAGTCCTTCCAGGACTGCTGTGACTTCTCCGGTTTGTGCTGTACCGGGCACTTTACCCTTTTTTCTCCACCTCTCTTTCTCTCCCTCTTTTAGGATAAAGCCCCAGTATGCTTTGTCATCTGGCCCTTTTCTAGACCCATCTGTGTAGAGTGTCCATTTTGGTAGTTGCTCTTTGTCTTTGTCAGGTTTTGCTGTCTTCTTAGGGACTGGTCTAGCAGGGCCTATTTCTAGGTCAGGGTCTTGTAGCAGATCTTCCCATCGGCCCCATCTTGCATTTGTGGCTTTTGTGCTTTCCACTGTGGCTTTTGTCAGATACCTATGCACCTGACTTTGTGTGATTACCTTGATACCTTGCCCTTGAGCTAACTCTTTAAGATGACTCCAGTATTTAGCTACTACAGCCACCTCTTTCTCTTCTAGGGGATATTTCTTCTCCACAGATGACAGAGTGTAGCTCCAAAGGGCCACTAGCCCACCATTTTCATTAGCCACAGTGACAATCACGTCATCTTTGTCATGGCGGCCTCTGGGCCGTCATTGGCATCATTATCTCCAGCTGCGCACAGATCCACAGGTGTTAATCAGCAGCTGTTAAAAGCCAGCGTTGCTGACAGCTCAGTACGGAGTCGTCTGTCCTCCTCGTCAGAGAAAGAACCAGAACTCCGCTCTCTGGCCTCGTCAAGGTATTCTCTTGTCTCGTCAGAAACTATCTCATCAAGAACTGTCTTGTCTAACACTGACTCGTCAAAGTCTGCCTCGTCAAGAACTGTCTTGTCTAACACTGACTCGTCAGAGTCTGTCTCGTCAAGAACTGTCCTGTCAAAAACTGTCTCGTCAGAGTCTGTCTCGTCAGAAGCTGCCTCATCAGGATCTGTCTCGTCAGGAACCTCTCTGGCCTCGTCAAGGACCTCTCCTGCCTCGCCTAGGACTTCTGTTCAAAGTCAAGCACGTAAGAGAGCTGTTTGTTACTCTATACCCAACCTCTATCCCTGTGCACAGGTGGACCCCCTTGGCGGCGGACCTGCGTCCCCAGCTGACGGGGTAACGCCAACACGCTCACGTAGCGGTTCGCTACCACCACGACTACCGGTACGTCTTGCTCCACAAATTCCTGAATTGTTACTGTATCAGTTACAGGAGTACTGGCCACCGTTACCGGTGGAGTTTGTGTCATCGTCATCTGTCGTGTCATCGTCACCACGTTCTGTGGAATCACTCACCTCGTCATCATCTGGATTGTCATGGTCACCACGCTCAGTGGAGTCACTCGTCTTGTCGTCAGCTGGATTATCATCGTCACCACATTCTGTGGAATCACTGGTCTTGTCATCAGCTGGTTTGTCATCGTCCCGGTCTGTGGTGTCACAGCCAGAGTCTCTGGAAGACCTGTCCTAGCCACAGTCACAGGTGGAAGCCTCAGCACGTTCACAGACGCCTTCACCTCCACGTTGCACGGCCGCTGGTTCTCAGCAGGACGTAACCTGTGCTTCTCCCAAGTAAGCCTCACTACTGATAGCCTGTGATTAGTGTGGGACAAAAGTAATTGTCTGTGCTTATATGTTCCAGGGTTGCCGGGTCTCCGTCCAGAGTGCTCAGCTCCAGTGACCAGGATACTATCCACGCTCTCACATTTGCACTACACACCCTTTCACTATAATAAAGATTATTGTTCACTAATTTACCCATGTCAGTGTCTGTCTCCTGGGTCCCGAAACATGTCAATCTTCTTCACAACTTACTTTGGCCACTAAGCGGGTGGTGAGGCTTCGGGGCTCTAGGGTAACTGCATTTTGAATGGCTTTCTTCAAACCTTCCAGATGCTGTTGATCTGATGCCGACCATTCCCATTTTTTCTTTGCATTTGGAGATTTGTCAGTCTTCCTGAGCTTTGCATAGAGAGGCCTAGCATATTTCTGATAGCCAGGAACATGATCTCTAACATAATTATAAAGACCCAAAATCTTCTGCAACTCATTCTCTGTTGTAGGGGGCCTGATTTTCTCCAACTTCTCTCTGTAGCCACCCGAGAGCCCCAGTTCAGATGAGATTTGGAACCCTAGGTAGTCTACTTGGAAGCGGGCAAACTGACATTTTGGAAGATTAAGTTTTAACCCTGCTGTCGTGAGTCTGTCAATGACTGTTTGCAGTTTTTTCAGGTGTTCTTCTTCGGTGTCATCTGCAATGAACACGTCGTCAATGTAGATAGTGGCTTCTAAACCTCGCAGTATATCCATTACTGCTGCTTGAAACACATTTGGTGAATTCTTGTACCCCTGGGGGAGGCGCTGCCATACATAAGATTGGCCTTTATGGGTGAATGCTGTTTTACCTTGTGACTCTTTTGCCAATCTTAGTGAGAAGAACCCATTCGCCAGATCGATGCAGGATTTGTATTTTCTCACCTGTAGAGTTTTCAGAGTGCCTTGTGGATTTATCAAACTTGCTTTATTAGCTATTGTTCTTCTGTTGAGGGCTTTGAAGTTGATCACTGGCCCCCAACCTCCTCCAGCTGACTCTGGCTTTCTTACTGCTTGAATGGGACTATTGGTTGGGGGATTTGACTCTTTTCTGATTATGCCTAAAGCATTTAATTCTCTAACTATTTTGTCCATTTCTTCAACAGCTGCAGGGTTCAAGGGATATTGTTTTACTGCAGGATGAATCCCCCCTTCTATTGTGTGGGTATATTTTGGACCCATGTCCCCACAATCATTTTTGAAATAGGCCACATTTGCAGTTTGAAGAATTTGCTTTAGTTCACTCTTTAGGTCACTCTCCTCCACTTTTTGTTTTTCCACTGCAGGCACGTTTACTGGTTTGTACCACTTCTTGTCTGTCAGATTACTCAAATACAGCAAGAGATTACTGAAGTCTATTTTTACCTTGATGGACTGCAGGTGCTGTATTCTTGCTCTCAGTCTTTTCTTCCGACCCTTAGGATCTTGCAGATCCTTTAGGTCTCTGTAGGAGATCAAGTTATGGGGCCCTCTCAGAAACACAATGTCATTCCATACCCCATATGGCATTTTTGTAGTCTGCCCATCTGCGAGTATCACTGTTAGGTGTCCCTCTATTTGTATGGGTTGGCAGGTCATTGACACCTCTGCTTCTGTATCTACCAAGTAGCGGACCCCATTGATGTTGGTGTAAAACATTTCTTCATCTTGGTAGACATCGTTTAAAATGACCTGCCCCCTTGCTGCCATTACTTTTTAGCCCCCGAGAGGCTCTTCTGATGTTCCTCTCGGTGGGCCCTTTTCTGTTCTGGAGTCAGTTTTTGATACTCTTCTGGTGGCAAATAATTACTTTTCTTCTTTACTTCACCTTTAGAACTCGTAGCTGAGGGGGTTTGTGCAGTTGCAGACAGCGGCTTGGGCCTTGGCCCGGGGGATTGTTGCGGCGGGGGAGTTCTTTCAGGTTGTTTATTTTGGGGTTTTTGCTGTTGCTCACCATGTTTTCTTTTCTTCTCATAGAACTTGCTTTCCAAGTCCCATTGTGATACCTTCTCATCAAGTTGTTTCTCTGTGACAGCGGAGGGCAGGAGCCTGTGGAATGTTACCTCTCCTCTCCTGCCTTCGGTGAGCTTCCTCAAAACCATTACCCATCTCGTCGGTGGTATGTCTTTCTTGATCAGGTGCCAGACAAGTGAGAGGGTGCTACCTGAGTCTAGCTGTTGCCGCATCTTCGCCACCATGCTGTCTTCATCTTTATCATTTTCCAGCACCATTCTCAAATAATAAGTTTTGGCTGGTTCTGAGTCATCTAAGGGCACCCTACTGTTAGTGACACGGCTTAACTAGAGTTTTTTGGCCAATTCATTTGTGGTACTACCTTCCACCATCTCCCAAACTCCTTTAAGGTAGTCAACCACTGCTTGATTGGTTTTTGGCGGGGGGACTATTGTGTTTAAAATCTTGATATCTTTGTAGGCCCCATCTTGCAGGTGGGACACTGTCATGACAGTAGGATTTGTGCTTTGCAACTTTTGTTTTACCTGTCTTTTTTGCCTTTGAGGGGACTCGTCCTCCTCATCATCCGCAGAGATTTCTTCTTCTGCCAGCACTTCTTTTGAGTGTTTTCTTGCAGCTTTCTTCATTCTTCTTAGCATGTCATCATGTGTTATTTCAAAGGAGGCCTTTTTAAATGGCTTGGTGAGTGCTTTTGCTTTGTCTATTTTAGCAGATGATGGCATCATTAACAAATTAGCCCACTCACCATATGTAGCTGTTACTGGCAGGGTTTTGAAGGTGTTCTGATTCTGACCCCAGCTTTCTGGAATTTCAAAATCAGATTGGTCGACTTCGGGCATGTATGTCTTGCGCTGGTCTTTTGTTGCTATGGGGTCTATGTTGGTATCACGGGCTAAGCTCTTTGAGACTTTTTCAATGTCTACTCTTGGATCTTCTTTCTTGTCACACCTGCGGCTACCAATTCTTAGCTGTTGCATTAGTCGCAGGGGTACCTCTTTGGATAGAGCACTCTCTGTATCACTTTTAGGGTTATGGTGCTCAATTTGTTCTTGCTCCCTGTCCAGGGAGTCGGGTTCTTCTTCTGAATCTTCATATCTCTGCCTCCAGCCCCTTCTGCATGCCTCACCTACATAATACCTGTTGGGACTAGATTGAGATTCTTCAGAGTCGCTCTCTGGATTGTGCTCTACCCATACCCCAACTTTGCTCTGTCGATGTGGTCTGTCGGTTGTTCTTTGCCACTCTCTTCCTCTTGAAGTTGACGACTTTTCTTGCTGTGAGCTGATGGCAGCTTTTTGATGTGATAAGCTTCTTCGTTGACTTTCTGCCCTGCCTTTCCACTCAGCCCCCATGCCTTCACCTTTAGGGGTCTGAGTTTGTTGTACCTTTTTGCTGCCAAAACTCTCTTCTTCCTTTAACTTTTTGGCAGCTTCTTCTCTGAGTCGCTGTTCTGTGTCTTGTTCTGGCGAAACCACCGTGACTATTTCACTCAGCAAGTGCCGGTCTCCCGGCCACTCCATACATTTGTCTATTGCTGTTCGCACTGCCTTTTCTGCTTAACTCCAATGGTGAGCGCCGGAGATCAACCCACGTAGTGGCAGCACTACTGTTCTTAGCTGGAAATCTGCAGCTCGGTAGAGGGCTCTAAGTATGTTTGAGGCCATGAGCGATTGATGAAGCCCAACTGCACCTCCTTTCTTGTATTCTTGCATAGGCACCAGCAGGTGACATAACGCACGGCTCAGGAGACGCACACACACAGGCTTAGAGTAGTTCAAAGAGTTTATTAACAGCAAGAGTGAATGAGTGCGTGTCTGCGGGATGTAAATGTGTTGGTGATGGTGTCTGCTCCAGGCACAGAGGCAGGTGACCGTACAGCCGAGCAACCCTATGGAGAGAGCACAGGGAGAGGGTGACGGGCATACACCAACACAGGAGGGATTTATGGCGAGAGAAGGACTTACTTGGTGGGTCAGGACAGCTGGCACAACAAGGGGGCGAAGCCCGGAAGACAGCCACCTGGAGAGCTCTGTACAGCAGCGAGGATTGGGCGATGGAGTGGAGATGTCCGCCGCTGGGGAATCCACCTGTGCACAGGGGAGAAGACTGAAGAAAAGAGGTAAGCGATCTTCTTACCAAAATGGTGACGCTGAAGGGAAGTATGCTCACAACGGTGAGGGACGAAGTCTGACGGCTTCAGGCCGAGCCTCCGGGCGAGACGGCCTTTATCCCTCGCCGCTGATGATTGTCAGGTGCGTGAGCAGGTGGCGCCGCTGATGAATGGCGCGGCGTGACAGTACTCCCCCCTCTAGCAGCGCCTCCTGGCGATGGCTTATCCGGGTGCGCTCGGTGGAAGTCCGCGATGAGCGATGGGTCCAACACAAACGACGGGGGCACCCATTGTCGATGCTCGGGCCCATAGCCCTCCCAGTCCACCAGGTATTGCAACCCACGACCTCGGCGCCGGGAGTCCAGGATGGAGGAGACGGACCAGGCCGGATGGCCACCAATCATCCGGGGCGCGGGTTGCGCTGCAGGAGGAGGGCAAAGGGGGTCAGTGACTGCCAGTTTCACCTTCGACACATGGAAAGTGGAATGGATGCGGAGGGAGGGGGGAATAGCCACGCGCACAGCCACCGGGTTGATGATCCGGGTGATGGGAAAGGGACCCATGAATCGCTGTGCCAGCTTCCTCCTCTCACCTTTTAATGTGACGTCCTGGGTAGACACATACACGAGTTGCCCAACTCTGTACGCCGGGGCAGGTCTTCTGTGCCGGTCCGCCACGGTCCTGTTGCGCTCCGCCGTGCGTAAAAGCGCATGACGCGCGGCAGCCCAGGTGGAGCGGAACTGCCTAAGGTGCGCCCTAACAGAGGGGACAGTCACCTCGTTCTCCTGCGCTGGAAACAGCGGGGGGTCGTAACCCAGGGACGCCTTGAAGGGGGACATCCCCGTTGCAGAAGAGCGGGCGGTGTTGTGGGCATACTCCACCCAGGCGAGATGGTTGCTCCAGGACGTCGGCTTGGATCTAGTAACACAGCGGAGCGCAGCCTCCAGCTCCTGATTGGTCCTCTCACACTGCCCGTTAGACTGGGGGTGATGGCCGGAGGAGAGGCTCACCTTGGCTCCGATGGCGTTACAAAAGGATCTCCAAACCTCGGATGAAAATTGGGGACCCCGGTCCGAGACCACGTCCACCGGAATCCCGTGCAGCCTGACCACGTGTTGGACGAGGAGGCCCGCCGTCTCCAGGGCAGTAGGGAGACCTCGCAGGGGAATGAAGTGCGCAGCCTTGGAGAAACGGTCCACAATGGTCAGGACGGTGTCAAAGGAGTTGGAAACGGGGAGTCCGGTGACGAAGTCCAGTGCGATGTGCGACCAGGGCCTGCCGGGGACGGGCAGAGGCTGGAGCAGACCCGCTGGGGGGGCATTTCCCGACTTGCTGGTGGCACAGATTGGGCAAGCCCGGGCGTAGCGGGCTGCATCCCTCCGCAGGCCTGGCCACCAAAAGGACCGTTGGAGGAGGCTGATCATCCGAGAGGTGCCGGGATGACAGGTGAGCCGGGAGGTGTGGAGCCAGTGGATGACCTCTCCTCGGACCGCAGATGGGACGAACAGTCTTCCCTCCGGTCCGCCGCCAGGATCAGGTTCCACCTCCTGCGCCTTCCGGATCTTGTCTTCAATGTCCCAAGAGATGGCACCGAGGACGTACGACCTGGGCAGGATAGTGTGGGGCGTCTCCTCAGCCTCCACGGGGGTGAACTGCCTAGAGAGGGCGTCAGGCAGGCCGTTTTTGGAGCCCGGCCTGAAGGTGATCGAGAAGCGGAACCTGGCGAAGAACAAAGACCAGCGCGCCTGGCGGGCATTCAGGCGCTTGGCAGATCGTAAATACTCTAAGTTCTTGTGGTCCGTCAGGACCACAAACGGCAGGTCCGCCCCCTCTAGCCAGTGGCGCCACTCCTGTAAGGCGAGTTTAATGGCCAGGAGCTCTCTGTCCCCCACATCGTAGTTCCTCTCCGCCGGGGACAGGCGCCGGGAGAAGAAGGCGCACGGCCGTTTGGCGCCATCGTCAGGTGACCGCTGGGATAACACTGCTCCCACTCCCGTGTCCGATGCGTCCACCTCCACAATGCACTGCAGCGCGGGGTCGACCTGGCGAAGGACCCGGGAGGAGGAGAACTCCGCCTTCAGCGCCCTAAAGGCAGCAGCGACCTCTTCAGTCCACCGGAACGGGACCTTCGGGGACGTGAGGCGGGTCAGCGGTCCGACGATCGAGCTGAAATTTGGGACAAAGCGGCGGTAAAAATTGGCGAAGCCAACAAACTGTTGCACCTGCTTCCGGGATGCGGGAGTAGGCCACTCCACCACCGCCTTCACCTTCTCTGGGTCTGGGAGCACCTGATCTTGAGCGATGATGAATCCCAGGAAGGATGTGGTCCTAGCGTAGAATTCGCATTTCTCAGCCTTCACGTACAGACGATTCTCCAGCAGTCTTTGGAGGACCCGCCTCACATGGACCTGGTGCTCGTCCCTGGACCTGGAGAAGATAAGGATGTCATCCAGGTAGACGAACACAAAAAGGCCGATGAAATCCCGGAGGACGTCATTAATGAGGCGCTGAAAGACGGCAGGAGCGTTGGTCAGCCCGAACGGCATGACGAGATACTCAAAGTGGCCGTTCGGGGTACGGAAGGCTGTCTTCCATTCATCTCCCTCCCGGATCCGGACGAGGTGGTAAGCGCTGCGTAAATCCAGCTTGGTAAACCAGGTCGCCTCCTGGAGGGAGTGAAAGGCAGTGTCCATGAGGGGCAGGGTGTAACGGTCCCTCTCAGTGATGTCATTCAGCGCTCGGTAGTCTATGCAGGGGCGGAGGAATCCGTCCTTTTTCCCGACAAAGAAAAACCCTGCCCCCACGGGTGACGACGATGGGCGAATAATCCCAGCGCTCAGAGATTCCTTCAGGTATGTATTCATGGTCTCCTTCTCCGGCGCCGACAGGCTGTAGAGCCGACCAGATGGCAGGGGAGCCCCCTGGCGGAGGTTGATGGCACAGTCATATGGTCGATGCGGGGGAAGAGACATAGCTTTCGATTTGCTAAATACCATACCCAGGTCGTGAAATTCTGGAGGCACCAGTGACAGGTCCGGAGGTGCTGTATCCGCCACAGGGGGAGCCGCGGATGGGGAGCAGGCAGCGGACTGAAGGCAGGTGCCCATACAGAAGGTACTCCATGCCGATACCCCAGCGGACCTCCAGTCCAGGACAGGGTTGTGGAGGCGTAGCCAGGGATACCCCAGGATGACGGGCGACACAGAGTTGGGCAGGACGTAAAATACCATCTCCTCCCGGTGGTTCCCTGAGATGATGACTGGGACAGGCATGGTTTGGTGAGAAACTCTCCCAAGGGAGGCACGGGAGAGATGGACCAGGGAGATGGGGTGTTTTAATGCCTGACAGCGGATGCCCAATCGGGTTGCCAGGCCTTGTGAAATGAAGCTGCCCTCTGCGCCCGAATCCACCAGTGCGTGGGTGAGGTGCCCAGTGGGATTGTGGCAAAAACGGATGGGCAGCTTTAATTGAGTGAGAGAGTCTAACCGGTTGGGATCCGCGAGGCTCCCTACAGCGATTCGCGGACCCCGCCGACTGGCTTTCCGCGGGCAACGCTCCACAGTGTGTTGGTCACCTCCGCAATACATGCAGAGGCCCAACTCACGGCGGCGTTGTTTCTCCGCAGGGGAAAGCTTGGTCCAGCCCGTCACCATCGGCTCCGACTCCTCGGGGCACAATGCTGGCGGCGCCGCCAGGGGGCGAGCTTGGAACAGGTGCGGCGAGACTCCACGAGGGCGAGAAGAAGAAGACTTCCGCCCCGAGGAGCGCTCGCGCAGCCTGTTATCCAAACTTATCGCTAAGGATGTCAGCTCCGCTAGCGTCCCAGGGATATCCCGTCCAGCCAGTTCATCCCTCAGATCACTATTGAGGCTGCGGAGGAACAGGCCACAGAGGGAGCGTTCCTCCCAGCCCAATTCCTCCGCCGCTACCCGGAAGTCGACCGAGTAGTCCGCTGCCGACCGGCCTCCCTGCTGGAGAGCGAGGAGCCGATCGACCTGGACCGTCTCGGTTTGAGAATGGTCAAAGACCTCCAGAAAGCGCCTCACGAACTGGTCATAGGTGAGGGTGGCATAACTGGGCCTCGCCATTACGGCGTAGGTCCAAGTTAACGCACGCCCCTCCAGAAGATTCCCTATGTAACCAATCCGACTGTGATCCGAGGGAAAATCTCCGGGCACACGGTGGAACACGGACTCACACTGCATAATGAACCCCCGCGCTCCGCCGAGCTTACCGCTAAAGCGGGCGGGGGTCGGAATCGGTGTGAGCCGAACCGGTGCCACCGGAGCCGGCTGGACGGCCGCTGGAACAGCAGGAGCCGCGCCACCCTGACGAGCCGGGGGGAACGGCTGTTGAGGATCCAAGCGGCCCAACCGGTTAGTTAAATTCAATAATTGATTAAAGATCACCTGTTGTTGATAAGCTATTTGATCCACTCTAGCCTCGAGAGTGGAAAACCGGTGTGCGAGCCCGCCGTCCGCCGAGCCGCTCTGCTGAAGCCGTACTGACATAACGCACGGCTCAGGAGACGCACACACACAGGCTTAGAGTAGTTCAAAGAGTTTATTAACAGCAGGAGTGAATGAGTGCGTGTCTGCGGGATGTAAATGTGTTGGTGATGGTGTCTGCTCCAGGCACAGAGGCAGGTGACCGTACAGCCGAGCAACCCTATGGAGAGAGCACAGGGAGAGGGTGACGGGCATACACCAACACAGGAGGGATTTATGGCGAGAGAAGGACTTACTTGGTGGGTCAGGACAGCTGGCACAACAAGGGGGCGAAGCCCGGAAGACAGCCACCTGGAGAGCTCTGTACAGCAGCGAGGATTGGGCGATGGAGTGGAGATGTCCGCCGCTGGGGAATCCACCTGTGCACAGGGGAGAAGACTGAAGAAAAGAGGTAAGCGATCTTCTTACCAAAATGGTGACGCTGAAGGGAAGTATGCTCACAACGGTGAGGGACGAAGTCTGACGGCTTCAGGCCGAGCCTCCGGGCGAGACGGCCTTTATCCCTCGCCGCTGATGATTGTCAGGTGCGTGAGCAGGTGGCGCCGCTGATGAATGGCGCGGCGTGACAGCAGGATCATATAGTAAAGGAGATCTCCTCCACTTACCACCCCTATTGTTGACTCTTCTCTTCTTTGATCATGCCGGTATTTCCTGACGACTTGAATCTCTTCTTGATACTTTCCACCAATTCTTCCATGCAGCTCTTTTCTGAAGGAGGCATTTCTTATCTTCAATTTATGGTCAGTGAACACCACCAACCCATCTGCCTTCAGCAGCCAGGGTCTTGCCACTAACCGGAAAGCCCTGATCCTCCCTGCTGACAGGAACAATTGGGCTTTTTCAGGGAGAGGGGAGAGTGATTTCTTCTCATCTTCAAAGATAGGGGCAACTGCTGTGTGGGGATTTCTCCCCCCCCCACACCCCCGCCTACTCTGTTGTAGGGGAGAGGGTTTTGATCTTGAAGGGGGTGAGGCCTGTCGTAGAATCTTGATGACTGACCCCCACCTGGTGCTTGTGCACTTTCCTTACCTCTCACTACTGTTGCTGGTGTACTAGATGTCTCTGCTGGATACCTCACTGGACTTACAGGACGGCGGCGCTGCTCTTCTCTGTCCTTCACGACTGCCCTGAGTCTGTCTAGCAGCACGGGGTGTACTGCTGGTCTTTTCTTCACTGTTGTATCTGGGGGGTCTCGATCCCCCTGCCAGGCTGCTCCTGTGCTGTGTTGTCTTTCTTCTTCTTTGTTCACCAGGCTACGCCCTGGAGTCAGATGCCTCTGCAATTCTTCCAGCGAGGTAGCCAGCTGGTCTGTTGTTCACGCCCTACTCCTCCTCAGAGTCAGCTCTAGACCCTATTTGCATCTCTTCGTCGCTGTCTGAGGAGGGAGGTCGATGTTCTAACTGCTCACCTCGCTCTTCTTGTTGCTCTGTGAAGTAGTTCAGACCTAGCCTGGTCGAACTTGTATAGTGAGTGCTGTCACTGTCGCTGTCTTCAGCTCTCTGAAGAAGCTGTACCTGTTGGCGCTTCTTACACTTTTCTTCATATTGTTGGAGTTCTTGCAGACTGTCAGCATAGTCATCATACCTTTTCGCTGCTGGAGTTTCATCCTTGATGCGACTTGAAGAGACTTGCATTTCCCTGGCCACCATTTTGACCAGGGGGTCGAGATCTTGATTGGAGCTGTAGAGCTTCACCATCTCATACTGTTCTTCCTCCAGCTGCCTTAGCCGCCGCACCCACCACTCCAGCCACTGCCCGACTTCCTTTTTGCGGGCAGCAGCTGGAGGGCAGTTCACCACCAGCAGCGGGATGTTGCGATAATTTGTTAGCAGGAGACTCTGACCTTGACCTTTTACCTCAGCACTGAGGCGTTCCCCTAAAACCTCAGGGGTGCAGGTGATGCCGTGTTGCTTGTATTCTTGACTCATTTCTTGCAGGACTTTGCTGCTCCAGGTGAGCGGGTCACTCGTATGCAGCATAACCCCCACTTTGAAGTGGACCTTTGGAACTCCACTTCTTCTTTTCTCAGCCAATTCTTCGCTTACCTTCAATGTGCCCCTTTGGGGCGGTGGCTCTTGACTTGCTCCAGAAACTTCTTCACCTCCAAACCCCCCGTAGAGTTCTGCTGGCACAGAGCTCCCAGGAGCGTTGTCTCGCTCACCCTTGTCTTGCTGTGTGTCGAGGTCAGGGCTTCCCCTGGCCTCTGTCGCGCTGAACCCTTCTGCCATCTTCCTTGTAGGTCGCCTTGTGTCTTCCCTTCAAAGCCTCCCCTTAGCGCATCTGGGCACAGGGATGAGAGGAGAGACCCAGGTCACTGCACCTCCTCCCGGACCTCGTCAGGCCCGGCTGAGTCAATGCTCCTAGCCCTGTCAGCTTCTTTGACAGAACTCTGCAGCCTGTAGCACCCACGTTGCCTACCAATTTCTTGATAGGTTGTTACCTGTTGTGGTGCTCCCTCGTAGACTACCACTGTAGCAAGACCCAGGCAGGACGCCGCCTGCCCGCGCCTCAGATCAGGATCTCTTGAACAGCACAGCAGCCGCTCTTGACTGCTGGACTCTTCTTTGCTGCTCAGGCATCTCGAACCCAACAGCTTGAGGACCCCGGTGCTCCTTCGGGGCCCACCCAGGGACGCCACCGTGTCGAAGACCCTTGACGTTGAACCTCAAGATTGAGGTTTAGGTTCACCAGCTTGCAGTTCCTAGAGGAATTTTCCTCATAGGAAATTCTGTTACCTGTGTAGGTGTGCTTGGTGACTGTGAGAGTTAACCCAGCTGCACTGTCTCCATATATTGGAGGATCCCCACTTCCTGTATACCAGACCTCCGACTGAGTGACCTGTCCAGTCAGACACCTGGAATACACCTCCAATATTAATGACAGCCTCTCATGGTCTTACATTGCTCTTGGTAATCTGGGTAAATGTTTAAAACCAGGAAAATTGGTTTATAGGGGATCTGTTTTAAACACCATTGAATAAGAGTAACCTTTTAAAAACTCAAAAATTCGTAACACCTCTTGTAGAAAAATACCTTTTTTTTTCAAAAATCACCCAATAAGAATGGACGCTGAATCAATAAGCCCACAGAGTCCAATACTGTCTTTTAATATGCTGTAGTATTTATTAAAAATCAGCAAAGCTCAGGCAAAACAGGATAAATTTGTATTGAACAGTCAATAAAATCAAAAGGACAAAAATTAAAAATCAAACCCACAACCCTGATTGTAAAACCTTGATTCAAAAGTCAAAAGTTGTAAAATCAGTCATTTGATCAAAAAGATTAAAAATCAAAAGTTTCAAAACCCAATGATGTTCAAAAATCATCAAACAGTTCAAAAATCTAAATAAGAAAACTTGAGTAAATTCAAAAAGAAGACAGACCCTTTGAATAAAACCTGATAAAAAAATATCTAATTAATTTGTGGGTATATGTCTAAGAAAGCATAAATGGTGAGATTTGGGGAAAAAGGAAGTGCATGATGGCTGATCTTCCCTGTTAAGGCTTCTCTTCGGGGGAAGAGAGGAGAGTAGGCAGGGAGGGAACAAGCAGCTGTGGCCCGATGTTCCTCTTCAGGCTGGGCGGTGGCAGTCTTGGCTGGGGAAGAGCGATGAGTCGTGTCCCCGAAGCGGTGTCTTCAGCCCGGGGAGACTTCACTGCTTCTGCTTTTCCTCGTTGTTGGTCCGCGGCGATGATGACTCACAGCCTCCTGGCTGAGAGCGAGGCCAGCTGCTGTAATCTTCAGTTCCCCAACTTCTTCCTCTTGAAAGTGCTATTATAGCACTTAAGGGCAGCAGATGTAAAAGTTGTTAAAGGCTGAAGAATTGAGGCGAAAACTGGTTCACTTTTCTTCTGGCATTCCTTGACTTCAGCCCACTGCTCCGGTGGTGTTGCCTCTCAGAAGATCCGCCGAAAAATGAACATTTGGGGGAAAAAGGGCTTGGTTTTTATAACCTTCGCCCGAGTTCTCTAATTGGTACCAAACTCACCCTATGCTTCTTGGCCTCTTATGATTGGCTTAAAGTTACATTTTATATAACCATTACTTCATTCTGCACATGTTCGGGCTAGTCAGTTCTCGTAAACCGTGTGACTGATCAGGCGCTCATGACTCATGGCCTTTCCCGCTAGCCTCTCAGTATTTTCCATTGCCAAAATATCCCAGTTTGCTGGACATCCAACGCCCATTTCCTCATTTCTAATACATTTCCAGTAAACAGGGTTCTTTCCAACATTTCACAATCTGCTTCACATAAAACCTTCTTTTGTGCAGTTAAAAGGTACACATAATCATACAGTTTGATTACACTCATTATTTCAGGTGATTTCATACATTACAGGTACTTTTTACTCAATGAGTATACATTTTGTTTTACTGATTACACAGAGAATATCACATCTCATAGCATATGCAATTATTATGGCTTTTACATTCAGTCTCTTATGCTTCACCAATGCTGTCTGTTACTGTTCCCATTTTTTCTGATTGCTGGATTCTGGGCCTTCTGATAATTCCTCTCATTTTGCTGGTTACCCTGAGTGGATCTTTGAAGCCTGTTATGATCAGCAGCAGAATTGCCCATTCTCCTTCCATAGGGGGTATATCGGTGTGATTGGGAAGGCCGACCACCTTCAGCCCTTCTGCGGTGATTGGGGTCATGTCGTGGGGTACTCAAACACTGTGTACCAGAACTTTTTGCTTGAAATGTTCAAATTTGGCAACAGTGGGTCTGGGACATTTGTTTTGGGGATTTTTCTGTCCAATGCGGTGGACTCGTGATCGGTAATTGATTTCACAACATCGGGGGGAATTTTCAGCTGCGTAGACATGAATTCAGAAATCAGCTGGTCTGGATTTTCATTGTTTTTTTTCAGCAGTTACGGAGAAAACCAAGTTGTCTCTCATGCTTCGTGATTGCAGGTCAAGAATGGCTTCCTTCATTTACCAGTTTTCATTTACAAAGATGTCAAATTGCGTGGTTAGCGTGTTTACTGATTTTTTTCAAACTAGTATATTCTTCTAAGAGATAGACAAGCTGTGCCTGGCTGAATTCCAAACTCTCTCAAATGCCCTGGAATTCTTTAAGATAAGATAAGATAAGATAAGCCTTTATTAGTCCCACAATGGGGAAATTCCAGGATTGCAACAGCACAGGGATAGCAACACTCAGAGCAACAATCAGAAGGCAAGAGAATAAACAAGAGCAGCAAGTAACTCAACCAAAGCAAGTCTAGCATCCATGCTGGAAAGTTTACTTAAGTGGAGAAAAGAATGTCACTAACCTATGGGCCACTCCATGATTTCTCGGGTGTTATTTTCAGTGAATTTGCAGGTCTGGGTTGTTTAGTTGAGGAGGAAGGGAAGTGAGGCTTATCAGGAGATACACTCGCTTTCTCCATGTCACAGCAGCGGTGACAAATCTCGCCGATATAGTCTTCAAGTTCCTACAGCTCCGTCAAGTAAATGGTGGAAATGATATATGAAAAAAGAAAGAGAAGAACAGACAGTCAGTGGGTTAATTACAAGAAAAAGCTCACTGTGGAAAAGTTTATGTTCAGTCGACGTGAGTCACCATTTTGGATTATTGTGCAACAGTTTCAAAACGTCTCGCAATCACAGCGTCATCCTCTCTAAGGATGGATTCACACTACAACGTCTGGACTGACTTTTACTGATGTTTTGGCAAGTGTCTGGTTCTGCTGGGAAAAAGTTCATGATTGATGGCGTTTGTTGGCAAACGCTGGCAAAAGTTGTGTTCTTTGAAAATTTTTAGCCTGCTGAAAATTTGGTGATGTCTGGAAATACACATTGGTAAAAGTTGTGCTCAGCTTGTAAAAGTTCTTGAACACTGGGCTAAGTTATGCAGAGTTTACCTAAGTCAGCCTAAGTTAAAGCTGGGTTCACACTATAGTGTTTAGACTGACTTTTCCAGGCATTTTGTTTAATGCAATTTAAGCAGCATGTTTTGAAATCACACAGGTTCTACTCACAGGAACTCAGGAGGAAATGTGTCATGTGCTGGAGTTTACAGTTTTTTTAAAGGAGATACTCTATCCACATTTTCATTTTAATTGCCAACTTCACCATTGGAGTCTATGGATTAAGCATTAATGTATGAAATTTTAGGGAATGAATAAATGAACAGGGAGCATATGTGCGTCAGTCTGGAGTTTTTTTTTTTTATTCCATCCATATTTTCATTTTTTCATGGACTTATAAGGCATTAATGTTTATTTTTAGGGGAATGAATGAATGAACCGGGAATGTGCCACTTTTTGTCATGGTCTGCTCTGCTCATTATCTCCAGCTGCGCGCATACCTGCTCTCCATTACGCCGTGGCTTATTTCTACTGCGCTGCCCAAGCCTGCAGTGCAGAGATGTCTCACTGCGCTCCAGAAGAGCTTCATCTGCCATCCTCTATGCTCTACCACAGCCTGTCATCGTCTTTGACCCAAGTCTGCCTTCCCCGTTGTCTGGGAGTCAGTCCGGCTGCTTACGTAAGCCCATTCAATCCTCTCACCTTGTCTTCCAGTCCCCTGTGCACAGGCGGAGTTCCGTGGTGGTGGATTCTCCTCTCTCCCCCCGGGCGGCGGATTCCTACCTCTCCTCCATGACACCTTCACTCCCCCGGACACTCACCAGCAGGAGCTGCACTTCCCGCAGAAGACACTGTCCCCCTGGCCGTAGCCGTCATGCTGAACCTGGAACCTGCACCATCTTCTCCCACAATAAGCCTCAGTGTAACTGTCTACCTCCAGCATTGGCCCTCACTAACTCTCCCTCTCTGTGTGTCCCTAGGGTTGCCAGGTTGTACGGTGTCCAGCTCTGTTCCCTGCAGTTCCTGCCTACATTTACACACACCAACATCCACATTTATGCTGAATAAACCTAACTGTATCTATTTGGAGTCTGTGTCTTGTCACTGGGTCAAAAACCATGTCAGTACATCTCCGCAAGAACGACCCAGCTGACAGCACTTTGGTGCATTGATTAAATCACATGGATATCCGAATAGATCAACTGGCTTACCAGCAACAAACCATTTTGACTCAATTAGTTTGTGTCACTGACCGGTTAGACCGGCTAACTAACTCCCAGGCTTTTCCCCAGGCTTTACTGATCCCCAGTAGCTCCTCAGCTCCCGCTACCATGCCTGCTAACCAATTTAGACAGGGAGCCCCTGCTCGGCTAACTCCCGTTCCTACCCCCAACCGCTTTAGCAGCAAACTAGGAGAGGCTAGGGACTTTGTCATGCAATATGAGGTTGTTTTCCAGCGGGTACCTGAGGATTTCACGACGGACCATAGTAAGATCGGCAACATGGTTAACTTGTTGGAGGGGCGAGCGCTAGCCTGGTCTTATGCGGTAATGGCTAGGGCAAACTATGCCAGCTTAACTTACGGCCAGTTCATTAGGGAGTTCAATGAGGTGTTTGACAATTCGGATTGGGATAGTGTGCTTACCTCTCGATTATTAAATTTGAGACAGGGTACCAAGGACATGGCCGATTACGCTGTGAATTTCCAGGTAGCAGCTACCGAGTTGGGGTGGGAGGACACTTCCCTCTGTAGCATATTCATCAGAAGCCTCAGCCCTAGCCTTTGGGACGAGCTAGCACCCTTAGAGAAGCCAACTAGGCTGTCTGAGCTGATTTCCTTGGCCATCAGTTTGGACAATAGGCTGAGGGAACCTGCGGCAGAATGCAAGTCATGTGGTCACTCAGGTGCCCAGTACCGTCGCCCCCCCCCCCAAGCCTCCCTATTGGCCCTTCCACCTTCTGACTCCTCTGAGACCCCGGAACCTATGGTAGTGGGACAGTCTAAGTTATCTCTGGCAGAGAAACAGCGCCGCCGTGAGTTAGGGTTGTGCCTGTATTGCGGGAGTGAGGAACATGAGGTAGCATCTTGTCACCTTCGGCCAAAAGGGGGAGTCCGTGCGTCGCAGTAGGGGGACTCACGGACTCACCTCAGCCAAATCCCCTGTCTAGACTTCTTCTCCCCATATGGTTCTTACACAAACATAAAGAAATTTCCACACAGGCTTTAATCATGACCTTGGAGCCGTCTTTAGTAAGACCCAGGCCCTGTCCCTTCCCCCCCACCAACCGTATGATTGTGCCATTAACCTCCGTCCTGGAGCTCCGCTTCCGTCTAGCAGGCTACACAGCCTCTCTCCCCCGGAGCGGGCAGCTATGGAAACATATATTAAGGAATCATTGAGTTCTGGCATAATCCATCTGTCCTCTTCGGCAATGGGGGTGGGTTTCTTTTTTGTTGGCAAGAAGGACGACTCACTAAGACCATGTATTGATTTCAGGGAACTGAACAACATCACTATTAAAGACAAGTATACCCTCCCTTTGCTCAACACAGCGTTTGACTCTCTCCAGGGGGCGTCTTGGTTCACCAAGTTGGATCTCCGCAACACCTACCACCTGGTGCGGATCCGCGAAGGAGATGAGTGGAAGACAGGGTTTCGGACCCCCAGCGGTCACTTTGAATATCTGGTGATGCCCTTCGGCTTAACCAATGCGCCTGCTGTGTTTCAGCGGCTTATTAACGATGTGTTGAGGGACTTCCTGGGTGTATTTGTATTTGTCTACCTGGATGACATATTAATCTTCTCCCGTTCCCTAGAACAACACCAGGTGCATGTGAGGCGAGTGCTGCAGCGGCTGTTGGAGAATCAACTGTATGTCAAGGCCGAAAAATGAAAATTCCATGCCTCCAAGATGTCCTTTTTGGGGTTTATCATTTCTCATCAGGAAATTCTCCCGGACCCTGGCAAGATTAAGGCGGTGGTGGAGTGGCCCACCCCTTCCTCCAGGAAACAGCTCCAGCAGTTCCTGGGGTTTGCTAATTTCTTTTGCCATTTCGTCAAGAACTACAGCGGCCTGGCTCTTCCTCTGATGCGCCTCACTTCGACCAAGGTACCCTTTCAGTGGACTGAGGAGGCGGCTACTGCCTTTGCGGACCTCAAGAAGCAGTTCTCTGAGTCCCCCATCCTGGTGCAGGTGGATCCTGCTCTTCAGTGTCTGGTGGAGGTGGACGCCTCGGATTCTGGAGTAGGTGCCGTCCTGTCCCAGCACTCCCCGGTGGATGGCAAGGTCCAACCATGCGCCTTCTTCTCCCGACGGCTGTCTCCAGCAGAACGCAACTACAGCATCGGTGACAGGGAGCATCTGGCAGTCAAGCTCGTGCTGGAGGAGTGGCGCCATTGGCTGGAGAGGTCCTCTCAGCCATTCGGGGTCAGGACGGAGCACAGGAACCTGGACTACCTCCGGACGGCCAAGCGCCTGAATGCTCGCCAGGCCCGCTGGTCCTTGTTTTTTTGGTGTTTTGACTTTACCATCACGTACCGCCCCGGGTCCAAAAACAGCAAGCCAGAAACCCTCTCCAGGCAATTCTCTACTGATGTCACAGACCCCGAAGTGGATCCTGTCCTTCCTTTCTCCTGTGTCGTGGGCGCCCTCTCGTGGGGGATCAAGAAGAAGGTCCGGAGGGCGCAAGAAACTAAGATGGACCCGGGCGGGGAACCAGTGGGTAAGCTGTTTGTCCCATCGGCTGTCCAGGGTGACGTCATTCACTGGGCCCATTCCTCTAAGTTCACTTGTCACCGAGGAAGACGACGCATGGAGGAGCTCCTGCAATGGACGTTCTGGTGGCCCTCTCTTCAAAAGGATGTTGGGGAGTACATCCATGCTTGTCCCCAGTGTGCTGTCAGCAAGTCCCCATCGTCTTCTCCAGCTGGGCTGCTGGCCCAGGCCCTGGACCAGGCCCTGGTCCCATGTGGCGTTGGATTTTGTCACCGGCCTCCCTCCTTCCAACAACCACACTGTGGTGCTCACTATAGTAGACAGGTTCTCCAAGGTGGCCCATTTTGTCTCCCTTCAAGGGCTGCCTACAGCCAGGGAAATGGCGGACCTGTTTTGTAATGCCCTTGGGGCCACGGTGAGCCTGTCATTGGGCTACCATCCTCAGTCGAATGGCCAGTGCGAGCGGACCAATCAGGAGTTGGAAGCAACGCTGCGGTGTGTGGCCTCAAACAATTCAGCGTCCTGAAGCTTGCATCTGCCATGGATTGAGTATGCCCACAACTCCACGGTTTCTTCGGCCATAGGTATGTCTCCTTTCCAGGCTTTGCTGGGGTATCCCCCTCCTTTATTTCCTGAAGAAGAGGGTGGCATCGCCGTGCCATCAGTTCGGGCACACCTGAGATGCTGTCGCCGACTGTAGAGGGCAACCCGGGCTGCGCTGCCCCGCACGGCAGAATGCAATTCCTTGGTGGCCAACCGCTGCAGGACTCCAGCCCCTTCATTCCAGGTGGGTCAGCAGGTTTGGTTGTCTACTAAAAACATCAATCTGAAGGCTGAGCACAGGAAGATGGTGCAGCGTTTTATTGGTCCCTTTCCTATCTCCCGTATTATTAACCCAGTGTCTGTGCAGCTGGATCCCCCGAGCCCCACATATGTCCCACCTTCCACGTCTCCCAAGTGAAACCTGTGTGTTCCAGCCCTCTGTGTCCCCTTCCCAGGTCTCCACCTCTTCTGAGGATGATCGACGGCAGCCCGGCGTGGGGAGTGACCACCATCCTGGATATCCGGCGCTGGGGTCGCGGCCTGCAATACCTGGTGGACTGGGAGGGCTACGGTCCGGAGTCCAGATCCTGGGTGCGTCCTGCCTTCGTGTTGGATAAGGACCTCATCAGGGAGTTCCATCGGGCGCACCCAGGTAGGCTGGAATGACCGCAAGGAGGCATTCATTGGGGGGGGGGCGGGTACTGTCATGGTCTGCTCTGATCATTATCTCCAGCTGTGCGCACACCTGCTCTCCATTATGCCCTGCCTATTTCTACCGTGCTGCCCAAGCCTGTAGTGCGGAGATGTCTCACTGCACTCCAAAAGAGTTTCATCTGCCATCCTCTACGTTCTACCACAGCCTGTCGTCATCTTTGACCCAAGCCTGCCTTCCCCGTCGTCTGGGAGTCAGTCTGGCTGCTTACGTAAGCCCATTCAATCCTCTCACCTTGTCTTCCAGTCCCCTATGCACAGATGGAGTTCCCCTCTCTCCCCCCCGGGCAGCGGATTCCTACCTCTCCTCCATGACATCTTCACTCCCCGGACACTCACCAGCAGGAGCTGCACTTCCCGCAGAAGACACTGTCCTCCTGGCCATAGCCGTCGTGCTGAACCTGGAACCCTCACCATCTTCTCCCACAATAAGCCTCAGTGTAACTGTCTACCTCCAGCATTGGCCCTCACTAACTCTCCCTCTCTGTGTGTCCCTAGAGTTGCCAGGTCGTACGGTGTCCAGCTCTGTTCCCTGCAGTTTCTGCCTACATTTACACACACCAACATCCACATGTAGGCTGAATAAACCTAACTGTATCTATTTGGAGTCTGTGTCTTGTCACTGGGTCAAAAAACATGTCACTTTTTAATTTTCACTGTAACTTCCAGGAGAGACAGGAAGTCTACTACATCTACCTCGGCTGGTGCAGCCTCTGACCTGATCTGGTCTGGACAGACCCGTGGATCGATGCACTCACCAGCCACTGTTTACCTTCTCTTTCTTCTGTTTGTAGGAGTATTTTGCATGGTTACAAAGTATTATGCTGCCCACATAATCTATGTCTGTGTCTCCTCAGTCATTTCCTTTGATTGATTTTTAGTCTGTTTGCGCATGGTCTGGGGTAATAAAAAATACACACTCAGCTGTTGTTTTTCTATTAGATGTATTAATCCAAGGGCAATTAAGATAAGATAATCATTTATTAGTCCCACAACAGGGAAATTTACAAGGAGGGAGGAGAGTTGGGTACCCAGGGGCATGTGGCGTGACTGGAGGAGGGTGAGGCTGCCTGCATCGCACATATGGTCAGGGTTCTTGAACGGTGGGTGCCTGAAACCATTGGCCCCCAGTGAAGAGGTGAGAGATGGGAGGCTGCACCAGCTTTCTTCCTTGAGCCAGAGAGCCACAAACCTTGGGAGACTCCCGCATGAGACGGGGAAGACCCTTGGCCAGGGAAAACAACAAGAGAGGGAGCTCTCCAGCCTCCCACAGGGCCAGGAGTGACTTTCGTGTCACCATTAATGATCCTTCTGCAATTTCATCTACAGAAGTTATCCAAAGTCAAGTTTGATTGTCTTCTCAGTGCTCCACCAAGGCCATGACCAACTCTGGTGGGGCCAATCTGAGAGCCTCACTAAACCATCTAATCAGTAGTAGCAATGGAGAAAAAAAAAAAACTGTGCATGATTTTATGAAAATTTGCACAGACATCACCCTCTTATCCTGAAGTTTCAAACCCATTCATGTCTGCATGTTGCATCCATGCACACTACGTTAAACCATTCAGCTAGATTGTTCAGCCCAGCCTTATCACTTCCTATTATTACCGGAGTGGTGGCCTAGGGGTAGAGCATCTGCCCCACAACCGGGAAGTCGGGGTTCAAGTCCCGGCCGGGTCATACCAAAGACCATATAAAAATGGAACTTCCTGCCATCCAGCTTGGTGCTTAGCATAAATGGAATGAAGGAGGGAAATGTGGGTAGCAGTGGCTCAGGAGGTAAAGCAGGTCGTCCAATAACCAGAGCGTTGGCGGTTCAAATCCCGTTCTTCCAAGCAATCCTCCTGCTCTGTCCATGGGAAAGACACTTTACCCACCTTGCCTCCAGTGTCTATGACACTGGGTATGAATGTGTATAAATGTTCAGTAGTGGCATGGATTGGCAGCCATGTTTCTGTCAGTCTGCCCCAGAGCAGCTGTGGCTACACTAGTAGCTTACCGCTACCATTGTCTGTCTGTGGAGTGAATGAATGATGGATTTTTATTGTAAAGTGCTTTGGGTTTCTTGAAAGGCGCTGTATATACACAAACCATTATTGTTTGTCCTCTCTAAAACAACTAACTGGGCATCAACTGTGATTGATGTCTTCCTTATTACCAAGCAGCGTTGCTATCGTGTGCATTTTCACTCACGCACAAGCCGTTTGGCAAGCGCAAAACCCGTCTTTAACAAGCGTCATGATCAGAGTTCCATCCATCCATCCATCCATCCATCCAGCTTCTACCGCTGATCAGAGTCCACTTTAGATAATGTGCCTCTGTGCATTAAAGGGATGGGCTGGAGCTCTTTGGATTGGATTATCCAAAACACACCTCTGAATAATTAGACCAGCCTTTTCACACTTCTCGTTAGGTGGACAGATTTTTCTCCCAATGCTGTGATAATAAAGCGGACTGGGCACACCACAAACACATGATGTACCTCTGACAACTGATGAATGAATAGACCAGTGGGTTTTTTTGTTTGTTTGTTTTACCAGGGTGCCCTGGTACATTAAAGTTTCTATGGGAAATTATCTAATTTAACTTCTTAATTTGTCCAAAAAATACAAATAATTTATCAGTGTTGTGCATGGGTGCCTACAGAAGCCATGTGTGCTGTGATCTGATAAGTCTACGTTCCAAATTGTTTTTGGAAATCATGGATGTCGTGCTCTCTGGGCTAAAGAGGCAAAGGACCCTCCAGATTGTTATCATTTCAATGTTAAAAAGCTAGCATCTGTGATTGTATGGAGGTGTGTTAGTGTCCATGGCATGGGTATTTTGCACATCTGTGAAGGCACCAATAATGCTGAACAGTACATACAGGTTTTGAGGCAACATATGCTGCCATCCAAGCAATGTCTTTTTCAGGGATGTCACTGCTTGTTTCAGCAAGACAGTGTCAAGTGACATTCTGCACATTTTACAACAGCATGGTTTTGTAGTAAAAGAGTGTAGATACTAGACTGGCCTGCCTGCAGGCCAGACCTGTGTCCCATTGAAAATGTGTGGAACATTATGAAGCACAAAATACCCCAATGGAGAACTCAAGACTGTAGAACAACTGAAGTTCTACATCAAGCAAGAATGGGAAAGAATTCCACAAACAAAAGTGTCAACAATTAGTGCCCTCAGTTCATAAATGCTTATTGAGTGTTGTTAAACAGAAAAATGATACAGCCGTGGACAAAATTGTTGGTACCCCTCTGTTAATGAAAGAAAAACCCACAATGGTCACAGAAATAACTTGAATCTGACAAAAGTGGAAATAAAAATTCTATTGTGGAGGAACAAAATAAGTTCAGGTGAAACACGGCGAGCTGAAGGTTTAAGAGTTTTATTCCTCCATCATCAATGACACACACTGCAGCACTGTGTGCTGTGTGTGCGCACAGCACACAGTGTCCTCACTAGCGCACTTGTGGGTGCGCTAGTGAGGCATGTAAAGTCAGCTCTTTTATACAGACAAGAGAGAATGCATGGCACATTTACATATTGATATACGTATCAGACAATACATATCAATCGCATGATTAACTGGCGCCAGACTCCTCTCCTTACTCCAGGGATGAATAACAATAGTCATTGTTCTAGTTGTCCACCTAGGGCTGTCTGTTCATATGCAATCCCTGCTGAGCATGAATATTATCAGTCTGCATTGTGCTGGGTGCCCACACGTGTGCTGGGTGCCCACACCGCTCCCCCCAGAATGGTCAGAAGGGGTTGTGACCCCCACCCCCACCCCATCATTTGGGCTCCAGCTCCGGTAGAACTGTAGGAGGGCATGTCAGTCCATGAGGGGGACAGGGGAGGGGTGGAAAGGGCAGTGCGCTCCGCTCCGAATTCCAGCACATTGAACGGCCGTGGATCGTGGGCACATGGGCCGGTGTGCAGTCGTGCATAATGGAACCAGACGGCGATCGGCCAGCTTTGGGAGTGAGATGCGGGAAAAGCTCTGTGCAGGAGGAGGTTGAGGGGGTGGGAGTAAGCGAGTGCCGGCCCGGAACGTCAAAGGTGTCTGGGCCGTGCAAAAATTGCGTGTGGATCCGCAATGGTGAGGAACTTTTCCGTTAAACGTGGCGGAGATCCACAGCGGCTGTGAAAAAATTATATCTCTGACATCTCTCATGTTTTGGTCCTGCGAGGATGTGGGGAAGGCGAGCGACCAAATTCCCCGAGGATGCATAGTGGCTGTGATAAACTGAAGCTGTGTCAGGGACTGGGCAGTTTGGCTTTAGGTGCGGGAAACGGCCCTAAAGTCATCGGGGAAAGCAATTGGCTAAATTTCCCGTGTGCGCCGTTGCTGGAAAACTCATACAAAGTCCTGCGTGCGGGCTGCACGTCTGCTTCAGGTGCGTGGAAGGTCTGTTGTCGAGAGATGAGTCAGGGTCTGGGAGCTTGATGGAAATCAACGCAGTCGGCGCCGATGGTCTTCCCTGTTCAGGCTGTTTCTGCACATTGCTCGTGTCACTGATCCTCGTCGTGCGTCTCGATCCCAGCGCTGTGCTCTCGGCCCTGGAGGTCGCCATCGTGGAACTAAAAGATCAGGCAAGGGGCACACCGTGATGCGTTCTGAGGCTTCCCATCCGGGTCATCTCTGGGGTGTTTGCCTCGTGATCCATACTTTCTCTAGGGTCACCAATGTGGAGGAACAAAATAAGTTCAGGCGAGACACGGCGAGCTGAAGGTTTAAGAGTTTTATTCCTCCATCATCAATGAGACACACTGTAGCACTGTGTGCTGTGTGTGCGCTGTTGTGAGTGCACTAGTGAGGCATGTAAAGTCAGCTCTTTTATACAGACAAGAGAGAATGCATGGCACATTTACATATTGATATACATATCAGACAATACATATCAATCGCATGAGTAACTGGCGCCAGACTCCTCTCCTTACTCCGGGGATGAATAACAATAGTCATTGTTCTGGTTGCACCCCTAGGGCTCTCTGTTCGTATGCAATCCCTGCTGAGAGTGAATATTATCAGTCTGCCTTGTGCTGAGTGCCCACACGTGTGCTGGGTACCCACACCATGAAAATTAACCAATGAAAATCAGACAATGCTTTTGAATTGTAGTTCAATAGAATTATTTAAAAAAAAAAAACAAACTCATGAAACAGGCCTGGACAAAAATGATGGTACCCTTAACTTAATATTTTGTTGCACAGCCTTTTGAGGCAATCACTGCAATCAAACAATTTCTGCAGCTGTCAATGAGACTTCTGCACCTCTCAGCAGGTATTTTGGCCCACACCTCATGAGCAAACTGCTCCAGTTGTCTCAGGTTTGAAGGGTGCCTTCTCCAGACGGCATGTTTCAGCTCCTTCCACAGATGTTCAATAGGATTTAGATCAGGGCTCATAGAAGGCCACTTTAATATAGTCCAATGTTTCGCTCTCAGCCGTTCTTGGGTGTTTTTAGCTGTGTGTTTTGGGTCATCATCCTGTTGCAAGACCCATGACCTGCGACTGAGATCAAGCTGTCTGACACTGGGCAGCATATTTCTCTCTAGAATACCTTGATAGTCTTGAGATTTCATTGTACCCTGCACAGATTCAAGACACCCTGTGCCAGATGCAGCAAAGCAGCCTCAGAACATAACAGAAACTCCTCCACGTTTCACAGTAAGGACAGTGTTCTTTTCATGGTATGCTTCATTTTTGCGTCTGTGAACATAGAGCTGATGTGCCTTGCCAAAAAGTTCCAGTTTTGTCTCGTCTGTCCATAGGGCATTCTCCCAGAAGCTTTGTGGCTTGTCAACATGCAGTTTGGCAAATTCCAGTCTGGCTTTTTTATGATTTGTTTTCAACAGTGGTGTCCTTCTTGGTCGTCTCCTATGAAGTCCACTTTGGCTCAAACAGCGACGGATGGTGCGATCTGACACTGATGTACCTTGACCTTGGAGTTCACCATGAAAGTGTTTAGAGGCTGTTCTGGGCTCTTTTGTTACCATTCGTATTATCCGTCTCTTCCATTTTTCATCAAGTTTCCTCCTGCGGCCACATCCAGGGAGGTTGGCTACAGTCCCGTGGATCTTAAATTTCTGAATAATGTGTGCAACTGTAGTCACAGGAACATCAAGCTGCTTGGAGATGGTCTTATAGCCTTTACCTTTAACATGCTTGTCTATAATTTTCTTTCTAATCTCCTGAGACAACTCTCTCCTTTGCTTCCTCTGGTCCATGTTTAGTGTGGTACACACCATGTCACCAAACAGCACAGTGACTACTTGTCACCCTTTAAATAGGCCGACTGACTGATTACAAGTTTGCAGACACCTGTGATGTGAACATGTCCCTATGGTCACATTATTTTCAATCTTTTCTAGGGGTACCACCATTTTTGTCCAGGCCTGTTTCACGAGTTTGTTTTTTAAAATAATTCTGTTGAACCACAATTCAAAAGCGTTGTCTGATTTTCATTGGTTAATTTTCATAGAATTTTTATTTATTACCACTTTTGTCAGATTCAAGTTATTTATTTCTGTGACCATTGTGGGTTTTTCTTTCATTAACAGAGGGGTACCAACAATTTTGTCCACACCTGTATATATATATATATATATATATATATATATATATATATATATACGTATATATGTGTATATATATATATATATATATATATATATATATATATATATATATATATATATATATATATATATATATATATATATATATATATATATATATATATAAGGGGCACCCCTACAAAAGGGAAAACAGGGAAATACCAAGATTGGCGGGAGGAGGGGAACTAGGCACGGTGGGGAAAAGAGCAAAAAACAGGAATCTTCACACAGTTAACTTAAGGAAGAAAATAAATGTCCATCAGGTGGTCAGCCAAGATCCCATGACCACCAGCAGGAGATGCAGGATGCATCTGGTGACCTACCAATGTTCATGGCCCACCAGGTGGGGGAATAGCATCTGGCCCTTTTCCACTAGCCCCAATTGGCCTAACACGACTCGACTCACCACTACTCGTTTCGGCCTCGGTTGTCTTTCCATTGCAGCTGGGTAAAGCTGGGTTAAGCTGGGGTGGGCAGGATTTTTTTTACAGCAAGGCGGCGCCACATTCCCGTGACGTAAAACACGCGACCCAAGCAAAACATAACATGGCGGCTGTACAAGGTGACTCCTCGGTCTGTGGCTTTTTGTCACCGTAAATGCCAAAAAGGACCACCAGACAAGGGTACAGGCAGCGAGACAAAACACCCTGGAATAGTACTGCAGCTTCTGGGAGAGCTGAAGACGTGAGGATACAAACTAGGTCATATATGACGGTAAGCTAATGGTTGCTAAAGCTAGTTTGCTATAAGTACGTTGTACTACACTGTAATGTCTGCAAGTTATCGCTGTTAGGTACTAAAATATGTATGCTGTGTGTGTGTGTTTCAGATGGCTCTGTTGTGGGAAAATTACCGCTTCAAACGGTCGGTCTGGGCGTTCAACACAGCCTGTCACTGATGTCACCCCAGCTTTACAAACGATCAGTGGTTATAGAGCTTAAGAATGTCTGTAGAAACGTTTATTTCCTGTGCAAAACATTGCTCTGATCTGCGTGAAAATCATGGAGAGATTGTTGAGACATCATGGATGTAGCTGCTCCAGCAGCACTGAGTCTGAGGTGGTGTCATAGCAAAAAAATGATCAGCTAACACAACTTGATCGCCAGGTTAATAACTATATTAGCCACAAAATATATATTCAAAAAGTAAACAGTACTGAGTTAGGTATAATAAGATATATTTGACAGTTATGATGCATTTTAGGCCAAAACAAACTTGATCTAGGATTAAAAGCAATTAAAATAATGCAGTCACAAGGTTACATGGAAAATACTTGATTTACTAGATACATGTACTGTAGAAATATATATTCTCTGCATCAACAATGTACTATACATGCATTCATGTAGTATTGCACTGGGAATTGCACTGACAATAAACCTCTGAAGTTTTTGCAGATGTCTCTTTTTTTATATGTGAAGGTTACCCCCATGTGGCACAAATTTAATACTAACAGATTGGAAAAGCTGTCTAAGAACAATCCAGCAGTTTGAGAAATCACTTTTGGTTTGGTGTAAGTCTGTCAACAGGATTATGAACCATAAAGCAGTTTGTGTTAAAATGTTAAATCCCATTAAACCCTAACCCGGGGGCTTCCAATCGTGTCATGGGGGGCCAAGACCCTGCAGGTTCTCTCTTCTACCCAGTCTCTTCAGCAGGTGTTTTCACTGATCTGCAGTCAGTGGAAGGAGTTCAGTGGAATCTGCTGTTGAAGACACTGGTTGGAGGTAAAGCCTGCAGGGTCTTGGCCCTCCATGGCACATGATTAGACACCCCCGCCCAAACCCATTATGATGAAGAGCAGATGCTAATATCACCCAGAATTCCTCCATATACTGGTAGTGTCACTAAAGCATGCAGGGTCTTCTGCGGTGGCACATCCAACAATACAGTCTTCAGTTAATAAAATAATTGTTTTGGTTACTTTTTTCTTAAAAATGAGCCATTATTTTCAAGGTCACCAATAGTATCAAAAGCTGCACTAAGGTCTAAAAGGACAAGTACAGAAACAAGTCCATCATCAGATGTGATGAGGAGGTCGTTAGTGACCTTCGCTAAGGCTGTTTCAGTACTATGATGGATTATAAACCCAGATCGAAACTCTTCAAGTAAACCTTTTCCCTGCAGGTGGTCAAATAACTGCGTAGCAACAACTCTTTCTAAGATTTTTGAAATGAAAGGGAGATTAGAGATTGGTCTATAGTTAGCTAAAGCTCCTGGATCTAGCGTTGACTTTTTGAGTAAGGGTTTAATTACAGCCGTTTTAAAAGCCTGCGGTGCATGGCCTAAAGTTAATGAAGAATTGATTATATGAAGAATAAAGCTACCAATAAGTGGGGAGACTTCTTTAAATAACCTGGTAGGAATAGGGTCTAAAAGACAAGTTGAAGGCTTGGATGAGGAAACTATTTTGTCAAACTCTAAAAGGTCAGTTGGAGTAAACTCATCAAGACGGATATTAGTTGAAGGAGCTGTAGTAGTTACTGTATTTAATTTAACGGTGGGAAGAATCTGATTGATTTTATCTCTGATGGATGAAATTTTATTATGGAAAAAGTTCATAAAGTCCTGACTAGTAAGCTCTAAGGGAATGCTAGGATTGACAGAGTCCTGACTCTTTGCCAACATGGCTACAGTGCTGAAAAGAAACCTGGGATTATTCTTGTTCTCTTCTATTAATGCAGAATAATAACTTGTTCTAGCTTTTCTAAGAGATTTTTTTATAAATTAAAAGATGACTTCTCCAGGCTAAATAGATTTCATCTAAATTAGTGAAGCGCCATTTTCTTTCTAATTGACGAGTCTTCTTTTTTAAGCTACAAGTTTCTGTGTTGAACCAAGGAGTTAGAAATCTCTGATTAGACTTTTTTCTTTTTAAGGGGGCCACCAAGTCTAGAGTCTGATGCAGAGAAGCTGTAACACTATCTACCATGCTATCAATTACAGAAGGAGCAAGCTGTCTATAGCTTATTTCCGTTGTGTTGACACATGGCATAGAGGAAACAATCTGCATAAATTTAGTAACAACATCATCTGAGAGGCATCTACTGCAGTAATATTTTTCTTTAGGAGCCAAATAGTCAGAAATAGTAAAATCAAAGGTTAACAGACAATAGTCTGATAGTACAGGGTTATGAGGAGACACTACCAGATTTTCTATTTCTATGACATATGTCAGAACAAGGTCCAACGTATGTTGGAGATAATGAGTAGAATTTCCTACTTTCTGAGAAAACCCCATCGAGTCTAATATTGAACTAAATGCCACATTAAGGCAATCACTATCTACATCTACATGTATATTAAAGTCCCCTACTATAATTATTATTTCAGCATAATTATCTGATTTCAGCACTAAATCAGCTAAGAATTCGGCAAATTCGGATAAAAATTCTGAGTAGGTTGATGGAGGACGATAAACTATGGCAAATAGAATTGGGTTTATCTTAAAATTGCTAAAGTGCCCAATACTGAGGACCAGGCCCTCAAAGGAATTATAACATGTTTTTTGCTTTACATTAACTAATAGTTTGGAATGGTAAATTGTTGCTACTCCTCCTCCATGACCAGAGCTTCTGGATTTTGACAGTTTAAATAACCAGAGGGAGTTGATTCATTTAAACCAACATAATCCTCTTGCCCTAACCAAGTCTCTGTAAGGGATATTAAATCAATCTGATGATCAATTAACAGATCATGGACTAGCAGAGACTTGGGAGTTAGAGACCTAATATTTAATAAACCACATTTAATTTTTAAATTATGAGGAGGAAGAGAGGCCAAATCCTTCAATTTAGAGGCTTCATGTTTAATTTGAGTTTTACCAACTTTTTGTTTAATCACTTTGGAATGCTTATACATTATATTTTTATTTACTTTGGAGGGAGCAGACAATGATTCTCTGATGGGGAAGACAGGGGCTAAGTTGAGGGGTGGCGGATGAAGAGGAGCTGCAGAGAGGCGTTAAGACTGCAACTCTGCTTCCTGGTCCCAACTCTGAGTTGTCAAGATTTTGGAAATTTGGATAAAAAAGATGCCAGATTGTCAAATAAATGAGACTCACCATCCAAAGTGGGATGGACGCCGTCTCGTCTAATAAGACCAGGTTTTCCCCAAAATGAGCTCCAAATGTCAATGTAGCCCACGTTGTTTGCAGGACACCACACAGACAGCCAGCGGTTGAAGGATTACAAGCCGCTAAACATGTCATCACTGGTCAGATTGGGGAGGGGCCCAGAGAATACTACAGAGGCAGACATTGTTTTGGCAAAGTCACACACCGATTCTACATTAAGTTTCATGACTTCCGACTGCCGGAGACGGATGTCATTAATGGCCAGCATGAATTACAATTGTGGAGTATTTACAGTTACTTTTAGCCGGCATTTTCAAATTTGACTCGATGTCGCCTGCTCTGGCCCCAGGAATGCATTTGACTATGGCCGCTGGAGTCTCTAGGTTCATGTTTCTGACTACAGAGTCGCCAGTGATCAGAGTTTTTTCCTCAGCGGGTGTGTCGCTGAGTGGGGAAAAACGATTAGAAACGTGAACAGGTTGGTGGTTAACTGGGGCTTTGCGACTAGGCTTCCTTCTCACCGTGACCCACCCAGTCTCCTCGCTGCTGAGAAGGACCGCTAACAGGTCACCCTAAGCTAGGGAGCTCCGCTGCAGCTAGGGGACGTCTGTCAAGAGTAACTGGTGCAGACGGTGTTTCAATGCAGCGGAGTCGGGATTCCAAATCAGACAACCTCGCCTCGAGCACCTCAAAAAGACAACATTTATTACATTTACCATTATCACTAAAAGAGGCAGAGGTGTAGCTAAACATCTGACAGAGAGAGCACACCAGAGGAGGAGAGGAAGGAGAGCTAGTAGCCATAGCTGGTGGCTAGCCCAAAGCTAACAAAAACACAGATGAAAGGTGAACAGAAGGCTGTAGAGGGTGATTAGATGGCACTGAGTGCACACACACTTGATAAACATTCTGTTTATCAAGAGGCTTGATAAACAGAAATGAGAACTAACGGTAGATGGAAAAAAGTGGTTAAAATACAATTAAAAGCAAAATCCACAGGAGAATGAGGAGAGCAAACCACACAGACAGACAGCAATACATGAAGTGACGATACGTTACCACAAGTGACGTTACCCAGCTACCTTTACCTTTACTTCCTTTACCTCTTGAACACTTTTCACATATGCTCCCCTCAAGATTACTCCCACTCCGTTTCTTTAGTTTTGCAAAAACTATTATTCTGTTAACTATTATTCTCTCTCCACTTGTCACCTGCCTGCCATCTCTACTCGGGCACGGAGCATTCCCTCCTCGAGGCGTACAAGAGGGCCTTGGACGAGCCCGGACAGTTCGGTGCTTAACTTCCCGGCTAAGGAGGATGTTAGCGGGAGTTCCTGGCCGGACAGTCAGTGAATGCATCACGCTCGATTGAAGACACTCAGAAGGTTTTCCTCTTGTAGCGCAGGAAGTGACTCTGGTTGAAAGAATTGTATTGCTTCTTTCCCTTATGTGCTTTTTCAGGGTATTCATGCTATATATAATATTTATTGTGGGGTAGTCTCTTATCTTGGGCACTTTGGGAATGTATGTATGGTTTCTATGAGAGTGTATGACTTCAAAAAAGATGGCTGCCACCGGAGTGAGGAGTGGTCTGATGGGACACTTTCTGCCTATATACTTATTCTTATTACTGTCTTTGTGTCTCTGTAACTGCAACAAGAAGGGTTTTCCGGCCAACTCAACTAAAGGTGAAGCTAAAAAGTTTTATTTATATGGATTTGGACATGGACATTTCACCCTGTACTCTATCTGGTCTGCCAAAGCCCTGAGAAAAATCTCCCAAAACAAGGCAAACATGACGGGTAAGCAAATATCACAATATGGCAGAGGCTATACAGTTAAAGTACTGTTAGCACTGCTACTTCTGGCAGGGGATATTCACCTTAACCCTGGACCTGCCACTATTAAACAGCAGACCACTGGGTTAGCACAAACATCTGAGCTGGCGAATTGGTTGTTTCTATCTACGGCCCTTCATAGCGAGTCGGGTGAGTCGAATTGCACTGAATAGACTCACATGTCTGATCCTGCTGTAAACAGCTGCGCTACGTCCAAACTTTTGGAAACAGGAGCAGTTAAACAAATTACAAATGAGGCGAGATCCGAAAACCGTGCTGTTCAAAAGCAAAAACAACATCTATTTTTCCAAACTGTTAATCATGCACGAGTTCTTTGGGACACAAAGGCTAAACCAAAGGGGATCCTCGGCGGACATCTAAACATACGAAGCATAATCCCCAAAAGAGATGAGATTTCGGTGTTGCTGTCTGACTCAAATCTGGACTATCTTTGTCTCTCAGAAAGCTGGCTACACAGTAACATTGACACCAATATGATCGATATTGTGGGCTATCAGTGTTTTAGAAAAGACAGGCCGCCAGGGAGGGGAGGAGGTGTTTTAATTTACATCAAAGAGAAATTTAAATGTCAATTGGTTGATTTGAATACTTCACTTGAATGTTTAGCAGTTAATGTATGTCTCTCACCGGTAATGAATTTCAACATCGCAGTATTGTACAACCCACCCTCACACAATTCTTCTTTTTATAATGAATTAAGTGATCTGGTTAAACAACTTGAGAGGAGCAGAGAAACCATATTTTATGGTGATTTCAATATCAACTGGTCTGATAATAAGGAAAAACAGAAACTGAAAAGCCTCATGACTAAATTTAATTACAAACAAATGATCAAAGGACCCACCAGGATAACCAAACAATCGAGAACACTTATTGACATGGTATTCGCTAATAAACCAGAACGAATAACCAGAACCTATAATCTTGTAACTGGTCTCTCAGATCATAACATGGTTCTTGCTGTCAGAAAACTCACTAAAAAGCGACTACAGTATTTTGGAGGAGTCGATATTGACAAACCAAATTTTATTATTCCCAAATCAAAAAATGAGGAGTTTGAACATTACTTAGAGAATCAAAATTGGGAGCAGCTCATGTCAATAAACGAAGTAGATGATTGTTGTAACTTTATAACTGCAACAATTACTAAGTCAATAGAAAAATTTACAAAGCAAATTAAAAGTAGACAACAGAAGATTAACCTACCATGGTTAAATAATGAAATAAGAAAACTTATGAAGAGGCGAGACTCTGCATTGAAAACATCATTAACCTCTAAACTGCAAAATGATCACCTTGTGTACAAAAGTTTAAGAAATAAAGTGGTACAAGAGCTGCGAAAATCAAAAGTATCTTATTACAATAAACTGATAGATCATAGAGCCTCCCTGGGAAGGTCTATGCCAAGGTACTGGAGAGGAGAGTCCGGCCGTTGGTCGAACCTCGGATTCAGGAGGAGCAATGTGGTTTTCGTCCTGGCCGTGGCACATCGGACCAGCTCTTTACCCTCTCGAGAATTCTTGAGGGTTCGTGGGAGTTTGCCCAACCAGTTTACATGTGTTTTGTGGACTTGGAGAAGGCGTTTGACCGCGTCCCTCGTGGATTTTTGTGGGGGGTGCTTCGGGAGTATGGGGTATCGGGCTTGTTGTTACGAGCTATTCGGTCTCTGTACGACCGTTGTGAGAGTTTGGTTCGTATTGCCAACTCTCGGTCGGAGTCATTCCCAGTGAGAGTTGGACTTCGCCAGGGCTGCCCTTTGTTACCGATCCTGTTCATAATTTTTATGGACAGGATTTCTAGGCGCAGCCAGGGAACAGAGGGTGTCATGCTTGGTGACCACAGGATCTCATCTCTGTTGTTTGCAGATGATGTTGTCCTGTTGGCTTCATCCAGCAATGACCTCCAGCTCTTGCTGGGACGGTTTGCCGCTGAGTGTGAAGCGGCTGGAATGAGAATCAGCACCTCCAAGTCCGAGTCCATGGTCCTCAGCCGGAAAAAGGTGGATTGTCCTCTCCGGGTTGGGGACAGGCTCCTGCCCCAAGTGGAGGAGTTTAAGTATCTTGGGGTCTTGTTCACGAGTGAGGGGAAAATGGAGCGAGAGATCGACAGACGGATTGGAGCAGCATCTGCAGTGATGCGGACGTTGTACCGGTCTGTTGTGGTGAAGAGGGAGCTTAGTTCTAAGGCAAAGCTGTCGATTTACCAGTCAATCTATGTTCCTACTCTCACCTATGGTCACGAGCTTTGGGTAATGACCGAAAGAACGAGATTGCGGATACAAGCGGCTGAAATGAGCTTTCTCCGTAGGATTGCTGGACTCACCCTCAGAGATAGGGTGAGGAGCTCAGTTATCCGGGAGAGGCTCAGAGTAGAATCGCTGCTCCTCCACATTGAAAGGAGTCAGTTGAGGTGGTATGGGCATCTGATTAGGATGCCTCCTGGACACCTCCCACTTGAGATGTTTCAGGCACGTCCCACTGGGAGGAGACCCCGGGGCAGACCCAGGACTCGGTGGAGAGACTATGTCTCCCAGCTGGTCTGGGAACGCCTTGGTATCCCCTCTAAAGAGCTGGAGCAGGTGGCTGGGGAGAGGGAAGTCTGGGCTTCTCTGCTTGAACTGCTGCCTCCGCGACCCGGACCTCCGGAAAAGCGGTAGAAGATGGATGGATGGATGGATGATAGATCATGCAAAGGGTAACAACAGTTCCCTATGGAGGCATTTAAATAACTTAACTAATAAAAAAAATGTTCAGAAGGGGGTAAAGGAACTTAGAATCAATGGCAAGACCATCAGTGACAAGGCTACATTGGCAAATGAATTTAATTCATATTTTGTGGGCTCTGTGGAAGACTTGACAAAAAACTTTGTGCCGCCAAATGTGCTCAACAACACAAATTCAATACTTCCAACAGATTCTTTTCACATCGATGAGGTAAATGAGGAGTTAATTGCTAGTATTGTTAAAACACTGTCAAACTCAAAAACTAATGATATCTACAACATGAGCACCTCCTTTCTCAAAACGCACAGCAAAATATTAATCAAACCACTGACTCATCTCATTAATCTCTCCATTAGGTCTAGTACATTTCCATCTGGCTGGAAAAAAGCTGTCGTCATACCAGTTCATAAATCAGGCAGTAAAGACGATATATGCAATTACCGCCCAATCTCTATTTTACCAGTCCTGTCTAAGGTTCTTGAAAAAGTTGTAGCTACACAGATGATAGACTACTTACAAGACAGTCAACTTCTTCATCCACATCAATTTGGTTTTAGACCAGGATACTCAACAGAAGCAGCAAATTGTTGCCTTATTGAAAATGTCAAACAGTCCTTGGACAGGGGTAATGTGGTAGGAGCTGTTTTTCTAGATCTCAAAAAGGCTTTCGATACTGTAAACCACAGTTTGCTTTTATCCAAAATGGTATCTTTTAACTTCTCTCCAGACACATTAGACTGGTTTGCATCTTATCTCCAGAATAGAGAACAGTGTGTAAAAGTTCACCAGGATAAATCCTCACTTTTAAATAACCGTATGGGTATCCCACAAGGGTCCATTCTTGGTCCTTTACTTTTCAGCATTTTTATTAATGACTTGCCGCTACACTGCTCTGCTGCAACATGCCAACTTTATGCAGATGATGCAGTTATTTACACAGCTGCCAAGACTCCAGCACAGGCTGCAGATGTACTGTCTACAAGTATGGTTGATGTCCAAGAGTGGCTCCTCCAGAACCATCTATTGCTGAACCTTCAGAAAACAGTTTCAATGTGCTTTTGAATCAAAAAATATAACCTGCAATGTTTTAAAGTTAATATACATGATCATGACATCAGTTTAGTTACAGAATTCAAATACCTTGGCGTTGTACTAGATCCTCAACTCAAATTTAATCTTCATATAAAGAAAATTTCAAAAACAGTAAAAAAAAATCTGAACTGCTTTAAATTAATTAGATATTACATACCTTACGAACCTGCTGTACTGTATATGCATTCTATGGTTTTTTCTCATATATCATACTGTTTGACAGTCTGGGCTCAAGCAGCCCCTTCCACAATAAGACATATAGGTTCATTATATAATCAAACCCTAAAAATCTTGGACAAAAAGCCCATTAGGTGGCATCACTGTAACATTTTAAAAAAATACAACCTATTGAGTTTTGAGAGTTTCATTGACCTCTGTTTACTGAAATTAACTTTCAAATGTTTCCATAAATCAGCACCTGAGCCACTTGCTGGTTTCATCCAAAGACAGGACAGCAGCAGAGCCACCAGGAGTTCTGTTAACAATAACTGTAAAATATTCCACCGCAGAACCACATTTGGACAAACAGCTTTCTCTATAAAGGGCAGTCACATCTGGAACACAATGCCAAATGAAATTAAAATAATAACGGACTTTAAAACATTCACTAAAAAGGTTAAAAACTGGCTGAAAAATAAACAAGAATGTACCCATGTATGAAATGATTGTCTGCAGGGTGAGAGTGAATGAAGGGAAGGAATGAATGTGTTTGTTTATAGTGAGTGACGAAGGGAGGGAGGCCTGAAATAGGCAAATGTGTGTCAGGTTGTTATATTTGTGTATTTATAATATTTATAATTATGTATTTATAATGTATTTATGTTTTTTGCATTGGTGTATGTGGTTATTGTGTATTCCTTTTTTTTTTTTCTTAACTTGTTTCTCCTTTCTAAAGCCCATCCAGGGACAAGAGTTGCAAATTAGCTAATAGCTATACACTCTGTGCAACACATCAGATTGATTGTCATTGATTAATTGTCTATGTTTATTGCACTGTCCCTGTCAAATAAACAAATCTATCTATCTATCTGTGTTTATCACTGTCCGATGGTGATGTCTTATTGGAAAGTGTTTATATCTTTGATTAACTTTAGTTCTGTCATTTTGTTTTGTTTTTTGATAGATTTTCCAAAATTAAATGAAAATTCACAAATCTTAAATTTCCCATTTAGAAACAAATGATGTTATTGTGTGGTGAATAAATATTTCATTAATTATGGTTTTTACACCGTTGCAGTATTCTTGATAATTTAAAAGAGAAGAACTGAATTTCCAGTATCCCTTGTTTCTATGGCGGCTTCCAGGGGCTTTAAAGCACAATTTTATAATAGAGTGATCTGTTAGATTGGTGTACCGCAGTGGTGGCCTAGTTGATAGCGCATCCACCCCACAACCAGGAGGTCGTGGGTTCAAGGCCCAGCCAGGTCATACCAAAGACCAAATAAAAATAGTACTTCACACGTTCTACCTTGGTGCTCAGCATAATAGAATGGGGGAAGGAAAAGTTGTTTGTGACGGCACCTTGCATGGCAACAGCCCCTCTGATTCTAGACATGATTAACATTGTAGATAGGAGAAACGTAATTTTGTTCTACTGTACATGATTGGCTGTATGGATTGAATGACAATAAAGTTGGATCCTTCTTCTTCTTGAGGAGCTTTTGACATACAGTATTCTGAGATTGAATGTATCAAGAAAGCAGAAATTAGCCAGAAGTCAATGCGAGATTTCAATACAGCATCCCTATGGACGTTTATTAAAGATTTCCCCTCCTAAACTGCACACCCTCATAACCTCATCAAAGCATGTATACAATCTGAGGCCAGTCTGATGAACGGTTTGGGAGATACCTGCGGAACAGACAGAGATTCCTTGCATTATAACATGACTACTGCATACCCATGTATGCCTGTAGATGCTAAATATAAGCAAGTATTTCTGCATGCCCATAGAAAGTTACTGTTACCATGGCAATGGTACCCATGGTGATGCCTGCCTTTGATCTTTGACATGGTTACCTTGGCAACAGTAACCATGGTGAAGCCTGCCTTTGATCTTTGATGTCTCCACTCGTTCAGTGATGCCTGCCTTTGATCTTGGATGACGTGTCTTCCTGGCAACAGTAGCCATGGCAACATCTGTGCATCTATGATGTCATAGCTATGAATGCCCATAGCTCCCCTATGGACGGTCATTAAAGATTCCCCCTCCTAAACTTCCGCTTATCCAGGGAGGCTGAAATTCAGGGGCACACACCCTCGTAACCTCAGCAAAGCACACATCAAATCTGAGGCCAGACTGACAAACGGTTTGGGAGATATGCGCCGAACACACACACACACACAGACACACACACACAGACACACACACACACACACACACACACACACACACACACACACACACACACAGACTTCTTGCATTATAATATGATGTCACCATTTCCTTATAAAATTTTTCCTTGTGTGGTAGTCTTATCTCCATCCCAGCATCTGGTACCTTGAAGCATTTAAGAGAGAAGATAAAAACATAAAACTCAAGAAAAGAAAAGAATTGGTTCATTCTGGAGAATGAACCAATAACCAACTTGTCCAGTTGTTGTAACAGAACAACTTTACTGTAGAAATGGAGGAATTTTACACAATTCAAATTAGACAACTTTGACTTGATTCATCTTGTTCACAACAAATCAGAAATTGGCCATACATCTGGTACCTTGAAGCATTTAAGAGAGAAGATAAAAACATAAAACTCAAGAAAAGAAAAGAATTGGTTCATTCTGGAGAATGAACCAATAACCAACTTGTCCAGTTATTGTAACAGAACAACTTTACTGTAGAAATGGAGGAATTTTACACAATTCAAATTAGACAACTTTGACTTGATTCATCTTGTTCACAACAAATCAGAAATTGGCCATACATCATTCAAAACACCAGATCTAGCCATGTTACTAACACGTCCTATCAATACAGCATACACTGCAAGCTAGTGCTGTGACACACAGACATAAGGCTTTGAATAACCAAGGCGGCCTATGTCCTTGGTGAAATTTCTAAACGGCTGAACTGGAGTAGGATGCAAAGAAGCCATCTGAGTCTTCTTTGGCTTACCAACAAAATGACAAGTGTGACATCTTTTAGGGCAGCATGGTGGTGCAGTGGTCACCACTGTGGCAGCACAGCAAGAAGGTCACGGGATCAATTCCACTCCTGGCCATCAAGGTTCGATCCCACCCCTTGACCATCGGTGACCTTTCTGTGTGGAGTGTGCATGTTTTCCCTGTGTCTGTGTGGGTTTACTCTGGTTTCCTCCCACAGGCCAAAAACATGTACTGTAGGTTAGGCTAATTGGCATCAACTGGGGATCTAAGTTGTCCTTAGGTATGAATGAGAGAGTGAATTGTTGGCAGTCTCTCTGTGTTGGCCCTGCGATGGATTGGGGATCTGTCCAGGGTGTACCCTGCCTCTCGCCCAAAAATGCTGGGATAGGCTCTAGCCCCCCCCCCCCCCCGCCCCCATGACCTGAAAAGGATTAAGCAGTAGAAGATGGATTGATGGGTGGATGGTGAACTCTTTTAATATAGACTGTCACATCTTTTTTCAGTCCAGGCCAAAAGAAATTCCTTAAAATGTGATTATATGTTTTACGCACTCCCATGTGGCCAGACATATCATGGAAGACGTGCAACACATGCTCATGGAGTCTGAAAGGTACAAGTATCTGATAAATAGGACCTTTACTGAAGCTCATGTGGCACCCATTTCCTCAAAAGTACATTGAACCATGTAGCACAGTTTATCCCTTTCTACCTCATGGGCTGGTAGAACAGATTGGAAGAGCGCCTGCAGTGTTGGATCAAACCTCTGTTCTTCCACCAATTCACTCAGAGATAGGCAAAAAGATGTTAGTCATGGGCAAAGAGAATGGTGCTGCATTTTCATGGTTTCTGTGATGTTCTATTCTACAATGACCAGCTGTATAAATATCAAAACCAGAATGCAACTTCTCATTCGAGCCACCACTGCAAAGATGCACAGTCTCAAAGGGACCTACTGGCTGATCAGCCCACATTTTGGCTCCTGCCACTCCATTGCCCAAAATGACTGTAACACTTTCTACAAGCAAAGCAGGCTGTAATACCATTGTCACTTCACCAGTGAATATCTCAGAGTGTAGGACAAAATTATGGACAGGAACATAGAAGACTGACATACCAATTCCCAGCACTGGTATACAGTACATATTCCCATGTCAGATTCCCCAGAAAACGGTAGTGCAGATGCCAAGATAAAGGAATCAAACGCACCCCTGTCACACAAAATAGTAACTGGCACCTTTATCTCACTACCAATTAGAGACACATGCTCCTGTTGAACAAAATGTTTGTCATGGTGCGGTCCTCGCGGACTGCTAATGAAACACTATAGGCAGCTGTAGAGTTTGCACATTTATTAAAGGAGGATATACACTACAGACTAATGAGCCTCGTGGGGCAAAACACAAATAAAGGCTTCACTAGACACTGATGATAAACTGAGAACTATGAAGACTGATGGGAGACAAGGATACAACACGTACATACTGAAAGCGAGGGCGGAACCTAACGCCGAAAGGAACTGGCTTCGGACGTAGGGAACCCAGTCTGGATGAGGTGAGGTCGCAGCCCCGAGTGACAGGAGCTGCTCCCTTAAATAGGGCAAGATAATTAATCAGCTGATGAGGGTGTCATCAGCTGAATCAAAACCAGTTGTTACTGCTTGGCTCTGACAGTTGGAAGCCCCGCAGAGACGCTGTCAGAATAAGAGCTCTGAGAGCCCACTAGGATTAAATACAGAATTGGAGGAAAATACTGCATGACCCAAGCGCGGATGAGATCGGCGCTCAGACCATGACAACGTTGGTATGTGGTCATCTTGCACTTTAATACAGCTGATGGCAAAATACCAGTTAAATGGTCTGGAGTGCCTGCACTGAACACTGGGGCTGCAATTGCAGCTGGTTTAATTTGTGCCTCACAATGTTAAGACTTTGAGTTTAGCAGCAAACAGTCCTTTTTCCAGTGACCCCTTTTATGGCAGAAATTGCATGTTTCTGGGTCATTACCACCAGGACAATTTCTGTTCTCCCAAAAGCTGTCAAAGTGAGGGGAGAACTGTTGTTCTGGCCTGAAGTTCTTTAAAGGACTGGTCCTGTTTGAGTTATGAATCTGGACAAAATCATCATCTAAAGTTGCTGCCTTTGAGACAGTCTTTGCTTTTTGCTCACTGACATACATGGTAACATCATCAGAGACAGAAGTTTTAAACTGCTCTAGCAGAACCAAGTTACAGAGACCATCAAAATCATCCACGTCAGATGCTACACACCAGTGATTAAAATGAGTTAGAAGATCTTTGGATAACTCAAGGTGTGTTTTAGTTTCTTTAACTAAATTCCTAAAACACAAACGATATGCCTCAGGGATCATCTCATATGCTTTAAGGACAGCATTTTTAACAATTGTGTAATTTTGACTGTCACTTACACTCAGAGATGAGTTTTTGTATTTATTTTTCAGTGTTGTTATCATGTCTTTAGTTTTGTTATTATTTCTGCCCCTGCCTTAGAGTATTTTTGTCATCCTTTGTATTATTTTATTTGTATCCCGTCTTGTTATTCATTTTGATCGTCATGTTGGTTTGTGCTTTTATTTTGGCAGTGCCCTTTGTTTACTTCCATTTTCTCCTAGATTAGTTTCACCTAACGAAGCTTCTGCCCATTTCTGTATCCTGTCTATATCCAGCCGAAGGTCTGTGAGTTTGTTCCTGTTTTCTGTGCTGAACTATACTGAGTTGAATTAAATCCTGCAAACCTTAGTCCAGTGTTCCAAACTTCCGGTTCCGGGTGAGGACGAGTGAGGACGCACAGGTAAAGGCTCCCAGTTCGTCTCTGTTTAAAAGGCAGTTAAATGCAGTTAGAACACAGTTTGGAGCTGGCGTTTTGAGCTTTTTTTGTTGCTGCCGCTGGAGAGTGAACCTGCTCGTGAGAAATAAGGAGAATTTACCAGTAGTGGCTGGTGAAGCTGGTGAAGCAATTGGCCCCGCGCCCCTCGCCCCTCGCGCTCAGGAAAAACAAAAGAATTTCTCCCACGTGTGTTTTTTTTTTTTCTTTTTTTCCTACAAACAAAATCAGCGATCATCGGCCGGGATAATGGGTCCCAAGAGAGTTCTGCAAAATGAAGAGGTGGATGAAATAAAAAAAGCGCTGGATTTCTTGGCGGAAGAGATTTCCGCTGTAAAGACGCAGCAAAGAAGCATCCTGGACCTAGTGGAGGAAATAAATGCGCTGCGGAGCCAGAACGCTGAGAAAGACAAGAGGCTGGCGTATCTGGAGAGCAGAATGGCGGAAATGGAGCAGAACACTCGGGCGAACGACGTGATCATCACGGGGCTCCACATCAAACCCCGATCATACACGAGAGCAGTGGCCGCAGACAGCAGTGGAGGTGAGCTGGAAGAGGAATCCACTGAGCAATAAGTGGCGGCCTTCATGCAGTCGAAAGGAATTCAGCTGGACTGCAACAACATTGAGTCCTGCCACCCTCTGCCCAGGAAAAATGGCGACAAACCGGCTGTGATCATGAGGTTTGTGAACAAAAAACACAAGACTGCGCTACTGAAACAAGGTAGGAAGCTAAAAGGAACAAACATTTACATAAACGAGCACCTCACGAAAGAAAACATAGAAATAGCCAGGAAAGCAAGATACATGAAAAAGCAGAAAAAGATTCAAAACACCTGGACATCAAACTGTAAAATATACATCAAATTAAACGGATCACTTGAAGAAGCCAAGGTCATTAACATCCGTAATATTATGGAACTGGACAAATATCAATGAATATTATGAACTGGAGTCACAGCAACAATTCAGACAACTGTAGGACACTGAAAGATTTTACTCATCTGCAACAAAACATTCAACAACATGAATCAAAAAATCAACAAACAGGAACAACAGGAACTGAAAGTTTTTGAATACACAGATCACAACCCACAGGACGTAGAATATGACATAGACCCTGATAATAATTTATTTAACTCAATCAATAATGACTGTAATTATTACACAGATGAACAGTTTAACACAATGGTCACATCTGATTTCAATATTTCTATGATCCACTTCAATAGCAGGAGTCTCTATGCAAACTTTAATAACATTAAAGATTATTTACATCAGTTTAAAGAGCCCTTCAATATTGTAGCAATATCAGAGACATGGCTCAGTGAAGAGAAAGGAGTGGATTTTACCATGGATGGCTATGAATTAAATTATATAAATAGAAAAGTGAAAAAAGGAGGAGGAGTTGCAATTTATGTTGACAAGAGCTTGAAATACAAGGTTGTTGAAAATCTGACAGTAACTGTGGATGATTTATTTGAATGTATTACAATAGAAATCTGTCTGGACAATGTGAAGAATGTAGTAGTGAGCTGTGTATATAGAACACCTGGATCAAACATTGACTTATTTAAGGACTGGATGGAAAAAATGTACGCAAAACTAACTCATAAAGTTATGTTCACCTGTGGGGATTTCAATATAGATCTGATGAACTCAAAACTACATAGTTTGACAGAAGAATTTATCAACACAATGTACAGTATGGGCTTACATCCAACAATTACCGGACCTAGCAGAATCACATCACACAGTGCCACACTAATAGATAACATATTCACAAACATTATGGAAAATAATATCAGGAGTGGGCTTTTATTGAATGATATCAGTGACCACCTGCCGATTTTTGTTGTCTATCAATGTGATTATAGGAAGAAAAAGTATACCAAAAATATTAAATATAAAAGAATAAGAACCAAAGAATCAATGTATTTACTGACAAAGGAATTATTAATACAAGATTGGAAGATAGTTTATGATGAAAATGACATAAATAGAGCATATGATAAATTTTTACAAATATTTCAATCATTGTACAATAAATACTGTCCTATAAAACAATACAGTGACAGACACCAAAAAAAAAATATTCCTTGGGTCACCAAGGGGTTAATAAATGCATGTAAAAAGAAGAATACATTATATAAACAATTCATTAAATGCAGAATGGTGGAAGCTGAGATCAAATATAAAAGATATAAAAATAAGCTTACTACTATAATGAGGACCTGTAAGAAAGAATATTACAACAGAATACTAGAGGATAACAAAAATAACATAAGAGGAATATGGCAAGTACTCAATGGGATTATTAGTAATCGTCCTAAGAATGCAAATTATCCAGAATATTTTATCGAAAATGGCAGGTTGATAAATAATATGGAAGATGTGGTCAGTGGTTTCAATAAATTTTTTATAAACGTTGGTCCTGAATTAGCAAAATCAATAGTGACACCAGAAACAAACCACAGTGGTTCTGTAAATGAAATAGAAGATAGAAATCCAAACACAATCTTTTTGGGTGCAGTTACTGAAAAGGAAATTATCGAGACTGTGAGTAAATTTAAGAACAAAAAATCAACGGACTGGAATGAAATTGACATGACAATAGTGAAAAAAGTAATTGAGGGAATTGTTAAGCCACTCACCCACATCTGTAACCTGTCATTTCAAACTGGTAAATTTCCAGACAAAATGAAAATAGCAAAAGTAATACCTCTATCCAAAACAGGAGACAGTCATCGCTTCACAAATTACAGGCCAGTCTCTTTACTCTCACAATTCTCCAAAATACTTGAAAAAATCTTCACTAAGAGACTGGATGATTTCACTGAAAAACACAACCTCCTTACAGATAGCCAGTATGGTTTTAGAGCAGATAAATCTACATCTTTGGCACTGATCGAACTTATAGAAGAAATTACTAGTTGTATAGATAAAAAAAAAAGGTTGCTGTAGGAGTATTTATAGATTTAAAGAAAGCTTTTGACACCATTGACCACAGAATACTACTAAGGAAACTGGAAAGGTATGGGATAAGAGGGGTAGGACTGAGTTGGGTGGAAAGTTATTTAAGTAACAGACAACAATTTGTACAAATTGGAGAGCACAAATCACCCTTCATGGACATCACTTGTGGTGTGCCCCAGGGGTCAGTTTTGGGACCCAAACTCTTTATTTTGTATATAAATGACATATGCCAAGTATCAAAAATTCTGAAATTTATTTTGTTTGCAGATGACACAAATATCCTTTGCACTGGTGAGAATTTGCAACAGGTTTTAGAGGTGGTCACAACTGAAATGGAAAAATTAACGCAGTGGTTCAACAAAAATAAATTATCTCTAAATCTAAAAAAAACAAAGATTATGGTGTTTGGAAATTATAAAATAAATCATGAAATAATGGTAACGATAGATGATACCAGAATAGAAACAGTACAGGAAAATAAGTTTCTGGGGGTGACGCTAGACAATAAAATCTGCTGGAAACCTCACATCAGTCACATCCGGGCCAAATTAGCAAAATGTATAGGCATACTGGGGAAGACAAGACACATCTTGGACTATAAATCATTGGTCTTATTGTACAATTCACTGGCTTTACCTTATCTTAACTACTGTGTAGAAGTCTGGGGAAACACCTACAAGACCAACCTACAGTCAATATGCACATTACAAAAAAGAGCTATAAGGATAATAAACAATGCAGGATATAGAGACCATACCAATTCGTTGTTCTTAAAGTCACATGTCATAAAGTTCATCGATTTAGTTAAATTTAAGACAGCACAAGTAATGTACAGGGCAATTAATAATCAACTCCCAACTAATATACAAAAAATATTTAAAAAAAGAGACAATGATCATAATTTGAGAGGAGACTTAAACTTTACAAAACCCAAGATACATACAACCAAGAAAAGTATGTGCATATCTGTCTGTGGGGTGGATTTGTGGAACAGTCTGGAGCCGGAACTGAAACTATGTACAAACAGAAATCAATTCAAAAAAAGGTATAAGCACCATTTGCTGAAAGGATATATGTTAGAAGGGTAGTATTTATATGTACGATTCATTATGTTCACTCTGGGACATTATGGGACACTATGGAATGGTGGGTGGGACAGCACTGTGTATATCTGTGTTGTTTGAGGCTGGTTTTGATGTATGGACTTCATTGTATGTTAGAATGGATGGGTGTTAATGTTGATTTGTAAAAAATACAGTAAATTGTTTACTTGGGGTCTTAAAGGTGGTAATTTGTATAAAATTCGCATGGGTGTATCTATGGAAAAGAGGAGATGGAATTATTAAGTGTTCACTTCTTCCTTCTCCCTTTCGAACAGTGTATACTGTTACTTTATTGCATTTGCCATTTGCTTGTTTTTGTTATATTTTTGTGTTCGAAATAAACTATCTATCTATCTATCTATCTATCTATCTAGTGTTTGGGTCAGCTTCCTCCACACACACTTATGACATAGGGTCTAAATCCGACCAGCCACGTGCATCAGCGACCCCTTCAAATAAAGCAAAAAATGTGTCCACATCTTTTTCATCAAACTTTGGGACCAAATGTAAAAATTGTGTAATTTCCACAGAGTCATTATATTTAATTGGGCCCCCACACTGAGACACATCAAACCACTTTCCTTCTCTCATTAACTGGTTTTACATTTTCCAAGTCGTTTTGTCAATTCTGTTTGTTGTCTTATCTTTTCCAGAACCAGTTATTTTTCATTTTTCAATTCTAATCTAAGTTTTAACAGTTCTTTTTGTTGTTCAAAGTAAAAAGGTGCAGTTACTAATATTTGACCTCCAGCAACCCCAGCTGAATCAGAAGGTGACTGTCCAGATTCATCCAAAACACCCATTTCATACAAAATGTTCTTCAAAATTGCTTTAACATTTTCTTTTAGTCATCTATCACCAATTTCTATATTATAATTTCAGCAATTTTCACTAGTTGTTCCCTTGTGTCATGATTGGGTGAATAAAAGCTCACGTGCAGGCTGCTAACACCAGAGAACGCACACGACACAGAGGGGCAACGTTAAACACAACTTTATTGAAAACAAACTCAGTTGTAAAGAAAGTGTCACTCGCCAGAGGAACACACAGCCTGTGAAAAGAGTGAGATGAGAGCGGGTTAGGAATGAGGAGGGAGACAAGGTGCAATGGATAAACAAGGGTAGATCTTACAGTAGATAAGCAGAGAGCCCGGTAGAGGAGCCCAGCGGAGTCGGAGGAACCAGCAGGGCAGAGCTGGCAGGGAGGAGAAGAGGAGTGGAGCTGGCAGGAGAGTCTGACTGGGTGGAGAAGGCTGTTTGGAATGGAGATGATGATGGGGCAGATGAGTGCGCAGCAACCCTGGAGATGAACCGCGGAGATGGCAGCAACCTGAGGAGAGAGGAAGAAAAGGAGTTTTAGGCTGAGTTCCTAAAAGCACGCACAATCTTAATTCTCGTTTGAGGCAGGTATACCCAACGAACCAGCACTGGAGGGTTCACGAACAGATCCTTGTAATCGCTGGCAGAGAAGAGGCAGCAGGTGCGTCCACTCATGCAGGTGTGCTGATGACCTGCAGAGCCAGGAGCTTGATGGAGAACCTCCCACAGAAAGGGAGGGGGAGCACGCTCACCTGATCATAACAGTGACCCACCTCAAGGGGCACCTCCTGACGGCCCACCAGGCTTGTTGGGATTGGCACGGTGAAAGGCATGGACCATCCCCCTGTCATGGAAATAAGAGCCGGGGATCCATGACCTTTCTTCTGGCCCGTAGCCCTTCCAGTGGACTAGGTATTACAAACCCTGACCCCGACGGCAAACGTCCAGAATCCTCTGAATGGTGTAGGTGGTCTGGCCATCGAGGATCAGAGGCGGCTTCGGAGAGGGGGGGGCACAGAGAGGATTGGCGGAGAGCGGAGAGGGGCTTGATCTTTGAAACGTGAAATGTGGGGTGGATGCGGAGTGTCTGCGGAGGCTCCAGGTGGACCGGCACATCATTGATAATCCTGGAGATGGTAAATGGACCCAGGAAGTGAGGTGACAATTTCCTGGATTCTGTCTTCAGAGGCACCTGGTCCACCAACAGCCACACGCTCTGACCAACTGCATATTTGGGTGCCGGGACCTGCCTGCAGTCCACGTACTGGCGGTTCCACTGCATTGAACAAAGAAGGGCAGCTCTGTTGGCCTTCCAAAGGCAGCCGCGAGTGTGGGCCCCCACAGATGGCACAGCTACTTCCCTCTCCACCATGGGCAATGGGGGGGGGATACCCCATGGATGCTTCAAAGGGCATCAACCCGGTGGATGAGGAGATGGAGGAGTTGTGAGCATACTCCACCCAGGTCAGACGGGTGCTCCAGGTGGAAGGGTTGCAGGATGCCACGCATCTGAGGGCGGCCTCCTGGGATTGGTTTGCACTCTCAGCCTGCCCGTTACTCTGCAGGTGGTATCCGGAGGTGAGGCCGACCGTAGTGCCCAGGGAGCAGCAAAAGGACTTCCAAACTTATGAGGTGAACTGTGGGCCCCGGTCAGACACAATGTCCAAAGGGATGCCGTGAAGATGGATAAGTTGGGAAGTGAGCAGGTTGGTGGTCTCGGAGGCAGAGGGAAACTTGAGGAGGGGCACCAAATGAATGGCCTTTGAGAAACTGTCTAAGATGGTGAGAATGACAGTATTACCTTGCGAGGGGGGAAGTCCAGTGACAAAGTCCAGAGCAATGTGCAACCAAAGGCAACTGGGAACCGGGAGGGGATGCAGGAGGCTGGCAGGGAGTGAAGAGTCAGACTTGTTCCAGACGCACACTTGACAAGCCTTGATATAGTCCTGGATGTCCGTCCGCAGCGTGGGCCACCAGAACGCTCTCTGGACCAGGTTGATGGTACGAGAAACTCCTGGGTGGCAGGCAAAGTGGCTGGTGTACCCACACCGGATGACATCACTGAGAAGGCCGGCCGGGACAAACAAGCAATCGTTGGGTCCCCCCTCAGGTTTGAGCTCAGTATACTGGGCCTGCCAAACCCTCTGCTCGATCTCCCAAGACAGAGCACCAAGATTGCAGAAGGAGGGCACTATGGGTTCGGGGAGTGAAGAATAGGCTGGTTGGTCAGGGGCATACTGGCGGGAGAGAGCGTCCGGCTTGATGTTACGGGAGCTGGGCCTGTAGGTGATGGTGAGGTTAAATCTAAGAAAGAATAGGGCCCAGCGGGCCTGCCTGGCATTTAATCTGGGGACCGACCTAAGATAGTCCTAATTTTTATGGTAGATCCACACTATGATGGAATGGACCACTCCCTCCAGCCAGTGCCTCCACTCCTCAAGAGACAATTTAATGGCCAGAAGCTCTTGGTCCTCTATCTTGTAGTTCTTCTCAGCCGGCATGAGCCGCCGAGAGAAATACGTGCATGGGTGGAGCTTCTGATCAGAAGCTGAACGCTGCGAGAGGACAGCACCCACCCCCAAATCAGAAGCGTCCACCTCTACTATGAACTGGAGCTGAGGGTTGACCTGGGCAAAGATAGGTGTGTTGGAAAACCGGGCTTTCAATTTGGAGAAAGCCCGCTCTGCTGCCTCAGACCAGGCAAAAGGCACCTTGACCGAGGTCAGCTGGGTAAGAGATTGTGCAACCCCACTGTAGTTCCTAATGAACCTGCAATAAAAGTTTGCAAACCCCAAAAAGCGCTGAAACTCTTTGTCGGACTGGGGAGTAGCCTTCACCTTGGCCGGGCTGGCCCTCAGTTCCCCTTCAGCAACAATAAACCCCAGGAAGGAAGTGGAGTGGGTGAAAAACACACTTTTTTTTTTTTGGCCTTCACAAAGAGTTGGTTCTCCAGAAGCCACTGTAACCCAGCCTGGACGTGTACTGCCTGCTCCTCTGGTGTGCAGGAAAAAAATCAAATTGTCATTGAGGTATACAAAAACGAATTGGTTGACCATATTGTGGAGGACGTCATCAATCATGCACTGGAAGATGGCCAGGGCACTGGTGAGCCCAAAGGGCATCACGAGACATTCGAAATGCCCCAGGTGTGTTTTAAAAGCTGTCTTCCACTCATCCCCTTCGCGTATACGGACCAGATGGTACGCATTGTGCAAGTCCAGTTTGGTAAACACCCGCGCACGCTGAAGGATCTCAAACACGGAGTGATCAGAGGCAGAGGGTATTTATTCTTAACTGTAATAGCGTTTAACTTGCGGTAATCGATGCACGGGTGCAGAGATCCATCCTTCTTCCCGACAAAGAAGAACCTTGCCCCAAGAGGAGCCGAAGAGGGCTGAATGAGGCCAGTGTTCAGGGAGTCCTTGATGTAGCTTTCCATCACCTCTCGTTCCATTCCAGAAAGGCTGTATAGCTTGCTGGAGGGCAGCCGTGCACCCAGGAGAAGATTGATAGCACAGTAGTAAGAGCGGGGAGGTGGCAAAGAAAGTGGTCTCGACTTGCTAAAGACCTCCCCAAGGTCATTATAGACCTCGGGTGCGAGGCTGAGTCCGGCGGCTCCACCGGGAGGGAGGAGATAGGAAGGGACGGCGAACACGTGGCCGAACAGAGGCAGGATGCTAAGAAAAAGGGGCTCCAGGAAGAGATAGAATATTGTACCCTATTGATAATAGGATTGTGCTTCCAGAGCCAAGGGTACCCCAGGCCCACTGGGGAGGACAAACTAGGGAGAATAAAGAATGACAATAAAGAATGTCCTGGAAAGAAGAATGGAGATCGGCACCGTGTGTTCGGTGATGGAAGCCACACTACAGCCAGATAATGCCGCAACGTTTAATGAAGTCAGCAATTTAGTTGTGGGGATGCCTACCTCCTCCATGAGCCATAAGGAAATGGAATTCTGTTCCGCCCCTGAATCAATTAGTGCTGACACCTTCCTCTCAACCCTCGGTAACTGGATGAGAGCCGGAATGTAAAAGTTACCGTGGGGGTTAATGGAATTGCTGCCCGTCACATCCCCCATGGACAGGCCACGTCTTTTTGGCTTCAGGTGGCAGTTAAACAGTTTATGCTCTAATGCACTGCAGTACATGCACACACCGGCTTTTATCCATTGCTGGCACTCCTCCGGAGTCAAATGGGCTCGGCCAAGCACCATAGATTCGGAGGAAGAGTCGGATTCACCTGCACCAATAGCCGGGGAGGCGTGCACGAAACGGGCAGGCCGGAGGAGGTCCTCCGCTCCTTCGCACGCTCGCATTATTGGTTGTCCAAACTGACAGCCTGATCAATTAGCCCATCCAGAGAGGAGGGAATGGCATGAACCACCAGGTCATCACGGGGGTTGGCGTTCAGACCCTGGAGGAAGGCGTTGCGTAAGGCAACGTCATTCCACTCAGAGTCCACCAAGGCAACCCAGAACTCCACAGAGAAGTCAGCAGCAGACCGGCTCCCCTGAAAGAGTGACATAAGGTGGCTCATAATGTTTCCCTCACTCTCCGTATGGTGAAAAGCCAGGGAAAACTTGCCAACAAATCGGTCAAAGGTGTAATTTGGGGCCTCCGCGCTGTCGAGAATAGACTGAGCCCAGCTCAGCAGCAGGAGGGTCAAAAAATGAATCTTAGACGTGTCATCTTGGTACTCCACACCCACCTGCCCCAAATAAAGCCGAACTTGGAGCAAAATTCCCTTACATTTCCCCATCTCCCCTCGTACAGGGAATGGAAGTGGTTCGGCGGATGGTAGTAGGAGCTGCGATGGCTGGTGGGGGGGGGAAGGACCCGGATGAGACGTGTGGAAAAGATGATCGGTGACGGTGCTCCGTGAGCACGGCCACCTGCCACTCTGTGACATCTAAGCGGTAAAGGGCAGATTGTTGCACTGGTGCAGCACCTGCTGACCTTAAATCTTGGCTGGCTCATTCTGTCATGATTGGGAGAATTAAAAGCTCATGTGCAGGCTGCTAACACCAGAGAACGCACACGACACAGAAGGGCAATGTTAAACACAACTTTATTGAAAACAAACTCAATTATAAAGAAAGTGTCACTTGCCAGAGGAACACACAGCCTGTGAAAAGAGTGAGATGAGAGCGGGTTAGGAATGAGGAGGGAGACAAGGAGCAATGGATAAACAAGGGTAGATCTTACAGTACATAAGCAGAGAGCCCAGTAGAGGAGTCCAGCGGAGACGGAGGAACCAGCAGGGCAGAGCTGGCAGGCAATAGAAGAGGAGTGGAGCTGGTAGGAGAGTCTGACCAGGTGGAGAAGGCTCTCTGGAACGGAGATGATGATGGGGCAGGTGAGCGTGCAGCAACCCTGGAGACGCACCGTGGAGATGGCAGCAACCTGGGGAGATTTAGGCTGAGTTCCTAAAAGCACGCACAATCTTAATTCTCGTTTGAGGCAGGTATACCCAATGAGCCAGCCAGCGCTAGAGGGTTCACGAACAGATCCTTTTAAGCGCTGGCAGAGAAGAGGCAGCAGGTGTGTCCACTCACGCAGGTGTGCTGATGACCTGCGGAGCTGGGAGTATGATGGAGTACCTCCCACAGAAAGGGAGGGGGAGCAAGCTCACCTGACCATAACACCTTGTACAGTGATCTACAAACTTCTTTGATGGCGCTTTAATGAAGCTTTCCATGACTGCCATAACAGTGTGCACAAAAAAACTTTCACATAAACCAAAAAAGTTTTAACCCTAAACAAAAAATACACCTTCATTAAACTGAACTCCCTAATTAAAACTACCTCCACCCTAGTCTTCGGGCAGCTACCTGCTGGAGGTTCTTTAATCACTAAACCACCGGGCTGACAGCAATCGCTATGCAACAACTCATCAGGAACTCCCGTGGATGTGACCTCAGTGCCACTTTCACCACCACACTAAGCAGAGCAGACAGTGAATCCCCTAGTGGAACTCACTGTTAAGCCTACAGGGGAGCCAATTTAAAGGTGCAAGTAACTTTAGAGTCAAAATTTAAGAAAATGAAATTATGGTGAAAAAAGTCTGACCCTGACAAACAAACAATTCAATTCCCCAAGGAGCTCCCTTAACAAATTAACAAGCCAATTAATCAAACATTTACCAAAGAACTATTCCCTGCCTTGCAAAGACCTTAATTAGGAAAATGCCCAAACCAGTTCCTTAATAAAACATAAGGACTGCATTTACAGGAATCAACTTTACTTTATGTAGCCCTGTCTATAATTATGTATAGACGCAACAGTGTTTATTGTGTAAATATAGCCTTTGCAAAGGGTTTAATTTATTTTAATTCAAAGAAATTGAAAATGGTTGGTTTATTTCCTTTCTTTTTTTCTTTTTTAAAAAAGCTGTTATTGTATTTTGCAGTAATTTTCTAATGAGTTTGAGTCATACAGTCATGGGAAAAAATTAGGACACCCCATTAAATATTCAGTTCTTTGTTAAAAAAATGTTCACATATCTATGTCTAACCTTGTTTTTGTTTTTATTTGCATTTTTTAACATTTATTTTAGCCATTTTAAGTGAAAACGAATGTGGGGGTGTCCAAAAAAAGATGGGGGATGTCCTAATTTATTCCTCACAATTTTTTAGAATTACATTTTAGAGAAAATTTGAAAAAAAAGTTGTTAATTTATTTTTAATTGTTTAGTTGTATCACGTGAATCTCCCAGTATTTTTAACATTGATATTAAATATCCATATGTCCAAATATGTAAAAACAAAAAAAAACAGGCTTATACAGGATGCCCTATTTTTTTTCACATGACTGTATTGTGATGTATTAAATATTATTATTATTATGTTGTTGTGTGTTATGGGTGATGGCTCCACCTTTCCAGTTCCACCTTCACCCAGGGTATAAAAGGCCAATGAGGAAGGGGAATGGTCTCTTTACAACCAGACCTCTGCCTAGACGGGAGCACCTTGGAGTTATTGTGAGTTCATAAATAAAGTCACGTTCTACTGCACCTTCGACCTAGTTATTGGAGTATTGTTATGGACTTAGCATTTGGTGATGAGGATAAAGCAATGGATAAAGGAGTTTCCAGTATTCGGCCATTTTTGGAACTTCCCGGCAAGCCGCTGTTTCCATAGGTGAGGTGGTTTGCCGCATTTAAGAATTATTTGATGGCGTTGAACCTCGGTGAATTGGAGGAACTGCGTGCACGAGTGATACTGGTCCATAATGTTGGCATGGAAGGGCAACGTATTCTCAGCACTTTGGGAGAGAGTGATAGTTTTGAGAACGTGATTGAGTTAATGGCATGCTACTTTCGCGCTCCTGAGAACGCCATCATCTGGAGGATCCAATTCCAACAGTGCCGACAGCGGCCTGGGGAGTCGGTGCAACGACACGTTGTGGACCTGCACCAGCTGGCTGGAGATTGCTAATTCGGGGCTCTGGAGGAAGAAATGGTCCACAATAAGTTAGTGGAGCACACGCTATGTTCTGCGGCATGGTCAAGACGCCTCACACACTCCGGTGAGCTGACTTTAACCATGGCTGTGGAGGTAGCTCAGCAGTACGAAGCAGCAGATAAACTATCAAAGGACCTCGGTGACAGAATGACATTGGGACAACCTGATTCACAGGCAGCGGCACAGGCTGTGGACCTGGGTAGCGATGATAGTGCAGAAGACAAAGAGGATCCACCAAGCACCGAAATAAAGCAAGAGAGTGTCCAGCGACGGGCAAACGCTGTGGCAAGTGTGGACGCCTACATCATTTCGCGAGGGCCTGCAAAAAGTTTGAGCGAGGGGAACAGCGACACAGAGCAGATTACCCCACCACAATTCCTACAGTTTTTCACACCGTCTCCCCGAGCACAGATGGCCGCATATACTGTGAGGTGATTCTGGACGGCGTGGAAGTGCCATTACTGGTTGACACGGGCGCAGCAGTATCCGTGTTGAACTGGCGTACTGTGAGGAGTTTGTTCCTGCATTACCGTGTAAGAGGACTGTCAATGCCATATTGTGGCTATGGAGGTAATAAGTTGGCCATCATGGGTTCAATGGAGTTGACGGCGAGATACAAGTTGGCAGTGGTGTCCAATATCCAGTTCGTGGTGACTGTCAGTGAGTCGAACGTGATGGGCTGTGACCTATTCTACGGACTGGGCTTCACGATCACCAGTGGCATCAGAAGAAGTGGTCGGGCTGTGGTTTGTGGGACTGGCCAGTTCCAAGTGTGGTGGACGATGCGGTATGGGACGAATATTGGCCTAGTATTCTGGGAGATGGACAGGACCAATCCAACCCAGGGCCATTGCGGGAGGGTTCCGGTGCCAGGGCCCAGGTTACCCATGTGGGAATTGGGCGGCATGGTGGAACACCTGTGATGGTGGGTGGAGCTGAGAAGATGGCTCCCTCTGCTTCTGGAGTTTGGCTGGAAGCAAGGGGCTGCAATAGCTTTGCTGGTGTTACAAATGAAAGACAGCAGAGAAGGACCGGCTGGCACGGTGGATTGATGTGCCACACAGGAACACTGGAGGCCAAGTCGGGCTTCTCTGGGGGTCACTGACGTGGTTCGATCCAGGGAGGAGGCTTGGCTGAGAGGGGTCCATGGCAAGCGGAAACGATGAGAGGACCAGGGGCAGCTGCAGGTGGTGGCCGTTCGGGAGGATGGTTATCTTCAATTGTCCGATGGCTCATGGAGACACCCCAACGAGCTGCAGAGTGCCAACGAGGAGAAGGAGGTGTCAGGGCTCCGACGTGGTTCATCTCCAGGGGCAAAGCGAAGAAGAAGCTCTGGACAGGACCCGTTGGACGGGTCTCTGGGGGGTGGTTTCTCCATTGGGACTGTATGGTGGTAGGGGGTGATGTGTTTAAGTTGAATTATTAACATGAGGATGGCTGAAATGTTAACGTGTGCACTACCCAGGCGCGTTGTTGTTTTGTCAACATGGTTAATATATAAAAGTGGCTATGTTAAGTGGGGTGTCTAAATGGGTTAGGACATGCTGGGGTGGAATGCAGAAATGAGCACCTACATTTCCACTGAAATACCCCACTCATAGCACAGCGTTTCTCCAATAGCCTCTCCTAACCAAATCCTACTGTCTGGCTTCTTATGTCGACCCTGTTTTCACTAAATGACCGAGGGTGTCGGCGAGTCTCTGGCGCTATAACCAGATTGCGCTGGGTAGGTGGGGCTCATCAGACTTGGGTGTCAGTCCACCTAGGAGAAGGACCACTCTGATTTCGTCTGGACAGGTGGTGCCCATTAGCCTTGGCCGGCAAACTACCTAGGAGAAGTTAAACTCTGATTCCAAACCTCCGCTGCCTTGTGGCTATACCTGATTACAGGAAAGGCTTTGGGAGTAAACCTCGAGGATAAATCCGGAGTGGAGCCCTAAGGTGGTTGGCAGATGCTCAGCACTACTTCCAGCAACTCCTGCAGTGGAACTGGTCCCAAACTGTATCGGATCATCCTTTCCTTTGGACTCAGCCAGTGACACCGAGAGGGGGACACTGATGTATGGGCAGCCCAGTGTCTCCATACTATCCCGCCCAGGCTTTTTAGCGCAAACTGGAGAGGCCACTCCAGTGGCGTCGCAAGATTCCGGCACAACATGGGACGAGGCAGTTACCGGTTATAAGCTCCAACTGATTGGCGTAGGGAGGAGCGCCAGGGGTCTGGTCCGATGGTGGGAGAAGCCTTCACAGCTTCATTGGGCAGCTACCGCCCGCCTCAAGCTGGGCAGCCCCCAGCCAGTAAGGTGCCGCCCCGCCATGGCTTGCCTTCTCTACTGGGTGCGTAGAGCTTAGGGGTCTCTCCCAACAAGCAAGCATCAATTTGCACCAGGCAGTCAAAAGGTGAAACATACGAAGACTCCAGCTCTTCAATTTGCAAGCTGGAACGTTCGCACCATGTGCCCCGGACATACCACTGATCTCCATCAAATGGATGACTCTCGCAAGACCGCCATCATCAATAAGGAACTGGCACGACACCATTGCACCAGTGAGTACTGGCAGAACCTGTGCACCAACATCCAGGTAGCTGCCGATTGTGGATATGCCAAAGGAACGTATGTGTCAGCCTCGGCTGCGCGCACGCCTGCCGCCAATCATCAGCGGACCTTAAAAGCCGGCATCACTGATGGCTCAGCACGGAGTCGTCTGCCTACTTCGCCACGCAACGCATCACGGACTCTTCCTTTCGTCAGAGCATCCACGACGCAGTCTCACCAAGCTTCGCCACGTAAGAGCCAAAGTAACTTACCTTGTCAAAGTGTTATCCCCTGTGCACAGGTGGACCTCCCTGGTGGCGGACCAGTCTCCCCGAATAACGGAGCCACTCCTCCTCCTCCTCGGAACTCCTCCACCTCTCCACAGCACCAATCGTCACCCATACCGAGCCACTGCGAGCCGCAGAGCCAGCGCGAGCCTTCCAGCGCCACCTGCAAGTAAGCAGTACTCATCGTTACATCTCTGTACTGCAAACAGCACTAACCCATCTGTGCTTGTGTGTTCCAGGGTTGCCAGGTCGCGACAGGACTCGCTCAGCCCCAGCGGTTCCTCAGCATCACACTCACTCACACCTTCACACACATTACACACCTGATTCAATAAATAATTGTCGAAATAGTCTACTCGTGTCAGTGTCTGTCTCCTGGGTCAAACAGCCATGTCAGTACGACTCCGTCAAGAGGACCCAGCAGACAGCGTGCTGTCACGCTGTCTAAACACCCTTAGCGCCCGGTAAGACCTAATTCACTATCAACAGAGAGTTATTTTAAATCAATTAACTCTAATTAACAACCGGCTGGATCGCCTGGAAGGACTCCAGGCGTTCCCCCCGGTCGCCGGGGCGTCACCAGCCCCTGCTAATTTTCCGGCTAGTCAGGCCCACCAGCCTTCCTCACCTAGCCTCACTCCCGTGCGTACCCCTGCCAGCTTTAGCGGCAAACTCGGGGAGTCACGAGGTTTCCTGCTGCAGTGTGAAACAGTGTTCCATCGTGTTCCCGGCGATTTTCCCATGGATCATAGCAAAATAGGGTTTATTTCCAATCTGCTCGAGGGCAAAGCGTTAGCTTGGGCTTACGCGATCATGGCGAAACCCAGCTATGCTCAATTAACTTAACAACAATTCGTAGCAGATTTCCTGGAGATTTTTGATCACACGGATCGGGATGCGGTGTTAGCTGACCGCCTAGTAAATCTTCAGCAGGGCAGTAAATCTGCAGCCGATTTTGCCGTGGACTTCCAGGTTTTAGCTGGGGTGGGGGGACTCAGCGCTGTGTGGTATTTTTCTCCGTGGCCTTAGCTCAGAGCTGAGGGATGAGCTGGCAGCATGGGAGAAACCTGACAGACTAGGTGAACTAATCTCACTAGCCATTAGTGTTGATAACAGGCTGAAGGAGCGGGCAGCAGAACATAGGGCTGCCAGCCGCTCGGTGAGACCACGGCCCCACTCCTCTCGGCCATCCCTGCCAGCTCTGCCTCCGCCGGAGGGACTTCCAGGGCAGGAGGAGATGATTATAGGACAGTCAGGTGTTTCGGCGGCTGACAGATAGTGCCGAAGGGATCTGGGCCTGTGCTTTTACTGTGGTAGTGAGTCCCATGGGGTGGCTGAGTGTAACAATCGGTTAAAAGGGGAGGTCCGTGGGTCACAGTAGGGGGAGTCATGGACAAAGACCAGAAAAAGCCCTTCACCCGTTGTCTCGTAGCCATTAGACTACTCTACAAACACAGAGAACATACAACACACGCTCTTATTGACTCTGGGGCCAAGCAAAGCTTCATTTCTGAAGACCTGGCAACCCGGCTGGGCCTCAGCTGTCAACCACTCCACCCGCCTGTCAACCTTATCACGCTGTCTAAGACCCCGCTCACCACTGTTTCCCGCCAGACAGCCCCTGTTTCGCTGATTACCTCTGGAAACCATAGGGAGGATATCCGGTTCTGGGTGCTGCCCATCTCCACGTCGCCTGTTATCCTGGGTTATCCATGGCTACGCCTTCACAACCCCACGTTTGATCGGCAGGCAGGGAACATTACCGCTTGGAGCTTCTTCTGTCTCAGCGCCTGTCTCCGGTCTGCAGCGTGTGCCCCCTCGGTCTCGGTGACCCCGCCCACACTTCCGCCTCCAGATCTGTCCACAGTACCAGAGGTCTACCACAATCTGGGAATGGTATTTAGTAAGTCACGGGCGCTGTCCCTTCCCCCCCACCCGCCCTACGACTGTGCGATCAACCTCCGGGCGGGGGCCCCATTTCCGGTGAGTCGATTATACAGCCTGTCGGCTCCAGAGCGGGAGGCCATGGACACGTACATTAAGGAGTCCCTCAGCTCTGGAATCATCCATCCATCCTCTTCAGCGGTGGGGGCAGGTTTCTTCTTTGTGGGAAAGAAGGACGGCTCCCTGCGCCCCTGCATCGACTTCCGGGGTTTAAATGAAATCACCGTCAAGGACAAGTATACATTGCCCCTGATGAACTCGGCCTTTGACTCCCTCCAGGGGGCGTCGTGATTCACGAAGCTGGACCTTCGCAATGCTTATCATCTGGTGCGCATCAGGGAGGGCGATGAATGGAAGACGGCTTTCCGGACCCCAACCGGCCACTTTGAATATCTTGTGATGCCGTTTGGGTTAACCAACGCTCCGGCCGTCTTCCAGCGTTTGATCAATGACGTCCTCCAGAATTTTCTGAACTCCTTCGTGTTTGTGTATTTGGACGACATCCTGATTTTCTCACACACGTTGAAGGAGCACCAGGTGCATGTTCGGCGGGTCCTGCAGCGCCTCCTGGAGAACCAGCTATTCGTCAAGGCCGAGAAGTGTGAATTCCACATGGATACAACATCCTTTTTGGGGTTCATCATCGCCCATAACCAAGTGCGTCCAGATCCAGCCAAGGTCAAGGCGGTGGTGGCTTGGCCCACTCCTACGTCCAGAAAGCAGTTACAGGGGTTCTTGGGCTTTGCCAATTTTTACCGTCGGTTTGTGCCGAGGTTCGGGATCATTGCTTGCCCCCTGACCAGCCTTACGTCCCCTAAGACCCCCTTCCGCTGCAGCGAGGAGGCTGCCACAGCATTTGGGAAGCTGAAGAAGGAGTTCGCCTCTGCCCGCGTTTTGACCCAGGTTTACCCGGATCTGCAGTGCTTGGTGGAGGTGGACGCCTCAGACTCTGGAGTTGGGGTGGTTCTTTCCCAGCGCTCCCCTGTGGACGGGCTGATTCGCCCGTGCGCCTTCTTCTCCCACCGGCTGACGCCTGCCGAGAGGAACTACGGCATCGGGGACAGGGAGTTGCTGGCTGTCAAGCTCGCCCTGGAGGAGTGGAGGCACTGGCTGGAGGGGGCTGCCCAGCCTTTCAATGTTTTGACAGACCATAAGAACTTGGAGTATCTAACTAACTAACTAGCCTGCACTTATATAGCGCTTTTCTAGTCACAAAGACCACTCAAAGCGCTTTCACTAGTACAAACCCTCTATTCTAAGGGCCTATAGGAGACAGATATCTAGGGACAATTTAGAACAACAAATTCACCTAACATGCATGTCTTTGGATTGTGGGAGGAAACCGAAGCCCCCGGAGTAAACCCACGCAGCACAGGGAGAACATACAAACTCCACACAGAAAGGTTCCAACCCCTGCCAGCCTGGGGATTCAAACCTGGAACCTTCTAGCTGTAAGGCAACAGTGCTAACCACTGCACCACCGTGCTGCCCACGGACGGCCAAGCGGCTGAACTCCTGCCAGGCGCGCTGGTCTCTCTTCTTTGGGTGGTTCAACTTTACCATCACCTACCGGCCAGGGAGCAAGAATACCAAGCCGGACGCCCTCTCCCAGCAGTTCGAGGTAGAGCTGTCTGGGGACCATGATGAGACCATCCTGCCAGCATCCTGTGTGGTGGGCGCCCTCATGTGGGAGATCCGGGATAAAGTCAGGAAGGCACAGGAGAATGAACCCGACCCGAGTGGGGGTCCCTCAGGCCGCTTGTTCGTCCCCTCTTCGGTCAGGGGTGAAGTTATCCAGTGGGGCCACGCCTCCAAGTTGGCCTGCCATCCGGGAATCTCTCACACCGTCAACCTGCTCCAGAGAGCCTTCTGGTGGCCAGGGCTGAGGAGGGATGTGACCAACTATGTCCGGGCCTGCGCTCAGTGCACTACTGGGAAATCGTCATCCTCCCCCCCCGGCAGGTCTTCTCCATCCTCTGCTGGTCCCTTCTAGCCCCTGGTCCCATGTCGCCCTGGATTTTGTGACAGGCCTGCCCCCTTTGGACCATTTCACCGTGGTGCTGACAATAGTGGATCGCTTCTCCAAGGCCGCCCATTTTCTACCACTCTGGGGGTTGCCTTCGGCCCGGGAGACAGAGGACCTCTTGGTTCAGCATGTGGTTTGCCTTCACGGCATCCCTGGGGACATCATCTCGGATCGAGGCCCGCAATTCGTTCCCAGGCCTGAAAGGCGTTCTGCACGACGTTGGGGACCATGGCGAGTCTCTCTTCAGGGTATCACCCACAAAGTAATGGTCAGTGCGAGCGAGCCAGCCAGGAGCTGGAGGCTGCGCTCCGCTGCATCATCTCATCTTGTTCTTCGTCTTGGAGTACGTTCCTGCCCTGGATTGAGTCTGCACACAATGCCACAGTGTCCTCAACAATGGGAGTGTCTCCATTCAAGGCATCTCTGGGGTATGACCCCCCGCTGTTCCCGGAGGAGGAGAAGGAGGTGGCTGTCCTGTCCGTGCAGGCTCATGCCAAACGTTGTCGCCAGATTTGGACCATCACCCGCAGAGCCCTCCTCAAGACTACTGAACGCAATATCCAGGTGGCTAACCGTCATAGGAGACCTGCGCCGGATTATCAGGTGGGGCAGCAGGTTTGGTTATCCATGAGAAATATCAATGTACCTGCTGAGAAATGCAAATTGACTAAGCGTTTCATCCGTCCATACGAGATTACTCATATTATTAACCCAGTGACTGTGTGCCTAGCTCTCCCCCCTTCCATGCGCATCTGTCCCTCTTTTCATGTCTCCCAGGTGAAGCCCTGCATCTCCTACCCTCTGTGCCTGCCCCCCGCGCCCCCCCCCCGAGGATGATCAACAACCACCCGGCTTGGGGAGTTACTGCCATCTTGGATGTCCGTCGGCGGGGTCGGGGTCTTCAGTATTTGATGGACTGGGAGGGGTTTGTTCCTGAGCACTGTTCCTGGATTCACCCAGCGTTGATTCTGGATAAACAACTCATCCGCGATTTCCATCAGGCGCATCCAGGTAAGATGAGGCAGGTGCCTGGAGGCACCTCTAGAGGGGGAAGTACTGTCATGGTGGCCGCTGGGCTGTCATCAGCCTCAGCTGCGCGCACGCCTGCCGCCAATCATCAGCGGACCTTAAAAGCCGGCGTCACTGATGGCTCAACACGGAGTCGTCTGCCTACTTCGCCACGCAACGCATCACGGACTCTTCCTCTCGTCAGAGCATCCACGACGCAGTCTCGCCAAGCTTCGCCACGTAAGAGCCAAAGTAACTTACCTTGTCAAAGTGTTATTCCCTGTGCACAGGTGGACCTCCCTGGCAGCGGACCAGTCTCCCCGAATAATGGAGCCACTCCTCCTATTCTTCGGAACTCCTCCACCTCTCCACAGCACCAATCGTCACCCACACCGAGCCACTGCGAGCCGCAGAGCCAGCGCAAGCCTTCCAGCGCCACCTGCAAGTAAGCAGTACTCATCGTTACATCTCTGTACTGCGAACAGCACTAATCCATCTGTGCTTGTGTGTTCCAGGGTTGCCAGGTCGCGGCAGGACTCGCTCAGCCCCAGCGGTTCCTCAGCATCACACTCACTCACACCTTCACACACATTACACACCTGATTCAATAAATAGTTGTCGAAATAGTCTACTCGTGTCAGTGTCTGTCTCCTGGGTCAAACAGCGATGTCAGTATGAGGGCATCAAAACAGCTATTGGCCCCACAAGCATCAAAATAGCACCGCTCAAAGCCAAGACAGGCAAAGTCCTCACCGACAAGAGCAAGCAACTTCAGTGTTGGGTCGAGCATGATCTTGAATTGTACGCGACCCAGAACATCATGACAGACGTTGCCCCAGACACCTTGCCTGGCCTACCAGTCATGGAAGAGCTTGACAAAATGCCCACGCTGGAAGAGTTCAGCAAAACCATAGACTACCTCACCTGTGGCAAGGCTCCAGGGAAAGACGGTATCCCCCCAGCAGTTCTGAAACATGGGAAAACAGCCATCTTACAACCACTATATGATCTCCTCCGTTTTTGCTGGGAGCAAGGTCACATTCCCCAAGATATGAGCGATGCCAACATAGTCACGCTGTATAAGAACAAAGGCGACCGCAGTGACTGCAACAATTTCCGCGGCATCTCTCTTCTGAGCATAGTTGGCAAAGTCTTCACCCGGGTCACCCTGTTCCACCTGCAGAGCCTCACTTCGTCTATCCTGAGTCCCAGTGTGGCTTCAGAACCAGAAAGTCCACAGTGGATATGATCTTCTCCCTCCGTCAGCTGCAGGAGAAGTGTCGAGAGCAGCAGCAGCCATTGTACCTTGCATTCGTGGACCTGACCAAAGCCTTTGACTTAGTTAGTCGAAGTGGGCTCTTCCAGATCCTGCGAAAGATTGGTTGTCCCCCAGAGCTCCTTGCAATCATCTCCTCCTTCCACATGGACATGCATAGTACTATTTGCTTTGATGGAGCCACCTCAGATGCCTTCCCAGTCAGCAGTGGAGTGAAGCAGGGTTGCGTTTCAGCACCGACTCTCTTTGGGATTTTTCTCTCAATGCTCCTCCACTACTCCTTCGCCGACTGTCCTGAAGGTGTCTACGTCCCAACAAGATCAGATGGAAAACTCCTCAACATTGCAAGACTTTGTGCTAAAACCAAAGTCTATGAGGTCCTCATACGTGAGCTGCTGTTTGCAGACGACGCTGCTCTAGCATCGCACAGCGAGGAGGGCCTGCAGCACCTGGTCGACAAACTGTCCCACGCCTGCAAGGAGTTTGGGCTCATGATCAGCCCAAACAAAAACCAACATCATGGCGCAAGATGTTGTCTCCTCTCCTGTCTTTACCATTGACAACACACAGCTGGAGGTTGTGGACATCTTCACCTACCTAGGGTCCACTGTTTCAAACACGCTCTCGCTGGACACCGAGATCAGCTCCAGAATCCCCAATGCAGCTGCTGTCATGGCCAAACTAAACAAACGTGTGTGGAACAACAATCTGCTGAGTTTGAAGACCAAGTTACTCGTATACCAAGCTTGCGTCCTGTCCACTCTCCTGTACGGCAGCGAGTCCTGGACAGCCTATGCCTGGCAGAAGAAGCGGTTAAATGGGTTCCACCTCCGCTGTCTTTGGCGCCTTATGCACCTCAAGTGGCAGGACAGAGTCCCCAACACCAACAGCTCGGCCACCTGAGTCATCTCTGGCCTGACCGTCAGAGCCTGACCGTCTGCCGAGAGAAATCCTTTACGGAGAATTGCGGGTGGGCGTCCGCCGTGTGGGCCGACCGCTGTTGTGTTTTAAAGATGTCTGCAAACGCAACATACAGTGTGCGCAGATCAACGCCAATAACTGGGAGATTATAGCCAAAGATCGAGTCACCTGTCGCCACAGTGTCAAAGAGGGTGTTCTCAAGATTGAAGCGAACACGAGAGTCCAGATGGCGACGAAGTGTGTGGCGAGGAAAGAACGTGCAGCATCAGCACGTGCACCATCAATCTTCATCTGCGCCAATTGCTCCAAAGACTGCCACTCAAGGACTGAGCTGTATAGTCATTCCATGCGCTGCTCCAATCCTTGATGCGCTAACCATCACCTCTTTGAGACGAGGATGCCAGAGAGAGATGTTAAGTGCGCATTTTACAAAAATTTTGCCAGGGTGTTTGAGCCAAGACGTTAATATGTGTGAATTGTCCGAGCCACGTAGTAAGTATGTTTCAGATGTAGTTGATATGCGAGTTGCCCAAGATTAAAAAAAAAAAAAGCCCAACGATGTTTGTATTAATGTGTTTAATACATGGTTGATGTGTATTCTGCCCAGGTTATTGGGTGAGTGTTTTGGGGTTTTCACAGCATGGTGTGAATGTACATATTAACTGGTTTGTGTATTGAATTTAAGTGTTTCTTGTCTGTACATACGTTTTGGGGTTGTTTTATATATTATATTAGGAACACTTCAGCTTTTCCCGTCTAATGGACTGTAGTACACCTGAGACGGCAGAATAATCCATCTGGCCGTGTGGGGGTGGGACAGTAGTCCACCTGTCCCCCTTTAGTTTTGGTGATTTGTGTGCATGTATAGGCCCTAGTTATTCTGTTTACTGTTAGTGTGTGATTCGGGTTATAAATTTGGGTGGATCTAAAGGGTGTGTGTTTTGGACTTTTCTAAGGAGAAGGGGGGTGTGATGTATTAAATTTTATTATTATTATGTTGTTGTGTGTTATGGGTGACGGCTCCACCTTTCCGGTTCTGCCTTCACCCAGGGTATAAAAGGCCAATGCAAAAGGGGTACGGTCTCTTTACGACCAGACCTCTGCCTAGACGGAAGCGCCTTGAAGTTATTGTGAGTTCATAAATAAAGTCACATTCTGCTGCACCTTCGACCTCGTTATTAGAGTATTGGTTATGGACATAACTGACATGTGTCAGGGCCCAGTAATCGGACACAGACTCAAAAGTAAACTCAATTATCTTTGTTGTGTACTGAGTGTGTGCGTGTATGTGTAGATGTTGCATCCAGGGCAAGCAGAGCACCGTACAGCCTGGCAACCCTATGGACAAGCAAAGACAGGGAGGATTAGTGTTAAAACTCAGGAGGGAATGCACAGTGATGTTTAGGGCTTACTGTCGATGAAATGGTAAACAGCTTGGGCTTAGCCCCGAAGGCTCCGGCCAGGGAGACAGCGTCTACAGGCTCGGTTGCTAATGGAGACGATGGAGGTGTTGTAGAGATGTAGTGTGGGCTCGGTCCGCCGCCAGGAGGGAGAGGTCCACCGCCATGGATCTCCGCCTGTGCACAGGGGATTAGAGCATAGAATAATGGTGAAGGAGGAGATGGCTTACTTAATGCAGGAGAGTGAGCACTCCCAGAAAAATGGTGAAGGATCACTGGTTCCTCAGGAGGATGACGATGAAGAGGAGAAACTTCTGGAAAACTACGACGAGGAGAAGGAACTCAGGAAGCAGATGAAGTGGTGTGCCAGTCTCATCAGACCAGGGAGATAGACGGCTCCGTGCTGACCTGCAGGCAGTACGGCTTAAATAGTTCCGTTGATGAGAGAGAGCAGGTGTGCACGCAGCTGTGGAGAATCAGGTAACAGGCAGGCAGAGTGAATCATCACAATAACATGTATATCTGTACAAAAAGCTGTTAATAATTTATTTACGATATAAACTGGTGTTTTGATTGGCAAATGCTTTGGAATGTAAGTTTTGGGGAACCAATCAGTTTTTGTCCAGAAGGCAAATGGGCAGGGCAATTAATAAGGGTTATAAGTTTTGCGCCTTAAAACGTTGGAGTTTCAGGGAGATGCAGCAGTTGGTCACAGAAAGCTGAAGGTGATTTTGTCTTTCTGTGTCATCAGTTACAACCTGATTAGAAAGGCTTGATTGCTGACAGTCGGGGAAATTCTTTTAATTGCTAATGAGTAATTAATTTTATTTTATAACAAAATGTCAATAGGAAATATTACATTTGTCATTTTTTTTCTTGTCAGTTTGTAATGTTAGCAGACTGTGTTAACAATGAAATGTTTAAAGTGAGCCTAGTTCAAATTGAAATGGACAGTAGCTATTATTACCTCTGCCAGGCCAAAAAGGCCAGGAGGAGGTAATGTTTTTGCCGGGGTTTGTCTGTGTGTTTGTCTGTTTGTCTGTCTGTCTGTCTGTTTGTCTGTTGGTTAGCAAGATAACTCAAAAAGTCTTGGACGGATTTCCATGAAACTTTCAGGCGTTGTTGGAAATGGTACAAGGAAGAACTGATTAAATTTTGGGGATGATCCGGATCACCGTCTGGATACAGGAATTTTTTAAAGCATTCTTTAACACTGTGACATACGGCTATTTTCGACATGTGCGCAGGCGCAATGGAGGGCGCTGGTCATCGTGTCTGACCAACATAAACTCCGCGTTCTTCAACGTTTTAGGCACAAAAGCACGCGGAAAACACTGGTGGGCTGGGCCCGCCACCGTGCCTGTGTTTGCGCAACGCTGCAAAAGCTGAGACGGGCAGCTGTCCGCCACCGGATTATTTGGCAGAAATTCCCCGGCCAGCCATAGGCGCTGCGCAAAAACGAGCTGCTCGGCAGCGTGCTGTGTGCCTGTGTTTGTGCAACGCTGCAAAAGCTCAGAAGGCCAGCTGTCCGCCGCTGGATTATTTGGCAGAAATTCCCCGGTCAGCCATAGTAGCGCCGCAAAAAGAAGCTCTCTGCCGGGGAAGTTTCCAAATCATCTTTGGCCGCGGAGCGCAACCCCAACCAATAAAGATAAAGATTAGATGTACCACGAAGGTCGAGTGCAAGCAAGATGTTTGTGTCTGTGAACATTCCGTCTTTTGGCGAGTTGATACGTAACAATGTTTACAGTTTGATGAGAAGGTTGCTGCCATGTAACAATCATCTTATATCAGCAATTGTCAACTCGTCACTCACACTTCACTCCAGCATTTGGAAGTGGTGGCGTTCCATTTTATACTGAGTCCAATATTGTATGTTATTGTTGTTACAAGACCGCCGACTGTCTGCTGATCTGTATATACTTTTATTTATTTATTTATTTATTTTCTACTCCTTTTAGTTCTGCATTTAATATGAACCCTGAGTTTGAAATAAACGTTTGAATTTTGAATAAAACCCACGCCAACCCGTCTACCTAATTGGCATCCGTCAGTGAAGCCCTCAGTGCTGCTTTCAGTGATCTAAAATGCTCACATAACCCATTGGCCTGTGGGTTGTACGCAGTTGTGTCATGACTTCTTTTGTTTTTTCTTTTGAATTCTTGGATGGAACATGGGTGGCCAATATAAGCTGCGGATTCAGCCATCACATATTTCGGATAACTTATGTTGAACTGTATAATCAGAGGAGCTATTGTCTAATTTGACCTTGTTGGATTTTATTACCCCCTTTGTTATATTATTCACTTTCTTTTAATCTGTACTCTTAATCTATTCGAAATAAAGATTAATTCATTCATTCATTCAATTGCAACGCCCCCAGCCTGGGAGTTTGCAGATGCAGGACATGGACACAACAGCAACACTTCAGTTTATTACCTCCGCCAAGGAGGTAATACTTTTACTACTGAACCACTAATCCTATCATTGTGAATCCAATTGCTACTCAGATGTTTTCATGGTCAAGGAATCTGACAACGTACACACAAACACTGTATGGGGGGAACTGTGGCGCTTGGCGGAGGTCTGCGCTCTCCGAGTGCTTTTCTAGTTCAGTAAGTTATTAGCTGACTGGAGAGGCTAATATATATTTTTTTTTCAGAAAGGAAGGGAGATAAAAGAGACTGTCTAGACCCCGACCGAACCTTTTTTCCAAGAAGACGGATTTCACAGTTTGTCTAGGGCCCGCAGATCCCCATCTCTTTTTCCCAGCAACAGCTCTGTCATCACCCACTGCTCTTCTCCTCACCAACAGCTGAGTCCGGTGGTTTGACTCTCCAACAACGGGCTCCTTCCCCATCAATGGCTATACTCCACCAACGGTCGTTCTCATCATCAACGTTTTTCCCAACCAACAGTTGTCCTCAGATAACATTCCAAGTGATGCTTTTTCCCCTTCAATCCTTCTGTTTCTGACCTTCAATAAAATTGAGTAGCTACTCCAACATTTCCGTTTGAAGACTATCAGGCCTGCAATGGTGGGAGGGATTTTTTTATTTATTTATTTTAGTATTTTGAGACTTTTAGGAAAATAGAGCTGGTGTGTGTGATTGATGTGTGTGAATGAAAGATTCCAAATTAAGACTGCTGTAAATATCTTTTAAATGTTGAAATTTCACTAAATCAGTTCAACTGATTTTAAATTTGCTGTTTTGTGTCTGTTTTAAGTCATTTTGTTTTAAGTCTTTACATATAATTTAGTTAAATTGTGTCTTTCTTTAAATTACATTTTTTTCATCTTATTGGGAAAATATATACATCTTCATTTATTTATTTCTCAATAAGTGGAGGCACCAAAAATATTAGTCTAAATTTAAAGAACCCAGGGCCCCACCCACAGTACTACAGCTTTAATACAGGTTCATTACCTTTTAATTAAACAGCTACATGGATTGGGTGCTACGCAAATTTGGAGGAACCGCTGGAATATATTTTTCTGTAATTTCAGGCCTTGTATGGTATTTTTTTTTTCTCCTAATTGACAGGCAATGGATAAGATTTATTTTATTTTCAACCCATTGCAAGCAAAATCCCCCTCATGGATCGTCACCTTATCGTGGTGGGGGGGTTTGCGTGCCCCAGTGATCCCAGGAGCTATGTTGTCCGGGGCAATTTGCCTCTGATAGGGTCTCCCAAGACAAACTGGTCCTGGGTGAAGGGCCAGACGAAGAACGATCCAACAGACTCTCATGATAAATTGTATATCAAGGATTCAGTGTACCCCGCCCGGTATGGGGTTACCGGGGCCCCACCCTGGAGCCAGGCCTGGGGGAGGGGCTCGAAGGCTAGCGTCTGGTGGCCGGGTTTCCACCCATGGGACCCGGCCGGGCTCAGCCCGAAGGAGTTACATGGGTCCGCCCTCCAGTAGGTTCACCACCTGCAGGAGGGATCATGGAAGTCCGGTGCTATGTGGATTAGGTGGCAGTCAAAGGCGGAGACCTTGGCGGACTGATCCCAAGCTTTCTAAACTGGCTTTTGGTACGTGGAATGTCACCTCTCTGGTGGGGAAGGAGCCTGAGCTGGTGTACGAGATTGAGCGATACCGGCTAGATATAGTTGGCCTCACCTCAACACACAGCTCCGGTTCCGGAACCAGTCTCCTGGAGAGGGGCTGGAGCTTGGCCTTTTCTGGAGTTGCCCCGGGCGAGAGGCGACGAGCAGGGGTAGGTATTCTTGTATCGCCCCACCTTGCTGCCTCTATATTGGAGTTTTCCCCGGTGGACGAAAGGGTTGCTTCCCTGCGCCTTCGGGTTGGGAAACGGGTCCTGACCATCATTTGTGCCTATGCACCAAATGATGTTTCAGAGTACCCACCCTTTTTGGAGTCTGTGACTGGGGTGCTGGAGGGTGCTCCTCCTGGAGACTCCATTGTCCTACTGGGGGACTTCAATGCGCACGTGGGCAACGACAGTGAAACCTGGAGGGGGGTGATTGGGAGGAACGGCCTGCCCGATCTGAACCCGAGTGGTGTTCAGTTATTGGACTTCTGTGCTAACCACAGTCTGTCTATAACGAACACCATGTTCAAGCATAAGGGTGTCCATATGTGCACCTGGCACCAGGACACCCTAGGCCGCAGGTCGATGATCGATTTTGTTATCGTATCATCAGACCTGCGACCGTATGTCTTGGACACCCGAGTAAAGAGAGGTGCAGAGCTGTCAACTGATCACCACCTGGTGGTGAGTTGGATCCGATGGCAGGGGAGGAAGCCATTCAGACCTGGTAGACCCAAACGTATAGTGAGGGTGTGCTGGGAGCGTCTGGCTGAGGCCCCTGTCCGGGAGGTCTTCAACTCCCACCTCCGGAAGAACTTCAACCACATTCCGAGGGAGTCTGGAGACATGGAGTCTGAATGGGCCATGTTCTCCACCTCTGTTGTTGAAGCGGCAGCCCAGAGCTGCGGCCGCAAGGTGGTCGGTGCATCTCGTGGTGGCAACCCCCGAACCAAGTGGTGGACACCAGTGGTGAGAGGGGCCATTAAGCTGAAGAAGGAGTCCTATCAAGCTTGGTTGGCTTGTGGGACTCCCGAAGCAGCTGAGGTGTACCGGCAGGCCAAGCGGAGTGCAGCTCGGGTGGTTGCTGAAGCAAAAACCCGGGTATGGGAGGAGTTCGGTGAGGCCATGGAACAAGACTTTCGGTCGGCTTCAAAGAGATTCTGGCAAACTGTTCGGCGGCTCAGGAGGGGAAAGCAGCTCCCCGTCCACACTGTGTATGGTGCGGATGGGACACTGTTGACTTCAACTGGGGATATCGTCGGGCGGTGGAAGGAATACTTCGAGGATCTCCTCAATCCCACTGATACGCCTTCCACAGAGGAAGCAGGGTTTGGGGACGAGGGGGATGACTCGCCTATCACAGGGGCTGAGGTCGCCAAGGTGGTTAAAAATCTCCTTGGTGGCCGGGCCCCGGGGGTGGACGAGATTCGCCCCGAGTACCTCAAGGCCCTGGATGTTGTTGGGTTGTCATGGTTGACACGCCTCTGCAACATTGCGTGGAGGTCGGGGGCAGTGCCTTTGGCATGGCAAACCGGGGTGGTGGTTCCTCTCTTCAAAAAAGGGGACCGGAGGGTGTGCTCCAACTTTAGAGGGATCACACTCCTCAGCCTCCCTGGGAAGGTCTATGCCAAGGTATTGGAGAGGAGAGTCCGGCCGTTGGTCGAACCTCGGATTCAGGAGGAGCAATGTGGTTTTCGTCCTGGCCGTGGCACATCGGACCAGCTCTTTACCCTCTCGAGAATTCTTGAGGGTTCGTGGGAGTTTGCCCAACCAGTTTACATGTGTTTTGTGGACTTGGAGAAGGCATTTGACCGCGTCCCTCGTGGATTTTTGTGGGGGGTGCTTCGGGAGTATGGGGTATCGGGCTTGTTGTTACGAGCTATTCGGTCTCTGTACGACCGTTGTGAGAGTTTAGTTCGCATTGCCAACACTCGGTCGGAGTCATTCCCAGTGAGAGTTGGACTCCGCCAGGGCTGCCCTTTGTCACCGGTCCTGTTCATAATTTTTATGGACAGGATTTCTAGGCGCAGCCAGGGAATGGAGGGTGTCATGCTTGGTGACCACAGGATCTCATCTCTGTTGTTTGCAGATGATGTTGTCCTGTTGGCTTCATCCAGCAATGACCTACAGCTCTTGCTGGGACGGTTTGCCGCTGAGTGTGAAGCGGCTGGGATGAGAATCAGCACCTCCAAGTCCGAGTCCATGGTCCTCAGCCGGAAAAAGGTGGATTGTCCTCTCCGGGTTGGGGACAGGCTCCTGCCCCAAGTGGAGGAGTTTAAGTATCTTGGGGTCTTGTTCACGAGTGAGGGGAAAATGGAGCGAGAGATCGACAGACGGATTGGAGCAGCATCTGCAGTGATGCGGACGTTGTACCGGTCTGTTGTGGTGAAGAGGGAGCTGAGTTCTAAGGCAAAGCTGTCGATTTACCAGTCAATCTACGTTCCTACTCTCACCTATGGTCACGAGCTTTGGGTAATGACCGAAAGAACGAGATCGCGGATACAAGCGGCTGAAATGAGCTTTCTCCGTAGGATTGCTGGACTCACCCTCAGAGATAGAGTGAGGAGCTCAGTCATCCGGGAGAGGCTCAGAGTAGAACCGCTGCTCCTCCACATTGAAAGGAGTCAGTTGAGGTGGTATGGGCATCTGATTAGGATGCCTCCTGGACGCCTCCCACTTGAGGTGTTTCAGGCACGTCCCACTGGGAGGAGACCCCGGGGCAGACCCAGGACTCGGTGGAGAGACTATGTCTCCCAGCTAGTCTGGGAACGCCTTGGTATCCCCTCTGAAGAGCTGGAGCAGGTGGCTGGGGAGAGGGAAGTCTGGGCTTCTCTGCTTGAACTGCTGCCTCCGCGACCCGGACCTCCGGAAAAGCGGTAGAAGATGGATGGATGGATGGATGGATGGATGGATGGATGCAAGCAAAATGAGCAGTCCTTTGAAATTTGAATTGATTAAATGTGCAGAGGAGAAGGTGTTGAATTACCCCATGCCCTTATGCTATGTGATGTACCTGAGAATATAGAAACAGGGGGAACTGAAGAAACTGTTGAAATTGTAAAAGCTGTTGGTAAAGTGAGGGTTCGAGGAAAAATTTTTGACGCTAAACACCAGCCATTAAAAGTGTTATGCGAGTGTCATGAAGTGATTAACCCCTCAAAAATCCCACCAGAGATAATACCTATTATGGGAGGAAGTCCATGGAAAATAGTGGTGTCAGAGCCCGATTCCAGTGAGCCCAGTAATTTCTCAGAGAAATTCTTCAAATTTCTCCAGGAAGAGGAAAAGACACTAGATGATGTTCAGAGATTGTAGACACTCAATGTACATGATAACTATAGTCCTGAGTCAATCATTTGTGCAGTTGGGGAGGTTTTCTGTAAAAATTCAAAACAGCCAGAAAGTCATGCTTGTAGGCATCTGAGGACATTTTCAGGAGTATACCCCACTCCACTAAGAGAAGATAAATCTTGACAACTGGATTGAGTAGGCAAAAATCATGTCAGAAGAATGTGATTTTTCAGACAGAGAGAAGAGAAGAAAAATAGTAGAAAGTTTGAAAGGCTTTGCTTTCGAAGTTATTCAGGCTGTACACATGGCAAATCCAGATGTTTGCCATTTAGAATACATTGAGGCCATCAAAAGCACATTTGGAAGCTCAGTGTCATGATCCTGGGGCACGGGTGGGTGCCGTGCCCAGTCTCTAGTTTCAGTTCGGTATTTTTCTGTCTGGTTCATTGTATTTTGCCCAGTTTTTGTCATTGTGTATTTGAAGCTATGTTCTCATGTTGGGGTTGGGTTGTGGTTCCCGGTTATGTTTTATTTTGACAATGTTGTGCAGCTTCCGACTGTGAAACGGGTCAGAGCTGCACTCTTGTTATTCATTCTGTTATTTTCTCCACTCATATACCCACACCTGTCACTGATCATATATTGCATGTAAGGGCACGACAAACCTCTGTGGTTTGTTGTGTCCTTCTTCCATGTCGACCCGTCCTCAGGAGCAGAGCTTTCATCCCGAGTGTGTTTGGGTCCCGCCATTGAGGAGAGTAGGAGTGCTCAGTCCAGGTATGTGTTTCCCTTATTTCCAGTCGTGAGCCCCCACAGCCTTCGGGAAAGCTCCGGCTAGATTCCGCCACTGGCTCGGTGTTCAAGGCTTCATGTCCCCCTGGACATTGAGCCCCACGCTCCTCCAGCACTTTGTCATGCTGTATTTGTTTGGTTATCGCTTTGCACTTCACAATTTAGTTTTTGTATGTTAATGTTCTTGTCTGTTTTTATGTTAATCAATGTGCAAAGTCACAGAGAGTGTTTGGTGTCCTGTTTGCGCTCGTAAAACTTGTAAAGCTTTCACGGTCTGTATTCATACTGAAAATCAAGATCAAGCGAGCTTTTGCCCTTCTGCTCCACGGGAGGTTTCTGTCCTCCCTGAGCTCGCCTTAGGACACCTGCGTTACAGTTTGACAGGTGTACCGCCCCAGTCAAACTCCCCACCTGCCACTGTCCCCGGAGCGGGTCACGCCCGGCGGGCGCCGGGCGCTTGACGCCAGAAGCGAGAGCCCGCTCGGGGCTCGCCTCCCCGCCTCCCCGCCTCACAGAGTGACATCAGCGGGGTCTGGAGAAACCTCAAAACCATCTCGGGGCTCCAGAATACCTCCCCCCAGGCCACAGGGGGCAGGGAGTGGGCGAACAACCTGAATCTGTTTTTCAATAGATTTGACCAACCGCCCTCCCCCCTGACTGCACAACAACCACTGCTGCCTCTAAAGAAATCAAGTCCTGCTGCCCACTCCCCACTCTACCAACACCCCCCCACTCCCAACACACAGCCCCCCATCCTGACCCTGACCAGGACCCAGGTGAGGACGGAGCTGAGGAAGATCAAGGCGAGGAAGGCGCCGGGACCGGACGGCATCAGCGCAAAGCTCCTCAAGTCCTGTGCAGACCAGCTGTGTGGGATTGTGACGTATATCTTCAACATGAGCCTGAAACTGGGGAGGGTACCACAGCTGTGGAAAACATCTTGTGTGGTACCTGTACCAAAAACTTCCCACCCCAAAGACCTGAACAGCTACAGACCGGTGGCCTTGACGTCCCACTTGATGAAGACCCTGGAGAGACTGCTCCTTGCTCACCTCCGCCCCCTGGTGGAACCAGCGATGGATCCACTCCAGTTCGCCTACCAGCATGGCATTGGGGTGGAGGATGCGGTGATCTTCCTCCTTCACCGTTCTCTGTCCCACCTGGAGAAGCCCGGGAATATGGTGAGGATCATGTTCTTTGACTTCTCCAGTGCTTTCAACACCATCCAACCGATGATCCTGAAGGACAAGCTGCTGCGCGCAGGGGTGGACCAGCACCTGTCATCATGGATCCTGGACTACCTCACGAACCGGCCTCAGTTTGTGAGAACCCGGGACTGTGTGTCCGACACGATCATCAGTAGCACGGGGGCCCCCCAGGGAACGGTGCTGGCTCCCTTCCTGTTCACTGTTTATACTGCGGACTTCTCACACAACACAACACACTGCCATCTACAGAAGTTCTCTGATGACTCTGCGATCGTTGGCCTCATCTCCAATGGAGATGAAGCTGAGTACAGAGGGCTTATCCAGGACTTCGTGGACTGGTGCCATCGGAACTGCCTCCAGATCAACGCGAGGAAAACTAAGGAGCTGGTGGTGGACTGCCGCAGGCATGGGCAGCCCCTCACAGTACCAGTAAATATACAGGGAACAGACATCGAGATGGTGACATCCTATAAGTACCTGGGTATTCATCTGAACAATAAACTAGACTGGTCACACAATACTGATGCACTCTACAAGAAGGGACAGCGCAGGCTGTTCCTGCTGAGGAGACTCAGGTCTTTTGGTGTACAAGGGGCGCTGCTGAAGTCATTCTATGACACGGTGGTGGCATCAGCCATCACTTTTGGAGTGGTCTGCTGGGGCAGTGGCATTACTGCAGCCGATAGGAAGAGACTGAACAAACTGATTAAGAAAGCTAGCTCTGTCCTGGGGCAGCGCCTTGATCCGATGGAGGAGATAGGAGAGAGAAGGACGGTGGCTAAACTGTCATCTCTGCTGGAGTCCGAGTTCCACCCTATGCAGGACATACTGAATGCACTGAGGAGCTCATTTAGCAGCAGACTACATCATCCCAGGTGCACAACCGAGAGGTTTCGTAGGTCCTTCCTACCAACGGCTGTCAGACTGTACAACCTAAGCAGGGCTGCTCGCAGAGATAGCAAAAAGACGTAACAAACTAATAGTTTTTTGAATGCAAAAGATGCAATAGACTTACACAATGGTCCTCTCCGGCATACAACTAGGAACATACCGGTCGCTATGGAGGGTGAGAATATGTATGGGCACATAATCATACCATGTAGGATAACTAAGTAGACGGTTATGCTGTTTCATTCCATCTAGCAACAATGCTCTGCACTGTGTGTGTTTATATATTTGCATATTTATTCCATCTAGCTACAATGCTCCGTACTGTGGGTGTTTATATATTTATATATCTACATATTATTCCATCTAGCTACATTGCTCCGCACTGTGTGTGTTTATATACTTGCATATTTATTCCACCTAGCTGCAATGCTCCGTACTGTGGGTGTTTATATATTTACATATTTATTCCATCTAGCTACAATGCTCTGCACTGTGTGTTCATATATTCATATATTTATTCCATCCAGCTACAATGCTCTGCACTGTGTGTCTGTGTGTGTGTGTATATATATATATTTTATAGTAATACGTACATATGTTTATTAGCTGCTCTTGCTTGCTTGTTTTTTTTTTTTTTCTTGCCTTCTGATTGTTGCTCTGAGTGTTGCTATCCCTGTGCTGTTGCAATCCTGGAATTTCCCCGTTGTGGGACTAATAAAGGCTTATCTTATCTCTTATCTTATCTTAAAACAAGCGCTTCATGACACTCAGAGTCTGGTGAAGACCTGTATTTGTCATTCAATTTACTTAGACAACAACCTGGTGAAAAATTGTCAGAGTTTTTGCACAGAATAGAGAGGTCCCTTAGTAAAGAAGTGCAGAGAGGTGGTCTTCCTGCAAGTGCAGCAAACCAAGCAAGGGTCGAGCAACTTCTCAAAGGAGCTACAGACTCAGACCTAATGTTACTCCTGTTGAAATTAATAGAAAAGAAATACGATCCACCTACTTTTTTCAGTTTCTAAATGAGTTCCTATAATTAGAAGAACTTGAAGCAGCTAGACCCAAGTTAAGTACATATGTTCCCCACCAGCATGTGCGTACACTCCAAGCACACACTGAGAGAGAAATAGTCAAAATCCAGCAAAATGATTTCAAAGTGGAAGAAGAGAACGACACAAATATGCAGCTTCAGCCAGCAGCCAATGTTCATTCACTGGGTCCAAGGCTAAAAAGAAACAGAAAATTGAGTTAATTAATGAAATACAGTCATTCAAAAAGCAAGTGAAAGCTTTACAAGGGCAAATCATTGTTATGACTGTGCATCCATTGCATCTTTCACAAGAGATCTCCAACCAGTTTCCTAAACCCAAAGCCACTGCAAGTCAAAAAAAAATGCTTCATTTAAAGCTCAGGTGAGCAAAGATGCAGATGAATACTTCTGTCATAGATGTGGAGAAAGTCATCATATTGTACCAAGGTGCACAGCCCCAGAGAATGCTCAGAAAGTTATAAAAAAAAATGATTTGCCAAGCACGAGGAGCCTCTGATGGAACAAAAGAAAGTCCTAAAGACACTTCAGAAAAAGAAGTTATTGGTAGAATCAACAAAATACAAATCTAAAAGACTAACATAAGCATACCTGAAGGCTTAGTGGGTCCTTCGTCAGTTTTTATCATCCAAGTCAATGGAATGCCATGTGAAGCTCTTATAGATTCAGGGTCAAATGGGACTATAATCTTTGAAGACTGGTACAAAACGCACTTGCCCCATGTTCCCATTCAACCTATTGCGTCTCTAGCAATTTGAGGATTAGCAGAAAGTGCATACCCCTACCAAGGCTGTGTTATAGTGGAGATGGAATTCCCAGAAGATATGGCAGGAGTTAAAGGACCCATTAATGTTATACAGTAGCTCTCATTTTTTCACAGCCACAACATTGCCACCAAGTACCTGTTATTGTGGGAACAAATACCTTTTTGTTCCACAGATTATGGGAACTTTCAAATGAAAATAGTAACCGAGCTAAACTGCTCCATGAGAATACAGGCTGTGTATGACCAAATTTCAAGCCAAAATTCAGTCAGAAAGAGTGAATGAAATTATTGGACATGTCAAGTGGCTAGGTCCTGGTAACTCTTCAATGGCCCCAGGTGAGAAGTGTTATGTCACCTGTAAAGTAGAACTACAAATGCCTTTGCCCAAAGAAATTGTTCTTGTAAATAAACCTGCAATGCAGTCACTTCCTGGTGATTTACTACTGCAGACCAGTGTACTCCCCAGCAATGAAATAGATGCTGATAATTTCACAGTGCTACTACAGAATGAGTCCCAAAAATCTGCCTCTGTGCCAGCTAGCACCGTCATTGCAGAAATGTATGCTGGTGAAACAGTTATTCTTCCACAGCCAAACAGCCATCCCTCCGAGAGCTTAGATTTTTTTTTTTTTTTTTTTTTATTTTGTGTACTTTTTTGATCCCCAGAGGGGAAATTCAGGGCATCCACCTGGATGGAGGAAGCAGCCACAGTACGGTGCTATCCCTTCACACCCATATTCACACTTAGGGCCACTTTAGAATCTCCAATTAACCAAACCTGCATGTTTTTGGCCTGTGGGAGGAAACCGGAGAAATCCCAAAGTAAACCCACACAGACATGGGGAGAACATGCAAACTCCACACAGATCACTGTTGGTCAGGGGCTGGGATTGAACCAGGGATCCCATGGGCAAGGGTGGGTTGCTATGCTGCCACAGTGCTAACCACTGCTCCACTGGAGCTATTTGATTTTGGAGACTCCCCAGTACCTTAATACTGGAAGAACAGATTACGTCAAAAGTTAGCTGAAAAGAAGAAGGTGTTCTCCTTACATGAGTGGGATGTTGGGTTAGCAGAAAGTGTCCAACATAAAATAAAGCTAAATGACCTAAAGTCATTCAGAGAGAGATCTCGCAGATTGGCACCTGCTGACATAGACGATGTGCGAAAACACACTCAGCAACTGCTTACGGCTGGAATTGTGAAGGAGCCTCGCAGTCCATTTGCATCTCCTATTGTAGCTGTTCGTAAAAAGGACGGCAGCATCAGGATGTGTGTTGATTATAATCAACAATTTTGCACTGCTGAATCTAAAAATGACATCTGTTTCTCTCGATCAGGTCAGGTTTTTATGCTAAGTTAATTTTTAAAAAAATCTGATCTTCTGACTAAATCAATTACATTTTTGTGACATTATCAGTTGATTTTTGTTAATATTTCTCTTCTGAAATAGATTTTTAAGAGAAAAAAATCACTTTCTAACACAATTTATTGATTAAATGTTACAAACTTCGATTACTGTAAATTGAATAGTAGACATTGATAAAGGTAAGTAAATGTAAATTGAATGTTACGTCATCATTGTTCAAAATTCAGAACTTCAGACACCTCCTCTTGCCCTTGGTCCACTGATACAGATACTCAATGCATGCCTTGCATACCATGTGTGGTGCCCAAGCTTTATCCTGGTCACAAAGTTTAATACCAAAATAAGAATGGTAAGCACACTTTATGAAACTTGTGACTGGATTCCTGTTAGGAACAATGGTGTTTTCGCCGCAGATGTAGCAGAATACATCAGGCTTATTTTTACAAGATTTTCTGGTCGAAGCAATTTAATTCACCTGTAAAATAAAAATACCAATTAGTCATAAATTGGTGCATGCAAACTCTTCAGAGTTCGAGAAATTTCAAGAAATAAAAAATAATTTTGCATCATATAAAGCGAAAATACCTGTACATGTAAACAAAAACATAAAAAACTAGAAAAGCACTCGGAGAGCGCAGACCTCCGCCAAGCGCCACAGTTCCCCCCCATACAGTGTTTGTGTATACGTTTTCAGATTCCTTGACCATGAAAACATATGAGTAGCAATTGGATTCACAATGATAGGATTAGTGGTTCAGTAGTAAAAGCATTACCTCCTTGGCGGAGGTAATTAACTGAAGTGTTGCTGTTGTGTCCATCTCCTCCACTGAAAGCAGCACTCAGGGCTTCACTGACGGATGCAAATTGGGTAGACAGGTTGCCATGGGTTTTATATTGGGTTTGTGCTCCGCGGCAAAAGAGGATTTGGAAGCTTCCCCGGCAGAGAGCTTGTTTTTTTTTTGCGCAGCCCCTATGGCTGCCCAGGGAATTTCTGCCAAATAGTCCGGCGCCGGTCAGCTACCCGTCTCAGGTTTTGCAGCGTAGCGCAAACACAGGCACGCTGCCGGGCCCTGCCCACCACTGTTTTCCACGTGCTTTTGTGCCTAAAACTTTGAAGAACGCGGAGTTTGTGTTCGTCAGACACGACGACCAGCGCCCTCCATTGAGCCTGCGCACATGTTGAAAATGGCCATATCTCACAATGTTAAAGAATCCTTTAAAAAATTCCTGTATCCAGACGGTGATCCGGATCATCCCCAAAATTTAATCAGTTCTTCCTTGTACCATTTCCAACAACGCCTGAAAGTTTCATCGAAATCCGTCCAAAACTTTTTGAGTTATCTTGCTAACCAACAGACAAACAAACAAACAGACAGACAGACAGGCAAACAGACAAACGCTGGCAAACACATAACCTCCTCCTGGCCTGCGGCCTGGCGGAGGTAACAACATGTGGCCATAGTTCAATAAGTTGACCTGATTGAACAAAACCAATGTGATTTTTGGATTCAGCACATCAAAATTGTCCTAAATCAGCTAAAAAAGCTTAGACAATAAATTTGGTGTTGACTAGTATTATCAAACACTTAACAGTCATACCATTCCAGTATACCATGCCACGCATTGAGGATGCCTTTGATTGTCTGTCAGGCAGTAAGTGGTTTTCAGTGCTTGATCTTCAAAGCAGTTATTACCAAATAGCCATGGCCAAGGAAGAGAAAGAGAAAGCAGCATTTATCTTCCCCCTTAGTTTTTACCAATTTGAGAGAATGCTGCAAGGTATTACTGGAGCGCCAGCAACTTTTCAGCGGTTTATGGAGAAAGCTGTTGGAGACATGCACCTTTTTCAAGTCATCGTCTATCTAGATGACGTTATTGTATTCGGAAGTTCCCAATTGACTGGAAGAAGTTGATGTCAAAGTGTCCATCAACAAGTGTCAATTCTATCAGCCCAGAGTCAACTATGTAGGTCACATTGTGTCAGAGTCAGGAATTGCCACTGATCCAGAAAAAGTCGAAGTTGTGAAAAACTGGAAAGAGCCCACAGATCTAAAGCCACTGAAGTCATTCTTTGGATTTTGTGGATATTATAGGAGATTCATTGCTAACTACTCCTCCATTGTGTGCCAACTGACAGAACTCACAAAAGGCTATCCCCCTACTCAGCAGAAAAGGAGGTTACAAAGTAGAGGTTCAGTGAAGAGCTGCTTCAAAACATCGGAGCCATTTGGAAATTGTTGGAATGAAAGCTGTAAAGATGGATTCCATAAAATCATTGACTGTCTCATAAATGCTCCTGTGTTGGCTTTTGCTGACCCAACAAAGCCATGCATACTACATATTGATGCCAGCAGACATGGCTTAGGTGCTGTACTAAATCAAGAGTATCCAGAAGGCCTTAGACCTGTTGCCTTTGTGAGTCGAAAGCTAAGCACCTCTGAGCACAGATATCCTGTCCATCAGCTAGAATTCCTAGCATTTAAATGGGCTGTGGTGGACAAGTTTCACGACTACCTGTATAGAGCAAAGTTCACAGTAAAAAATGTTAATAACCCTTTGACATATGTACTTACCTCCGCACAACTGAATGCTACAGGCCATCAATGGTTAGCTGCCTTGACCACCTATGACTTCAACATTCAGCATCATCCTGGATGTCACAACGTTGATGCAGACCTGTTGTCAAGACAGAATGACAGGGAAGACACCCTGTCCTGGATGGATATTTCGCATTCAGGCATTAAAGCTATTTGCAAGCAAGCCTGTGCCCTTGAATTCCCTAGTGCTCTAGTTAGACTCGTGGACCAGTTAGGAGCACCACCAACATTGATCCCTTAGGTCTATGTTAGTCCTGTAAGCCTTGGCGCAAAGCCAGTAGATCAGATGAGCCCCAAAGATCTAAAAACAGCTCAAGAGTTAGATCCAGTCATAGGATCAGTAAAACGGGCTATTGAATCTGACCAAACACCTGTTCACAATAAAAATGCATCTCATGATGTTAAAGTCCTGATAAGAAAGTGCACTAAACTAGAGTCAGCAAATGGGCTTCTGTACAGACCAAAACACTGTCTGGTAAAGAGATTAGACAGTTGGTGTTACCAGAGCAATACCGACCCATTGTGATGAGATCCCTTCATGATGAGTGTGGGCATTTAGGAGTTGAAAAAACTCTGAGCTGATCAAAGATAGGTTTTATTGGCCACGCATGAGTGCTGAAATTGAAGAATACTTCAGAAATTGTGGGAGATGTATTTCCAGAAAAACAAGTCCACAGCAATCAGCCCCACTAAACCAAATAACTGTCAGGAACCAAGCCGGCTTGGTTTCCCCTGGCTCAGTCATGGCCTCTCTGTGGGTACGTGCCACGTTGTATGTATGTTAGTACGTATTTCTGTGTGCTTTGCCGTACCCATAGCCACTGCTTTCTGGCCGGCAGCTGTGAGGCAGCCCCTTGGGCTCACACTGGAATAAGCGCTGTCTGTCTGCCGGTCTCACTACGCCCCCTTTCTATTACTGCCAGCTGTTCCCATTCCTGTGTGTCATCTCCCCACTCCTCGCCCAGGTGTGCCCAATTTGTGGAGCCAGCAGTGCATGTACTTTAGGAGCCTTTTTCCAGCCATGCATTGCTGGGTCATTGCACTTCATGCCGTCATCATTCGCCGTTTGGAGCCAAGGTCAACTAAAAGATTGTAACCCTCAGAGCTTATTTGGACTCACTCGGACAGCTACAGTGTGTCAGTATTTACTGTGCGTGTTTTCCCGGTGTCCTCACTTAGACTGTAGAGCATCCTGGAGGACTCCTTAGCTTCTGAGGTATTTGTTTGTTGGAACTGTTGGTCTGTGTTTTGTGTATAATAAATGTGTGTGGTGTAACCTGCGCCTAAATCCTCATCCTTTTACCCCTCCTCCATGCGCTGTGGAGAAGCGCACGAGGAGATCATGACAGAATGACCCAGCCCGTCCAAAGGATTTAGCGGGTTCACCCACACATCCCTTTCCCTTTTTTGTGTGTCATTTTTTGGACTGACCTGTTCCTGGAGTTCACGATGCTCCGGTCTCGACGAGGCAGAAGAGGAACAGCAGCGGGGTTTCCCACGGTGGAGGAGGGATGGGCAGCTGAATTTATTCCGGAGCTTCGAGAATGAGGCCCTCGCCACCCGGGGACCAAAGAAGAAGCTGGAATGCCTGATAGGAGCTGTGGAAGTCTTGGAGGTGCATCTCAGGTTGTGGGACTACCCCGAGTTTGCCGGCTTGCTGGCCACAGTTTGTTCGCTCCAGCACTCCTTCCCCGGGCTGACGTTCCCCATGGCGCTGAGACGGAGACCCGGAGACCAGCAGGCCCTCATTCTCTGTGAATCGTTGCCTGATCCTCCTCCTGCTCCAGCACGGTCAGTACCAATTAATAGGGGACAGCGTCGTCGTGCGTGGAAGCACCGGGAAAAGCCCTCTCCTCCGTCAGTTGCCATCATCCCTGCGGCTGCTGTGAGGTCCGCTGAGTTCATCCCGGGAACGCCTACCTCTGTTGTCGTGAAGACGGCTCCTATGCAAGCCCTCAAGAGGACCTACGTCACCGCTGGCAGGGAGAGGGATCATTGTCTACTGCCTGCAGCTGAGGATATCATCGACCGGGATGACAGGCAAGTATTTTTTCATTTGAAGTCATTCATTAACATTGAATCTTGCCTGTCTCCCAAGGGAAAGCCTAGTATCAGCAATCCACTGGGTCTTCTCCTTCAGCTGCAGACAATGATTTTTTCCTTCCCCTCTCCATGTCTCCTCCTTTAATTCCTGAAGGCCTGCCAGTCCAAGAACTAAGCCGCCAGATGGTGGAAGAGATTGAGGTCCTGGATGATCCTGCACAGGGACCCGCATGGAGGCGTTTTCCTGCAGCCACGCCGGTGGAATCCCCAGCGTTGGAGCCGCTGCAGGAGGACAATAGGACTGATATCACCATCTTGCCAGCTGCGGCGGCATTCGCAGTGGATTGGGACCCTGAGCTGGACCTCTTGGAGGTCGGACCCGAGTGTTCATTGCAAGGATCAACGGAGTCCTGGACAGCAGTGGAGCTCCAGCTCAGGCAAGTGTTCTCTCTTGTTTTTCTTATGACAGTTTTAGAGAGATCTTGTCTGGCTCTGGGTGAGGAGAGTCAGGCGCAGCGCGTAGCTGCGTCTGAACTTCCTTCGCCAGGCTCCACCGCTGCCAGTGACCCTAACAGCCTTTCTTCTCCTGCTGCCATCGAACCTTTGTTTGGGGTCGCAGGAGATGGTGTGTTACCGCCGGAGGCCGCTGTGGGTCCGGTCCAACCGGAGGAGGACGCCGCTGCTCTGGCTCCTCCTGCCAAGGTCATCAGGGCTTCCCCCATCGATCGCCTCCTAAGCCTGGTGCTCCTGCGGGTTGGCCCGCTCACCATGGGTGCAGCTTTGGCCCAATTGGGGTCCACCGTGGGTGCTGCAGAATCTCAGCCGGAGGTCACCACAAGTGCTGCAGAGCCTCAGCTGGAGGTCACTGCAGGTGCAGCAAGGCTCCCGCTGGAGTCCACCACAGGTGCAGCATTGGCCCGGTCGGGGTCCATTGCGGGTACAGCAAGGCTCCTGCTGCAGTCCACCATGGGTGTCACTCCCTCCCGGGTCAAGGTCGTCAGGACCGCGGCCGGCCAGCTTGAGGATGCCATGGCCTACACTCCTCTGCCTGACGCCGTCTTGAACTCTTCGCTCCTTTCCGGTCTTGGCGGCTTTACCGAGGGGACGGGGGGGGGGGGGTAGGCAGCTGGAAGGATTGACTCCCTGGGTCTGGTGGCCCATGTTTTCCGGCAGGCCGCCGGATTCCATCCACTGGACCTTCTGCTGGGCCTGGGAGTCTGGGCGGCCTCCTGAGCTCCAATGCCCTTGGACTTGGGGGGGTTAATTGTGGTCCCTGGGTGGAGTGTTGTGTTCCCAACTTTCCTGTCCCCCCTACCTCCCGCCCTGGTTTGTGTTGTTTGTTCCTGTTGGGGGGGGGGGGGGGGTCTGTCGGGAATCGAGCCGGCTTGGTTTTCCCCAGCTCAGTCCTGGCCTCTCTGTGGGTACATGCCATGTTGCATGTATGTTAGTATGTATTTCTGTGTGCTTTTCCATACCCATTGCCCTACTTTCTGGCCGGCAGTGGTGAGGAAGCCTCTTGGGCTCACACTGAAGTGAGCGCTGTCTGTCTGCCGGTCTGACCACGCCCCCTCTCTATTACTGCCAGCTGTTCCCACTTCCGTGTGCCATCTCCTCACTCCTCGCCCAGGTGTGCCCAATTTGTGCAGCCAGCAATGCATGTACTTTAGGAGCCTTTTTCCAGTCATGCATTGCTGGATCATTGCACTTCATGCAGTCGTCATTCGCCGTTTGGAGCCAAGGTCATCTTAAGGATTGTAACCCTCAGAGCAGCAAGGCTCCCGCTGGAGTCCACCACGGGTGTAGCATTGGCCCAGTCGGGGTCCATTGTAGGTGCAGCAAGGCTCCTGCTGCAGTCCACTTCGGGTGTCACTCCCTCCCGGGCAAAGGTCGTCGGGATCGCAGGATCTCTTCACCCCTCTCCGGTCTTGGTGGCTTTATGGGGGAAGGGGGGTCAGGCCGCCGGAAGGATTGACTCCCCGGGGCTGGTGGCCCATTATTTCCAGCAGGCCGCTAGATTCCATCCACCAGACCTTCTGCTGGACCTGGGACTCTGGGCGGCCTCCTGAGCCCCAATGCCCTTGGACTTGGGGGGGTTAATTGTGGTCTTTGGGTGGGGTGTTGTGTTCCCACCTTTCCTGTTCCCCCTACCTCCCACCCAGGTTTGTGTTGTTTGTTTCTGTTGGAGAGTGGAGGGGGGGGGGGGTCTGGGATGTTACCTTGAGTGTCTGGGTATCCACCCCTTGGGTGGGGGGGGTCTGTCAGGAATCGAGCCAGCTTGGTTTCCCCCAGCTCGGTCCTGGCCTCTCTGTGGGTACGTGCCACGTTGTATGTATGTTAGTATATATTTCTGTGTGCTTTGCCCTACCCACAGCCACTGCTTTCTGGCCGGCAGTGGTGAGGCAGCCTCTTGAGCTCACGCTGAAGTGAGCGCTGTCTAACTGTCTGCCGGTCTGACCATGCCCCCTCTCTATTACTGCCAGCTGTTCCCACTCCCTTGTGCCATCTCCCCACTCCTCACCCAGGTGTGCCCAATTTGTGGAGCCAGCAATGCATGTACTTTAGGAGCCTTTTTCCAGCCATGCATTGCTGGGTCATTGCATTTCATGTAGTCGTCATTCGCTGTTTGGAGCCAAGGTCAACTAAAGGTTTGTAACCCTCAGAGCTTATTTGGACTCACTCGGTCAGCTCCAGTGTGTCAGTATTTACTGTGTGAGTTTTCCCGGTGTCCTCACTCAGACTGTAGAGCATCTTGGAGGACTCCTTAGCTTCTGAGGCATTTGTTTGTTGGAACTGTTGGTCTGTGTTTTGTGTTTAATAAATGTGTGTGGTGTAACCTGCGCCTAAATCCTCATCATTTTACCCCTCCTCAGTGCACTGTGGAGAAGTGCACAAGGAGATCATGACAATAACTAAGAGCAGTGAATATACATATGAATACATATGTATATTCACTGCTCTTATTTTCTTATCTTCTAAATTATTGCTCTGAGTGTTGCTATTCCTGTGCTGTTGCAATCCTGGAATTTTCCCATTGTGGGACTAATAAAGGCTTATCTTATCTTATCTTATCTTATCTTATCTTAACTAGCAATGGTCCTCTGGATTTAGTCTGTATTGACTTCTTGCAGAATGAACCTGACTCCAAAGGAATCAGAAATGTTTTAGTTGTGACCGACCATTTCACAAGGTATGCTCAAACTTTCCCTTCCAAAGATCAAAAGGCCATAACAGCTGCTAAAATTTTGTGGGACAAATACTTTGTGCATTATGGATTACCAGCCAGAATACATTCAGACCAAGGAAGAGATTTTGAGAGTCGTTTAATTAAGGAACTTCTCTCCATGCTTGGGATTCATAAATCCCGTACCTCTCCTTACCGTCCTCAAGGTGACGTCCAGCCAGAGCGCTTCAACCGAACACTTCTATCAGTGCTTGGTACCCTGGACACTGTAAAGAAAAGTAACTGAAGCCAACATATCAGTCAGTTATTACATGCCTACAACTGCACTAAAAATGAAGCTACAGGCTACTCCCCATACTTCCTAATGTTTGGGAGAAATGCTAGGTTATCAGTTGACATTTGTTCTGGCACCTCACCTGATGGAGAGATCAAATTATCTTGTCAACAGTATGTGAACCAAATGAGACAAGATTTACAGAAAGCTTACATACTGGCAACAGAGACAGCAGACAAAAGCCACAAAAGGACAAGTCACGTTAGGATCAACATGTGAAAGACCTGCCATTGGCAGAAGGTGACAGAGTTTCCAGTCCTTGTTTATGGAAAATCAGTCAATAACCAATTTGACGAGCCCCCAATTTGTTATGGTCTGGCTCATGGACCATAACAAACAAAAGAGAGCACCTGGAGAATTATTATAAAAAAGTAATTTTATTAACAAGAAGTTAATTTAAACATGATCAAAAATCAGAAAAACTAACAGAAAAATGTGCCAGAAAAGGATTACACTAGTGATGTTATGCTCGACACCGCCCACTCCACACTGACTCGAGCAATATAACGCGAAAATGTCGCGAGCAGAGTGTCGAGCACTGTGTCAATATGTCCACAGTCATGTGACCGTAGCAAGCGAGGCCTCATTTTGTCGGTCACATCACGTGACTTGAGGACTCATGGAACTTTGAGAGGGAATTAGGTTTTGTTTTATTTTTTTTGCTGTGTATTGTTTGTTCCTGCCATCCAATTTTGAATAGACCTCGAATGGCCAAATACTCAAAAAAAAAAAGTATTGAGATTTTTTCAGGTTTTTCAACTCTGATGCAGTTCTGACAGTCAGTCACCAGATGGCAGTCTTTATTAGATGTTTCATAACACTGTCACTCATGAAGCAATTGTCTCAAAGTTGCTCATTGTTTCATAAGGCCTCAGTTTTAACATCACTAGAATACACGCAACGCAACACAAAACAAATCATGATGTCTAGGGCCAGCACAAGCTTCAGGAAGAGGCTGCCTTTATACAAGTGAGACAGTGGCCAGCTGTCTCCAGTTCCTTGATGAGGGGGTGGAGCTCCAAACCCAATCAAACCTGCAACACACACACACACTCTGTCTCAATTCAGGGGTTGCAGCCTTGTAGACTGCGGCCCTGGAGGCCAGAACACTCAAACGTCAGTAGGCTGCATCTAAAGGCTGATTTTTGGTTGTTAAATGAGATGGTCTAGTCTTTGGAAGACATATGTTTGCGTGACCATGCACTATCCTGTTGCCTAGCTGCCATGACAGCGTCGGTTGAGTTTTTTTTTTTTTTGCTAATATTTTTGACAGAGAGAGAACTTTATTTTTATCTTCATTATGAGAGGCTGAGAGCACCCTGCAAGACTGTTTTGCCTGCACAGACTGGGATGTGTTTAAAGCTGCAGCCACCCGAGAGGACTCTTCTGTACACATGCAGGAATATGCTGAGTATGTGACTGGGCACATCAGCACATGTGTTGATACCATCGTACCCACCATACAAGTCAGGAAGTTCCCCAACCAGAAGCCCTGGATCAACAGTCAGCTACATCAGATGCTGTGTGCTCGCTCTCTTGCATTTAAATCAGGCAATGAGATCAACAAGGTATAAAAGGTATAAAATCAATGGTATAAAATCAAGGTATAAAATCAATGACATTTTTTGTTTGTTTGTTCTCTCCCATAGATTGAGTCCCCATCGTGCTGTTTGCTCTCTACATGTCTGTTCTTTTCTTCTTCTCTATCCCCTCACCCCCCAGCCAGTCGCAGCAGATGACTGCCCCTCCCTGAGCCTGGTTCTGCTGGAGGTTTCTTCCTGTTAAAAGGGAGTTTTTCCTCTCCACCGTCGCCAAGTGCTTGCTCACAGGGGATCGCCTGATTGCTGGGGTCTTTCTGCAACTGTGGGGGTCCCCCCTACAGTTGATAGTGCTATGAGATGACTGTTGTTGTGAAATGGCGCTATATAAATAAAGTTGAATTGAATTGAATTGAATTGAATCAAGTACAAAGCTGCAAAGTATGGACTGAGGAAGGCTATAACAACAGCCCAGAGGCAGTACAGGGAAAAACTGGACAGCCTCTACTCCACTCCTGACCCAGGGTGCAGGTGGCATGGCCTGCAACATATCACAGACTATAAGAGGACAAACAGCAGCACCACCAGCTCCACAGAAAGCCTGCCGGACAATCTCAGCATCTTTTACACCCGCTTTGAGTCCACCAGCTACAGTGCAGAGAGGAGACACACACTCATGCACCCCCCCCCCCCAACACACACACACACACTAAAAGTCTCACCAGGCCAGGTAAACAAAACACTGAGGAATATCAACCCCCGCAAGGCAGCAGGGCCTGACAATATACCTGGGCGGGCCCTCAGAGCATGTGCTGCCAAGCTGACTGACATTCTCACATCCATCTTGAACCTCTCCCTCAACCAGAACATAGTTCTCTCCTGCTTCAAAACCACAACCATCATTCCCCTCCCCACGGTCCACAGCAGGCCCACACTGGAGCGCAGCACCCAAGTAGGTTTCAGGCTGTGGCGCAGCACCCACGACAGTCCCCTACTGGGACAAAGCACCCACGGAGACCCGGACTGAGGAAGAGTTGCACCCATGGAGGTCCCGGGCTGGGACGGAGAACCTGCGAAGACCTCATCTGGAGGGGGAGCAGCACCTACCGAGGTCCCATGCTGGGATGGAGTACCTGCGATGACCTCAGCCAAAGAAGAAGCAGCACCCTCGTAGGTCCTGGGCTGGGACGGAGCATCCGCAATGACCTCGACAGGGGGAACTGGACCCACAGAGATCTCAGGTGGCAAGGCTGGACCCACAGAGACCTCTAGCAAAGCTGGATGATCCTCGGTGACCCTGGGGGAAAGCTCAGGCAAGATAGGCAGAGAAACAGGGTCAGGGTCACCGACAGCAGTGGAGCCCGGTGAGGCGAGCTCAGGTGCAGCTGATGGCTGCACCAAGAGCCCGACAAGATCTCTCCAAAATTGAAACAATGAAAACAAAGGAGAGCACTTGCCTGAGCTCGAGCTCCACCGCCATCCAGGATTCCGTCAATCCAGATGATGACGTCTCGGGCCTGGCCCTCTGGAGATCCAGCTCTGGCTCTGCTGCGGCGGCCCCTGCAGCAGGCGTGGTGGTTAGTGCAGTCCTGGGAGCCCCCAGCAATGTGGCCCGCACAGCTGGCTTGCCCAGTATGGCAACAGGAGGTCTGGTCCCTGCTGGCACTGGATCCAGCACAGCTGAAGCCCAGGGACGCTCATTCATCAGTGCAGGCTCCGGATCACAGGCAGCACTCTCGCTCCATCTGAACCGTGGCTGCAGGGCTGGAACCAGGTTCTCCAGGGCCCCAGGCTCCTCCATCACCCAGCGGCTCGATCCAGTAGTCGGCGGAAACTGAGGGGGCAGAGGAAGATACACGGAGAGAGCAGGTGAAAAGTCTTTAGCTGCAGCAGGCGGTGAGAACTCACAGGACTGCGGGGGCTGAGCCTCACCACCATGAATCAGGCAAGATAATTTATATGTTGGTAATAGAGAATGAAAAGACACTTTCCTGTGTTCCCGGGGCATGATATTTTTTGCTGCAGCAGGTGTAAAATCTGCCCTCTCCGTGGCTTCAGTGGTTGTGGGCCTCTCAGTGGAACATAGCCGCCCCTGCAGACACGGTGAAGGGCGGAGGCAGGAAGGAAACAGCTGACCTCTCAGCAGAGGGAGGAATCGCCGAGGAGGAGTAGGAAACAACAGCTGTGGAGAGGGAAGAAGCTGACGATACAGCCGGAGAGGAAAAACATTGAAAGGGCACTGCTGCTGGAGTTTTCTGCCTTGGCAAAGGGGGAATTGCTGCCTGAGAGGCGGGAGTATTCCTCTGGCGGTCCGGAGCTGAATGGTGGCATCGTGAAGTGGATGGAGCTGGAGCAGGAATGGGCGAATTGGAGGTGGAGCAGGGCATCTGCCGCGGAGGGCACTGCCGCGTTGGCTTCGGGCTCACTGGAGGCGGCCCCCACCTCAGCCAGGGGAAAGACTGCTGCAGGACGGAGAGCATAGCCGGCAGCTCCACGAACTGGGGGAACCTCCACAACCCAGGGTGCGCCTCGACTACAGCGGTCACCAAATCAACCTTCTCCCAGATTTTCCATGGGTTGCGGGAGGTAAGGGCTTCATCCACAAAGCCCTGGATGAATTCGGCGGCCCATTCCTCTTCCACACTTGGGGATCCCGCTGCCGATCTACCTTTGACTGTCGGAGGTCGGCGTGCTGGGGACATGATGAGCTCACCAAACAGGTCAGTGGAAAAAAAAAAAGAAACAAAAAAAACCCACAACTCACAGCAGCTGGGTCTCTTACTGGCCGCAGTTGTCATGCATACCTGTCAAGGCATACCTCATGCCTCCTTTATTGGGGGGGCTTTCACACCTGTACTGAGTACTTAAAAACTGTATTTATCGGCAGATGAAAGAAAACTGAAGCAAAAAAAAAAACCAAACAACAACAATTGCAACATGAACTATTTCAAATATATTTATTCAAATGTACACTTATATGGACACAATCTTGAGCCATAACTTTTTGGTAATGTAAAAATAATCAGCCAAGTAGCACAAAAAAATAAATAAAAAAAATTAAAAATAAATTAATTTTAAAAAATGATAATATTAATAATAAATGAATAAAAATAAATAAAAAAACAATACTTTTCAAATCTACATTAGCACAAGGTAGATTGCTTAATTTGAAAGTACACAATAAGAATAATTCTGAATATAGTTCTTAATTGTCAGCTAGATATATACACATGGAATTAAAGAGTTTTTAATTGTCAGCTTTGTTACACTAATGCACTTGGATGAACTTGAAACAAGAAAATGTTCACTGATGCTGCTTGTTATAGTTCCAAGTAGCAGCCTTTGCTGACTCTAGCATTTCTTTTGAAGGCTTGACCTTGAAGCATGGAGTGTCACAATTCATTTTCTCTTGCATGAAAGAAGTCAGAGTTTATGGGAGCATACTTTTTCTGAAGTCGATGTGAATTTTCCTGACTATGCTGAAAGCCCTCTCACTGTCAGCATTGCTGTGAGGAAGGCAAAGCAGTGCTGAGTACACTTTGAGGAACTGGGGGAAGCGGGGCACATCAAGGGCTGTCTTCAAGGCCATCACCTGACCCCAGTAGACATCAACACGGACAGGCTTGCCATCCTTGTCTTGTAGAGGCACTGTGTTTTCTGGCAGCAGTTGCAGGTCCTCCCATTCTTCTTTCAGCTCTTCTGTATCAACAGTGGGACAAAATGCAGCAGCAAGCTCTACAATGGGGCCATAGGTCAGGGACTCTGTTTTCCTGGGGTTGAGGACAGAGAGGTGTGGCAGAATTTTGTCGTCAAAGGGGAACTTGTTGAGCATCTTTCTCACTACAGCTTCATAGAAGCCTCTTACTGCTTCAAAGAACTTCTACTCTGTGCCTGGGTCAAGATCATGGGTTTGTAGGGCTTCTCTGGTTTCCAGTCCAATGGCGATAAACTCATCAGAGTGCTGCAGGTCACTGTCCAGGAAATCCAGCCTTCTTAGGTCATTGGTCGCCTTTACATACTTCATTTGAACAAATTTGGCCAATAGTTTTCTCAAGAGACGATCCATTTCAGGGAGGAGACTGCCTATCTTGCTCTCGTCTGCTTGAAAGATGGTGTTGAAGTTGTTGATGATAGGCAGGATGAACTTGAGAAGCAGGAACAAGTCACATAATGTCAGCGTCTTTTGGCCATGTACCAAAAAAAAATAAGACGACTTCTTTGACAGACTAATCACATAGAATGAAACATATGTCCATCACTATAATACAGAAACTAAAGCCCAATTGAAGCAATGGAAGCGTTATGATTCACCACCTCTGAAGAAGGCACATGTCCAACCCTTGGCAGGTAAGGTCATGCTCACGGTCTTTTGAGACCAGCATGGAGTAGTGATGATGGATTGCCTGGTAAAGGGTACCACAATTACCGGGACTTACTACACTTCACTGCTGCAGAAATTGCAGAAGGTCATCAAAAGCAATCATCATGCTGACCAAAGGTGTCTGCTTCCTACAATATAATGCCGGGTTCACAACTTACACGCTGCCCAGAGGGAAGCACAGTCCTGCGGCTATTTAATCCTTCCTCACCCCACTTCCCCTCCCTACCTTACACCATTGACTTCCACCTTTTTCCAACAATGAAGTCATTTTTGAAGGGCAAGCCCTTCCAAGACAATGAAATGCTGATTTTCATGGTCAAGTTGTGGCTTCTGGCACAGCCTGCAGACTTCTACAGGTGAGGTATCCGCAGCTGCATAAAGCGATAGGAGAAATGTGTAACCCTTGGTGGTAACTATGCAGAGAAAGGCTAATAAATGTGCCAAGGTTGAGTCTTCTCAGTCCATGGAAGATGACTCAGGGGAAATCTCTTGTGAACAGCCCTCATAAAAGTGTAACATTTCTATATTTTAGCTAAATTATATAAAATTGAAAAGACTGTTTTTTAGTGCCATAGCTATCATGGAGCGGCATATGCCCTGCTGAATCTGAACAGCGCTGTCAGTCAAAGATGGTGTTTCCTTATTCTCACCTACTGTAAATCATCACCTTCATTGGGTTTGATCGACTGAAAGCTGAAGTTTGATACTTTATATCCAGTGTGTCTAGGAAGCATGAAGGACTTAAAAGGCGCCGGCCTGCAGTGTGGGTCTGGCTGTCAGGTACCATCTGATGCAGATGAGCATCTGCATCAGATGGTACCTGATAACCTTACCAGGTACCTGATGGTACCTGGTAACTTTTTTTTTTTTTAGGATGTCACTCACAGGAGCCTGGTAAGAAGGGTGCACACATGTTTTCTTTCTTGCTCTGATTTATTTATTTATTAAAAAATTTGAAATTTTAGTTTAGTTTTTTTTTTTTTTAAATGTAATAATCTGTTTTAATAAGGCGGTGTTGCTGGTTTGCGGTGACTTGGGTGGGGGACCTTATGTTAGAGCTGGCAGCCTGTTATTTATTGGACTTCATTATTAATCTTTGTCTTTTCTTTTGTCAGAATGTGGAACGGTTGTGCAAACAGGCAAAATTCTTGGAGGTCAGGATTCTTCCCCAGAAAGTTGGCCATAGCGTGTTTTTTATCTTGTGGATGGTGAATTTACTTGTGGAGGCTCCCTGATCACCAATCAGTTGGTTCTGACTGCTGCTCACTGCATAACACGGTGAGCCTTGTTTCTTAATAGTGACATAACAGTAACAGTTTTCTTAGTAAAGGAGAGTGTGTATGAAGCTATACCAGGAAATGACATGTGGGTCCAAGTGTCAGGTTTTAAACTGCTATTAGGCATTTGCACTTAGTGATGACAGTCAACAGTCCATGCTGATTTTTTTTTCCCCCTCTAATGATGATGTCAGCAGGACAGTTGTCCAACTGGGTTTCCATAGGACAGCTGGTGCAAACCCTAATGTACAGCCTCAACCACTTGCTGATGTCATCCAGCACCCAGCGTTCAACGTCTCCACATTCGAAAATGACATCTGCCTTCTGAAGCTTGACACCCCAGTGACTATTACAGACTCCGTTCGACCAGTCTGCTTGGCTGCAGAAAACAGCACTTTCCACAATGGAACCATGAGCTGGATCACAGGTTTGGGTTCGACTGGTAAGCTGCAAAAGACAAATTTCATTTCACAAAACTGATCCTGGGTTCTTGGGAAAAGCTCCCTCCATAAATATTTTTCCAATTACAGTAGCTGAAGACTTTACTTTCCCAGAAGTTCTGCAGGAGGTGAAGGTTCCCATACTGGGACAGAATGAGTGTGCTTGTCACTTTAAAGATCAACCTTCAGTAAAGATCAGAGAGAGCAACATCTGTGCTGGATTCACAGAAGGAGGAAAAGGCGCATGTGATGTAAGGTCTTCCTTTTTTTAAATTTGATTTTCATCATTGTTGAATAAATCCATTTATCCCTTAAAACACTTTGTTTACCAAAACTGTGGTCAGGGTCTTCAGTGTTTATCACAAGATGTAGGTTTTAGGTGCACAAACTGACAGAATGTTGTTTTACTGGAAAGGTTGCCATATAAAAGCATTGTACCTGCAACAGTTGACTTGTATTATAACTTTGTCTAACACTGTAATTAACTTGATAATTTAACAGCTGCAATGTAATGGCTGCTATAAAATCCCCAAGATCTATAAAATATGTTGATCATATGATGTTTCAAGCAATATTTTTGTGCAAAGCAAGTATATGGAATTATTGCAATGTGGCAGAACATGAAACATGACTAAATTATTATTCTCCTGATTTATTCTTTCACACGTTGATGTCCAGTGATTGCCACTTTTATCAGAATCAGAATCAGAATCAGAATCAGAATCAGCTTTATTGGCCAAGTATGCACAACACATACAAGGAATTTGACTTTGGCTAAAAACTTGCTCTCGTTGTTCAGGTGAAGGATTTAAATAAGGATTCAATGACAACCAGAGTATGTACAGTAAATTACAGTCTGTCCACGTTTCTATAAAAGGATGCAAATATAAACAGGAATATATGCAGTTATTTACTCGGACTAACCACACTTTGCAGAAATATATGAAAAAATATACAATCACACAGTATTTCAATGTGGACTCAGATTCAGTGATATAATGTGAATGAAGTAAAAAGCAGTGTGAGAGTTATGTGCAATGTAATAATGGATGAAAAGTCATGAGTACAGCAAACAGGTAGGACTAGGTGAATGTTAGGAGTTCATCAGAGTGATGGCTTGAGGAAAGAAACTGTTCCTGTGACGGGTGGTTTTGACCTTCAGTGATCTGTAACGACGACCAGAAGATAGAAGTTCAAACAGTTTGTGGCCGGGGTGTGATGGGTCAGCACAGATGTTTCCCGCCCGTTTCCTGGTTATGGACCGATATAAGTTCTCAATGGAGGGTAGGTCGGTACCAATGATCCTCTCCGCAGACTTAATGATCCGCTGCAGTCTGGTCTTGTCCTGTTTAGTGGCAGATCCAAACCAGACAGTGATGGAAAAGCAGAGGACAGATTGGATGATGGCGGTGTAGAAGACAACCAGCAGCTCCTGAGGCAAATCAAACTTCTTGAGCTGACGCAGAAAAAACAACCTCTGCTGGGCCTTTTTCCGGACAGTGTCAATATGGGAGGACCACTTCAGGTTCCGGGAGATTGTGGTACCCAGAAACTTGAAGGAGTCCACAGTGGACACTGTGCTGTTGAGGATGGTGAGTGGGGGGAATGAAGGGGGGTGTCGCCTGAAATCCACAGTCATCTCCACCGTTTTGGCTGGGTTAAGTTCAAGATGGTTCTGGCTGCACCAGAGGATCAGCTGCTCCACCTCCCGCCTGTATGCAGACTCATCATCATCCCGGATCAAACCGATGACTGTGGTGTCGTCCGCAAACTTCAGGAGCTTCACCGAAGGGTCCTCTGAGGTGCAGTCGTTGGAGTAGAGGGAGAAGAGCAGTGGGGAAAGGACACATCCTTGGGGGGCGCCAGTACTAATTTTTCGGGAGCTGGATGTAAATCTCCCTAGCTTCACCTGTTGCCACCTGTCAGTCAGAAAGCTGGAGATCCACTGGCAGGTGGAGGGGGGCACCTTGAGCTGGAGGAGTTTCTGATGAAGAATGCCTGGGATGATGGTGTTGAACGCTGAGCTGAAGTCGACAAACAGGATCCTGGCGTACGTCCCTGGGGAGTCGAGGTGTTGCAGGATGTAATGTAGTCCCATATTCACTGCATCATCCACTGACCTGTTTGACCGGTAGGCAAACTGCAGTGGGTCCATCAGGGGGCCTGTGATGACCTTCAGGTGGCTCAGCACCAATCTCTCCAAGGATTTCGTGACCACAGAGGTCAGGGCAACAGGTCTGTAGTCGTTTAATCCTGTAATAGAGGGTTTCTTGGGAACTGGAATGATGATGGAGCGTTTGAAGCAGGAAGGCACTTCACGCAGCTCCAGTGATCTGTTAAAGATCCGGGTGAAGATGGGGGCCAACTCGTTGGAGCAGACTCTCAGGCAGGACGGAGACACACCATCAGGTCCTGCAGCCTTCTTGATCTTTTGTCTCTGAAAGACCCGGCGCACCTCCTCTTCACAGATCATTAGTGCTGGTGGGAGGTCAGAGTGGAGGAGGGATGGAGTTCCTGGGGCTGCAGATAATCCTTTTGTGTGGGTGGGAGGTGAGAACTGTAGGTTCTTTTCAAACCTGCAGTAAAAGCTGTTTAGGTCATTAGCCAGCTGGAGGTTTTCCGCAGGGTGGGGGGATGGTCTCCTGTAGTTGGTGATATTCCGTAGGCCTCTCCAGACAGAAGCAGAGTTGTTAGCTGAGAAGTTTTTTTGTAACTTCACACTGTAGCTCCTCTTAGCAAGCCTGGTCTCCTTCGTCAGCATGTTTCTGGCCCGCTTGTACAGAGTCCAGTCACCAGTCCTTTAGGCCTCCTCCTTGGTCTGACGTAGCTGCTTCAGTTTAGGAATGAACCAGGGTTTATTGTTGTTGTATATGCAGAAGGTCTTGGTCTGCACACACATGTCCTCGCAGAAACAGGTGTATGATGTCACAGTGTCAGTGAGTTCATTTAAGTTAATGGCTGCAGCTTCAAAAACACTCCAATCTGTGCAGTCAAAGCAGGCTTGTAACTTCAGCTTTGATTCCTCAGTCCATTTCTTCACAGTCCTTACAATAGGCTTGGAAGTTTTTAGTTTCTGTCTGTATGTTGGAATAAGATGGAGCAGGCAGTGGTCAGAAAAACCCAGAGCTGCACGGGGGACGGCATGATAGGCATTTCTTAAAACTGTGTAACAGTGGTCAAGTGTATTTGTGTCCCTGGTGGGACATTTAATATGCTGTCTGTATTTAGGAAGCTCATTTGTGAGATTAGCTCTATTGAAATCACCCAGAATGATAAGCAGAGAGTCTGGATGTTTTTCCTCCACCTCTGCTATCTGGTCAGCGAGGAGCTGCAGTGCCTCCGTTGTACAAGCAGCAGGCGAGATATAAATTCCGACCAGAATAAATGAGGAGAACTCTCTTACAGTTTATGAACAGTGACTCTAGGTTAGGGCTACAAAACTTCTTCAACACTGTGACATCAGTACACCAACCTTCGTTTATGTAGAAGCAGATTCCACCACCCTTAGTCTTTCCAGAAAATTCTCGGCTGCGATCAGCGCGAAACAGTTGAAATCCGTCCAGGCGGACCGCGCTGTCCGGAATGTGTTCACTCAGCCAGGACTCCGTGAAACAAAGGGCGCCAGATCTGCTAAAATCCCGGTTTTTGTGAGTCAGGAGCAGCAGTTCATCCATTTTGTTCGCCAAACTGCGGATATTTGCCAGATGGATCGATGGGAGCGGCGTGCGAAATCCTCGTTTCTTCAGCCTGACTAACGCACCGGCACGTTTACCACGCCGCCTTCGTTTCCGGCCAGCGCCAATAGCCGCTGCTCCCACAGCTAAGATGGACTGAAAAAACTTCAGATCAGCAGCAGTAACTGGCGGAGAAGTTGCATTGGGAGGTAGTCTGAGTGAAAGTAGTTCCTCCCTTGAATAGGTGATTCGGACAGAAGAGCAGAAGTCCAAAAAAACACACAAAATTATCAAAAACATCAGAGAGCAGAAGCCAGTGGCTGCCATCCGCGGCGCCATCTTGGATTTATGTGTTTATGTGATCAAAAAAATGGCAAGGTATAATGAGATGGATCTTTAGTGTTTGGAATTTTACTGTTGATCAGTGCACAGGGCTAAAAATTCATTGCTTGTTTTTCCTGTTTATGGTTGGTAAATTTACTGTTATCCCATTTTGCTTATTTGGTACCTGTTTACGCAAATCATTAACTCAATGATGAAATACAGTGTAGCTCAGCTATCAGCTGAAGATGTACATTTTTACCTCCGCCAGGCCGGAGGCCAGGAGGAGGTTATGTTTTTGCCAGCATTTGTCTGTCTGTCTGTTTGTTTGTCTGTCTGTCTGTTTGTCTGTCTGTTGGTTAGCAAGATAACTCAAAAAGTTTTGGACGGATTTCAATGAAACTTTCAGGCGTTGTTGGAAATGGTACAAGAAAGAACTGATTAAATTTTGGGGATGATCTGGATCACCGTCTGGATACAGGAATTTTTTAAAGGATTCTTTAACATTGTGAGATACGGCCATTTTCAACATGTGTGCAGGCCCAATGGAGGGCGCTGCTCGTCGTGTCTGATGAACACAAACTCCGCCTTCTTCAAAGTTTTAGGCACAAAAGCACACGGAACACAGTGCTGGGCAGGGCTCGGCAGCGTGCCTGTGTGCCTGTGTTTGCGCTACAGCTCTCTGCCGGGGAAGTTTCCAAATCCTCTTTTGTCGCAGAGCGCAACCCCAATAAAACCCACGCCAACCTGTCTACCTAATTTGCATCCGTCAGTGAAGCCCTCAGTACTGCTTTCAGTGATCTATGAAAACGCTCGCATAACCCATTGGCCTGTGGGTTGTACGCCGTTGTGTCATGATTTCTTTTGTTTTTTCTTTTGAATTCTTGGATGGAACATGGGTGGGCAATATAAGCTGTGAATTCAGCCATCACACATTTCGGATAACTTATGTTGAACTGTATAATCAGAGGAGTTATTGTCTAATTTGACCTTGTTGGATTTTATTACCCCCTTTGTTATATTATTCACTTTCTTTTAACCTGTACTCTTAATCTATTCGAAATAAAGATTCATTCATTCATTCATTCAATTGCAACGCCCGCAGCCTGGGAGTTTGCAGATGCAGGAGATGGACACAACACCAACACTTCAGTTTATTACCTCCGCCAAGAAGGTAATGCTTTTACTACTGAACCACAAATCCTATCATTGTGAATCCAATTGCTAGTCATATGTTTTCATGGTCAAGGAATCTGAAAATGTACACACAAACACTGTATGGGGGGGAACTGTGGAGCTTGGTGGAGGTCTGCACTCTCCGAGTGCTTTTCTAGTTGTTAAATTGATATCAGAGATGCAAATGTCCTGTTAGGTTCATGTTTACAGTTTTTTTTTCTGTTGTGTTCCTGTTGTTATAGAATACCGGCAGGGTGGATACTATTGTGGCAGGTGTCTTAACAGCCACTATCTATCTGTTTTCACAGGGAGACAAAGGGGGACCTCTTGTCGTTCAGACTGATTCAACCTGGGTTCAGAGTGGAATTGTGAGCACTTTTTCTTCCTGTGGGGCTCTTACAAGATTCACTCGTGTGTCTCACTACCAGGAATGGATCAGCAGCACCATCACTGACCAACAACCAGGCTTTGTTACCTTCACCTCACCAGGCATTGACAGTGATGAAGTCTTTGTCCAACACAACCACCTACTACTGACACTCCACCTACTACTGACACTCTGACTACTACTGACACGCCACCTACTACTGACACGCTGTCTACTACTGACACGCCACCTACTACTGACACTCCGCCTACTACTGACACTCCGTCTACTACTGACACTACACCTCCATGTGACCATAAGCCTATCTGTGACACTGTGTTTTGCAGTGGAAACATGATCCACTTCACTCACCTCACTTCTCTGTGTGTTCTTGTAGTTCTGCTTCATGCATTGTTTGGAAGTGGTGAATTATAGCTCCACGCTTCAGCCCTGGAATGAACCTAGGGAGGTTTTTTTTTTTGGGGTGTGGGGGTGTGGGGGTGGGGGGCTTCTAAATTTTTCCAATCAGAATAAGCATTAATCTCAGAGTTCTGTTTTAGACTTAACCAAAACTCTCATGGTCTTGTAATAATATCTGTGATTAATAATTATGATCAGGTATAAAAATTATTTAATTTATTTTAATGTATCGGGACCGGAAATTTTCTTCAGGTCCACACACATAAAAAATTAATAAACACTCGTGGGGCACCAGCTCCTCTTTAAGGAGCACTTTAATCTTTAATTTCACTTTATACATGTTTAATCACTCAATGAATTAATTATTAATCAGTCTCAAAATTTTAGTGAATTCGATACTGGGGCCTTTGAAACCAGACTCAGAATGAAATAAATTCCCAACAACTTCTCTCATTTTCACGTATGTATTGAATGAAATCATGATTAAAAGACATTGCAATGATTTGCATTAATCATTAAATTATACTTGTAAATGATAGAGTAACAATGTGAATATTTGCAGAACCAGGGTGAAATTGTAAGCTGAATTTGGATCAGTTTGAAGTTAACAAATTATGGAAAACAGAACGCAAATTTATGGGGAAAATTAAAATAATTATATGGAAAATTCTGAATTACTCTTAAGAAAATGAAAACAGAATTTTAAGGAAAAGAGGAGTTATATTAGTTGCTCTTTAATTTTGTATCTGATCAGATATTCAGTTATTCTCAAATCTCAGATGTTTTATTCAGCAGATGAACAAGAAGGCAGCTTACGTGACCATACATGGTGGCGAGTTCTTTCGTCGTCTTCAGGAAGCTTTAGATGTAGAGAAAGGCCAAAAACCGGAATATTTGACCAGCAAATATTCTTTGAACGAGGACTGGCCGCTTCCCAGTCTGTTGTTGCAGGATGCAATTCTGGATGTTTTATTCCAATGGCTGAAGTCCAGCCGAAGCGTCTCCTTTTCGTGGAGTGTTGATTTCTTCAGCTGCGCATGGTCGTGGATCAATGACTTCTCATGAGAGAATTCGAGAATAATTACACATCTAATCCAATAGCAAAATTAAAAGACTTCTATGACCTCATGGAGACGAAATTAGTTTCTAGTGTGGAGTTGGTCAGTCCTTGAAAAACACATGGTAGATTTAAAGAAAGTTTAACAATATAAAAGTTATAAAAATAAACATCTAGAAATGGAGTTTGACTCCAAATTGAGGATTTGAGCTCAAGAAAAGAAAGGATCAATTCCTAGACGTTTAAAGAAAGACAAGAAACACATGGGAGAAATGTCCTTTGTTCTCACGTGGGTGCTGTGCAGTCATCTGGTGTGAAGACAAGACAAAGGGACGAAGAGCAGAGCCGAAAGAGACAAAAGACACTGAAAGGGGGTGTTGTTTCCTTTTTATCTGGGGAAACTTTCGCGGGCCTCTGTGATTGACAGGAGCCCCCTGCCAACAGGCTTCCTTCGTGGGTGGGTTTTAAGAACTTTAGTCCAATAAACAAACAGGCTTTTGTCTGTAACAACCACAACACTGAAAGAGCTGTTGTCAATCAGGGATTGGCCGCTGTCGGTCACATGAGTTGAGAAACGTTTTGGCAAACCTTATACACATCTTAAAACTGGAATATTCATCCATACACTTATGTATAAACTCTAACCTATTTCAGTGTTCATGCAACTTTATAACTAGTGCTTTTAAATTAACATGCAAGAATAAACATTCATTTAAACATTTTAACATGCACATATCTAAAATCAAGGATTAATATATTTCAAACCCATTATTGTCCACATCAAACATTAGAGTCCACCTGCTTTCCACAGTGTCCTGAAAAAGAGGAAGCTGTTGAGAAGTGAGTCTTAACAATGATGTGATTAAAAAGGTTCACTGGTTAAGTCCAGCATGTCCCAGAGTTGCCAGTAGAGGGCAATGTTGAGCTGTGGATATTTTGTAGGCCACATGAGGTACTCCACAAGAGTCTGTTCTTTGTCTCCAAGTTTTATGGGCCAATAGAAGGTTTGGGATTCCGGAGACTGGATTAACAAAGGAATGTTAGTTCAGCTATGGTCCTGGTATGAAAGAGTAGTTCTTGACTGTCCTTTTACTGGGTGAAACAATGTCTTTAAGCTGAAGAATAATTTTATTGATGAGCTAAAATGAGATGATGCTACAGGCTTCAAACCTCACAGATTCAAATATCATTTTTAAATAATGTTTGTTTCTTTGCTATACTGGTATTCTTAAAGGTGAATATTATACTTCATATTACTATATTTTATTTTGGGCATTGCTGGTACTTACAAATAAAAATGTAAGATTATAGCCACTGATTTAGTAATCAGAAAGTTGTTGATTTTTTTTTTTTCAAGATCCCAGTGGTTTGGAGTTCTTTCTGTTTTTTATTTTTAATGATTTCCTTTGTTTTCATTTATGATCCAAGTTGTTGTGGCACTTTGGAGAGATCTGGGGTTGTGAAGATGAGAATAAAGAAAGAATGTCATTAATGAAGTAATTTTCAACAAATATGGGGACATGAAGTCACAAAATGCTGACTTTGCATATTGGGCTGTTTCTGATTAATCAATATACTGTATGATATGCACTGATTGAAATACTGTATATTAAAATCTCATATGAATTATTTGATTCCAGACACATTAATGATTAAACATACTGTATATCTTGTGCATAGATATATACTGTATATCATGTATAGTCAGACTGTTGCTTATCCATTTATGTGGTGTTACACCTCGCTCTCGCCTGTCATCAGCGCCAGCGGTGCGCACACCTGCACCCCGTCAATAACTGACTATTTAAACCCCTCTGCCTTCTGCTTCGGCCTGGAGTCGTCTGCTCGACAACGCTCCCAAATCCTCAGTGTCTGTTCCGGTTCGCACTGACCAGTGCATCACCCTCCAAGCACGTAAGCTGTATTCCTCACCTTACCTTCTCTCCAGCTTCTCCCCTGTACACAGGTGGATCTCCAGGGCGGCGGAATTCCTCCTCCTCGCCTCACCTCTGCCTTCTTCGCACCAGCTCGTCGGAAGCACGCAGCCACGCTGTCCTCCAGGTTACAGCTGCAACGCTAACGTCAGCCACCTTCTCGCCTGCACGTGAGCATAACATTGTGGTTATTTCCCACGGGGCGTGTGACTGCAGTTAGCCCCCTGCTCTGCTCTGTTCTCAGGGTTACCTGGCTGCACGGCGAGCTGCTCCGCCCTTGACGCAAGCTGTTCACCCACATTACATTCACACTTCCACTCACGCACTCAAACACAACCTGTTGCTTGAATAAAAGCTTTAAATCTTCCCGAGCCTGTGTGTGTGTGTTCCCTGAGCCCGACATCATGTCATGTGGTGACTGTGATTTTCTCAGTTGCTTTGGTGCATTTCTCAGATCACAATTGAAATTCTCAAAACTATTAGTTTAGCCTCCACATCACCTACTCACTTGTGATCATCATAAAAGCAGTTTCTCATAATGTTGAACAAACTGCAAATGCTTTTGTACATTATGCAGCTACTTGTGTACAATTGTTTGCTATTTTGTACAATATCATTTGCTACTGTCCTGTCGGTCAAAATACATTAAACAGGTTTTCTGTTGAATAGTCCTTCACCCCAAAACATTTAGGCATTTGTTCATTGCTTGAGTCATTACATGTAAAAGCGTTGGACTAATTACCATTATGCAAAGCAGATTTTATACATTTCTATTATTTTTTTGTAAATATGTATTAAATTGATTGTTTTTCAGTGAATCTTTACATTCACTTATGACAGGAAATATGTTTAACAGTCAAACTCAAAAAGTCAAAGAGAATAAAGCTTTTTCTTTAACAAATACATATCAGCACCCTGGACAGCTGCTCCAACAATTAGTTGTGTTGTTCAGCAACTTGGTCAGTGACCTGGTTTTTGATTGGCTGTCAGTCTGTTACACCTATTCGCAAATGGCCTCACTGAGCCAAAGAGTAATTCCTCTACTAGCACTGACCTAGTAGCGGAGGTGAACCTTAAGGTGTCAGAAACTGCACCATTGACTAATTCCTTATGGAGGAGGGATCAGTAACAGTTACCAAGAGAAATATGTAAACAAGATAAAGCACCTATTGTTTAGTGTAGAGAATAAAAATCACCGTGTATGTGGTCATGCTGGATTTAACTTCTTTTTGGAGCAACTTCCTGAAATCATTATAGTGTGATCTTCCCTGTCTCACATTCAGAGAAAGTAATCTGAAGTCAAACAAAACAAGTGTTTTAGGGATAAGGATATCTTAGGTGTAGCTTGCCATAAAACTGACGCTGTGGATGCCACTAGCTGAGTTTTGTTTATAGGACACTTTGGATATGAACAACATAAGAGAGTGTTAGAGAAAACAATCTGTCAAAATTTAATTGATCTGCTGGATGAACTATTAAATTAAAGGTCACAGAATGTCAAGATCAAACATATCAGATACCAAAGAAATAAGTATGATCAAAGGGAATGACGAACCTTAAAGGTCATGAAAGATCAGGAACTGTCAAGTTCAAAGATATCAGAACTGTCATTTTCTACCATGAAGCACAGTACCATTCCAGTAACTGGAGACCAGTGTGATACAGAATGACAGTTTTTTCTTCCCCCTATATCGTACACAGTGGCAAATGCTGAGGAACATTCACAAGTATTACAGTTTTTGTGTTTCGTCAGGGTTCATAAAAGGTTGCCAAACAGTTCACCAACTGTTTTTAAGGTTGTGAACAGTTCTCTTGGGGCTAAAAAGTCTTGAACATTGCCAAAAGTTTGCTCTGAATTAAGTCTTTTGTACATGTTTTACAGAGGTTTCAGCAAAACAATTTTAGTCCACATTACACATACATACGCAGCATGTACATTTACTGGGTGTGCTGCTGTACATTTGGCACAAAACCCCAGTACCATCTGTACCATCTTCTCTTGCCAAATGTCCTCTTCTCATGAAACTTAACTGGCACAAAGACAACTGAAGGGAACGCCCAGGAGCCTGTGGGTGGAGTTAAAGATGAGACAGTTGTATTTAGATCAAGATGTAATGAAAAAAGTCAGACAAGTCCTGTCAAAATGGCTCTCCAACACATTGTGTGCACTCTCACTGTGATAGCCATGCTCATATGCAAAGGTGAGTTGTTTTTTTTTTAATCTAATTAATTAACCTCTACTTCTCTACATACGTAATATCCATTGGCAAAAAATTGTGTGAAACAAACATTTACAATATATGAAAAGTCGCTGCAACGGACGTATTGAAAAACTTACTATAGTATATAATGCATCATACAATGTATTTTCATCTAATTCTTACAATTCTTGTTTCAAATTGAACAGAAACACAGACAGGGAAATTTGAGTAAAAAAAAAATCGTAGCACAGGTATTTTTCTGTAGTTGTTTTTCACGGGTTGTGGCAAGGAAATTATTTGATTGAGCTCAGGAAATTATTTTCTTACAATGTGCAACTTCACAATAAATTTTCAGTCTAAATGCATCTTTTACTGTTGAGGTTTTTGTTTGTTTGGTTGGGTTTTTTTGCAGGTATGATTGTGGCACCTATGTAAACTGCGTGATTGGGCTGCTTCTTTTCCAGTGTGTTTTGGTTCCTTATTTGCCTCTCTGGCAGCCTCTGAGGTCTGCTCCGCTCCCTGACAGCTCACAGCCACGCCCCCCTTTCCTGCCAGTACATGCCAGCTGTCTGTCATCAGTTGTGCTCACTCTCTGTTCTTTCACGCACACACATACTGTACATGCCTGCCTACATTCGTCCTGCCCTCACTCATGCACACACACACACACACACACACACACACACACACACACACACACACACACACACTCTCTCTCTCTTTCTCACTCACATGCTTATAGACGGTCACACACACGCACCTGTGTCCACTTAGTTCAGCCCTCTCATCCCAAAGCATTGACTCTCCTCATTTTATTTGGCATTAGGTATGACTGTGAGAGTGAATGGTTGTGTGTCTCTCTGTGTTGGCCCTGCAATGGACTGGCGACCTGTCCAGGGTGTACCCTGCCTCTCGCCCAAAGATGCTGGGATAGGCTCCAGCCCCCCCACGACCTGTAAAGGATTAAGCGGAAGAAGATGGATGGATTATTTAAGCCCTGTCTCTGCTCGAGTTAATTGCTGGGACATCATATCTAGATAAAGATTTGGTCACACAGGGCTGAACAGTACATTAGTCATAATGAAAAAACACCCAAATGGAAACTGTGATCATTGTGGAAACAACGAAACAGTTGAACATATATTTATGCACTGTCCAAAGTATCAGTTTGCACGGTTAGCACTGGTGGACAGTCTATACAGGAACAAAACCCAGCTCAATATTAAAGCAATTTTACATAGCAGTTCAGGGGATGTAGTCTATAAGGCAGTATTTAGGTTCATAAGGAAAAAAGGTCTAACTTCAAGGATACAGGAGGGTAATACCATTCTGAATCACACTCCATTCCAGAAGGTGGTGATAATGCACCTATAAGCTGTTTGCCAACTGCCATAAAACAACAACCAGTCTGAACTTCGCAGTGGTTGTTCCTGCATAGTCTGTTTGAACTGGTTTTGTGCATGCATGACCAGCTGCCCTGCCTGTGTCTCGGTACCGCAGCACTCTACATGTCTCTTGTGTTGTCATCTTTTGTTTTACGCAGGTTGGCTCTGGGACTCCTTCCACGGATGTCTCTGTTCCCAGCCCAGTGAGTATCTCGGTACCCGTCGCTTCCAGTCTCGCCTAGGAAGCGCTCGGGTGTCCAGGCTGCCTTTCCCCCTGCTGTTCAGCGTTCTTGCAGCGCCTTGGGTCCACCCTGGACGTACTCACTGGTGAGCTGAGGAGCGTCTCGTGAGCTTCCCAGAACCTCCTCGCCGTTCTGTGTACAACTCTGTTGTTTTGCTGGACTGTTTGTCTCCTTATTTTTGCACAATAAATTGCGCACATCATCTCCTGCGAGTGGGTTTATCTCTTTTCCTCCTTGCGCTGAGTAAAAGCGCACAGGGATTCACAGCAATACACAGCATAACCCTGTGCACACAAAAAAATTATGCTTAAGGTTCACCTGTGTTAAAAATTGTAAATACCATTGGCTTTATGCATAAAAGTCCTGATAGTTTAACTTTCTTTTTTTTTTTTCAGGATGTTACTCACAGGAGCCTGGTAAGAAGGGTGCACACATGTTTTTTTTTTCTTGCTCTGATTTATTTATTTATTTATGTATGTATTATTTTTTTTAATTTAAATGTATTAATCAGTTTTAATAAGGCTGTGTTGCTGATTTGCGGTGACTTGGGTGGGGGACCTTAAGTTAAAGCTGGCAGCCTGTTATTTATTGGACTTCATTATTAATCTTTGTCTTTTCTTTTGTCAGAATGTGGAACGGTTGTGCAAACAGGCAGAATTCTTGGAGGTCAGGATTCTTCCCCAGAAAGTTGGCCATGGCATGTTATTTTTCTTGTGGATGGTGAATTAACTTGTGGAGGCTCCCTGATCACCAATCAGTGGGTTCTGACTGCTGCTCACTGCATAACACGGTGAGCCTTGTTTCTTAATAGTGACACAACAGTAACAGTTTCCTTAGTAAAGGAGAGTGTGTATGAAGCTATACCAGGAAATGACATGGGTCCAAGTGTCAGGTTTTAAACTGCTATTAGGCATTTGCACTTAGTGATGACAGTCAACAGTCCATGCTGATTTTTTTTTTCCCCTCTAGTGATGATGTCAGCAGGACAGATGTCCTTCTGGGTTTCCATAGGACAGGTGGTCCAAACCCTAATCTACAGGTTCGACCACTTACTGATGTCATCCAACACCCAGCGTTCAACGTCTCCACATTAGAAAATGACATCTGCCTTCTGAAGCTTGACACCCCAGTGACTATTACAGACTTCGTTCGACCAGTCTGCTTGGCTGCAGAAAACAGCACTTTCCACAATGGAACCATGAGCTGGATCACAGGTTTGGGTTCAACTGGTAAGCTGCAAAAGACAAATTTCATTTCACAAAACTGATCCTGGGTTCTTGGAAAAAGCTCCCTCCATAAATATTTTTCCAATTACAGTAGCTGAAGACTTTACTTTCCCAGAAGTTCTGCAGGAGGTGAAGGTTCCCATACTGGGACAGAATGAGTGTGCTTGTCACTTTAAAGATCAACCTTCAGTAAAGATCAGAGAGAGCAACATCTGTGCTGGATTCACAGAAGGAGGAAAAGGCGCATGTGATGTAAGGCCGCCTTTTTTTTTAAATTTGATTTTCATCATTGTTGAATAAATCCATTTATCCCTTAAAACACTTTGTTTACCAAAACTGTGGTCAGGGTCTTCAGTGTTTATCACAAGATGTAGGTTTTAGGTGCACAAACTGACAGAATGTAGTTTTACTGGAAAGGTTGCCATATAAAAGCATTGTACCTGCAACAGTTGACTTTGTATTATAACTTTGTCTGACACTGTAATTAACTTGATAATTTAACAGCTGCAATGTAATGGCTGCTATAAAATCCCCAAGATCTATAAAATATGTTGTGCATATGATGTTTCACACAATATTTTTGTGCAAAGCAAGTACATGGAATTATTGCAATGTGGCAGAACATGAAACATGACTAAATTCTTATTCTCCTGATTTATTCTTTCACACGTTGATGTCCAGTGATTGCCACTTTTATGTGTTTATGTGATCAAAAAAATGGCAAGGTATAATGAGATGGTAGAGATGGTATTCAGTTGGTAGAGCATCCGCCTCACACCCGGGAGGCAGGGGTTCAAATCCCGGCCGGGTCATACCAAAGACCATATAAAAATGGTACTTTCTGCCTTCTAGCGTGGTGCTCCGCATAATGGAACGGGGAAAGCAAAGTTACACACAGAGATACCAGTGGACTGACCCCCCACTGTAGCTTTCACTACTTGCAGTAGCTGTGTGGCCTAGGGTCAGAGAAACGGAGATGGGTGCTGCCCTATGCACCTTCATGGCGTGAAAGGAATTAACTAACTATAATGAGATGGATCTTTAGTATTTGGAATTTTACTGTTGATCAGTGCACAGGGCTTAAAATGTATTGCTTGTTTTTTCCTGTTTATGGTTAGTAAATTTACTGTTATCCTATCTTGCTTATTTGGTACCTGTTTACACAAATCATTAACTCAATGATGAAAATACAGTGTACCTCAGCTATCAGCTGAAGATGTACATTTTTGTTAAACTGATATCAGAGGTGCAAGTGTCCTGTTAGGTTAATGTTTACAGTTTTTTTTCTGTTGTGTTCCTGTTGTTCTAGAATACCGGCAGGGTGGATACTATCGTGGCAGGTGTCTTAACAGCCACTATCTATCTGTTTTCACAGAAAGACGACGGGGGACCACTTGTCGCTCAGACTGATTCAACCTGGGTTCAGAGTGGAATTGTGAGCGCTTTTTCTTCCTGTGGGGCTCTTACAAGATTCACTCGTGTGTCTCACTACCAGGAATGGATCAGCAGCACCATCACTGACCAACAACCAGGCTTTGTTACCTTCACCTCACCAGGCATTGACAGTGATGAAGACTTTGTCTGTCCAACACAACCACCTACTACTGACACTCCACCTACTACTGACACTCTGACTACTACTGACAATCTGCCTACTACTGACACTCCGCCTACTACTGACACTCTGCCTACTACTGACACTCTGACTACTACTGACAATCTGCCTACTACTGACACTCCACCTACTACTGACACTCTGCCTACTACTGACACTCCGCCTACTACTGACACTCTGCCTACTACTGACAATCTGCCTACTACTGACACTCTGACTACTACTGACACCCCGCCTACTACTGACACTCTGACTACTACTGACAATCTGCCTACTACTGACACTCCGCCTACTACTGACAATCTGCCTACTACTGACACTCCGCCTACTACTGACACTCTTCCTACTACTGACAATCTGCCTACTACTGACACTCCGCCTACTACTGACGATCTGCCTACTACTGACACTCCGCCTACTACTGACACTCTTCCTATTACTGACAATCTGTCTACTACTGACACTCTGCCTACTACTGACACTCTGACTACTGCTGACACTCTACCTACTACTGACACTCTGACTACTACTGACAATCTGCCTACTACTGACACTCCACCTACTACTGACAATCTGCCTACTACTGACACTCCGCCTACTACTGACACTCTGACTACTACTGGCACTCCACCTACTACTGACACTCTGACTACTACTGACACGCCACCTACTACTGACACTCCGCCTACTACTGACACTCCGTCTACTACTGACACTACACCTCCATGTGACCATAAGCCTATCTGTGACACTGTGTTTTGCAGTGGAAACATGATCCACTTCACTCACCTCACTTCTCTGTGTGTTCTTGTAGTTCTGCTTCATGCATTGTTTGGAAGTGGTGAGTTATAGCTCCACTCTTCAGCCCTGGAATGAACCTAGGGAGGTTTAAGGCATCACTGGGGATGTCAAGTAACCAAATCAAAACCAACAGTGCAATACAACCAAAATTAATCTCTTTTTTTTTTGTGTGTGTGTGTGTGTGTGGGTGGGTGAGTGGGGGGTTGAATTTTTCCAATCAGAATAAGCATTAATCTCAGAGTTCTGTTTTAGACTTAACCAAAACTCTCATGGGCTTCAAACTTCACAGATTCAAATATCATTTTTAAAGGCCAAATGTCACGTAATTTTTTTTTCTAAATGACAACGAATTTTGATAAAATACACATAGCTTAAACCAAATATTCATACCGGAGACCATATCACCCACCCGTATTTACATAATTGCACAAAATACACCAGGCGAAGTCCCCGCCTTGCTCGCTGGCTTGTGACAGCCAATCCAGACCACGCCCATGTTTGTGACATCACAAATTTCACCCTGGCTGCCCTGCCTATCCACATTCAGACTTATCAACATTGGACAATCATGACGGAAAGTGACAGCGATTGTGAACAAATTAGTTTAGTTTTGTCTTTTTTTTTTTGTCTTTTTTTTGTCAGTGGTTCAGACAGTGACAGAGGCATAGAACCTTACAGGTTCAAGCCGTCCGAGACGGAATCAGATGCTTTGTCTGATGACAACAGTTCCGACGATGACCAGACAGCAGAACCAGTGGAAAATGTCATTGAATTGGACATTAATCGCCTCCAGAATTGGGAAGCCGAAGGGGGTCTGTCGAGGGCGCCCCATAAATATTGATTTTTCGAAAGCCATTATTATTACAGTGCAGGAGAGCCGCTGCTGTCAAGAAATTGACCAGATCAATATGAAAATGGAGGCGCATACCTGTCAAGTGAGACGTTTTCACCGTATTTTAATACGGGGAAAATGCAGTTTTAGCAAATACGGGCGTATTGCCATTTCTGTACGCCCAAAAGAAAAATATACGGGAAAAAAAATTATTGAGTGTGTTGAGGAACACGTCGTGTGTGTGAGACCCCCACAGCTAGGGTACTGGCAGATCGCTCAGTGGGAGCTATTCTCACTACTGTTAGAAGTGTGGACTCAATCATTAGGCTTATGGCCGGGGCGGGCAGATCGCTCAGCGGGAGCTATTATCACTACAATGAGAAGTCATTAGGCTGATGGCTTAACACTTTCAGCTGTCCTGCGGCTGCGGAACAGAGAGGAATCGCCTTACAAATACAGAATTCTGCTTTTTTTATTTTGAGCCGGACGCTGAGTTGTGTTGTTATTGTCAAATATCCATGAATCCTTAAAATATTTGACAACAACACAAATTACATTTAAAACATTTCCCAGAAAAGTGTCCCTTATTACCCCGCCATCCCTTATAGCCCCGTTTTATGGTATTAAAATAGGGCGAAAACGTCTCACTTGACAGGTATGAAAACATTTCCTAGAAAAGTGTCCCTTATTACCCAGCTGTCCCTTATAGCCCCGTTTTAAGGTATGGGTGAAATATCCAATTTTTTCTTTCTTGTTGCTCACTTCAATCTTCCAGTCTCCATATAAACAATCAATCGGGATACCCCAAGCATCAAACTAAGGTACAATCTATTTCGTCACTTCCGCCTTCTTCCCCAGGCGATTCCGGGGGCCGTGAGTAGGAACGTCAGGCCAAGTGCGGCAGTTTTAAATTAACGAATATTCCGGCGTTACTGAAGCATATGCACCAAGACCCGAACGGATCGGTTCCCTTTTATATCTAGTTTCAAGACATTTAAAGTACCCTGTTACGTGACATTTGGCCTTTAAATAATGTTTGTTTCTTTGCTATACTGGTATTCTTAAAGGTGAATATTAAACTTCATATTACTATATTTCATTTTGGGGATTGTTGGTATTTACAAAAAAAATGTAAGATTATAACCACTGATTTAGTAATCAGAAAGTTGTCGATTTTTTTTTTTCAAGATCCCAGTGATTTGGAGTTCTTTTATTTTTTTATTTTTAATGATTTCCTTTGTTTTCATTTATGATCCAAGTTTTTGTGGCACTTTGGAGAGATCTGGGGTTGTGAAGATGTGAATAAAGAAAGAATGTCATCAATGAAGTAATTTTCAACAAATTCTAGGACATGAAGTCACAAAATGCTGACTTTGCATATTGGGCTGTTTCTGATTAATCAATTATTGTATGATATGCATTGACTGAAATACTGTATATTAAAATCTCATATACATTATTTGATTCCAGACACATTAATGATTAAACATACTGTATATCTTGTGCATATATATATACTGTATATCATGTATAGTCAGACTGTTGCTTACCCATTTATGTGGTGACTGTGATTTTCTCAGTTGCTTTGGTGCATTTCTCAGAACACAATTGAAATTCTCAAAACTATTAGTTCAGCCTCCACATCACCTAGTCACTTGTGATCATCATAAAAGCAATTTTCTGCATTATGCAGCTGCTTGTGTACAATTGTTTGCTATTTTGTACATTATCATTTGTTACTGTCCTGTCAGTCAAAATACATTAAACAGGTTTTCTGTTGAATAGTCCTTCACCCCAAAACATTTAGGCATTTGTTCATTGCTTGAGTCATTACATGTAAAAGCGTTGGACTAGTTACCATTATGCAAAGCAGATTTTATACATTTCTATTATTTTTTTGTAAATATGTATTAAATTGATTGTTTTTCAGTGAATATTTAAATTCACTTTTGACAGTAAATATGTTTAAAAGTCAAACTCAAAAAGTCAACTAGAATAAAGCTTTTTCTTTAACAAATACGTATCAACACCCTGGACAGCTGCTCCAACAATTAGTTGTGTTGTTCAGCAACTTGATCAGTACCCTGCCTCTCGCCTAATGATGCTGGGATAGGCTTCAGCACCCTCGCGACCCGAAAAGGATTAAGCGGTAGAAGATGGATGGATGGATGGATGGATAGTTAATTAACCTCTACTTCTCTATATACATAATATCTATTGGCAAAAAATTGTGTAAAACAAACATTTACAGTATTTGAAAAGTCGTTGCAACGGATGTATTGAAAAACTTACTATAGTATATAATGCATCATACAATGTATTTTCATCTAATTCTTACAATTCTTGTTTCAAATTGAACAGAAACACAGACGGAAATTGAGTAAAAAAAATCGTAGCTCAGGTAATTTTCTGTAGTTGTTTTTCCACAGGTTGTGGCAAGGAAATTATTTGATTAAGCTCAGGAAATTATTTTCTTACAATGTGCAACTTCACTTTAAATTTTCAGTCTAAATGCAGGTTACCAATTAATTTAATTGCATTAAGTTGTAACTGCAGTGGGATTCTCAAAGCCCATGGAAAACACCTTTATTCCCCCCTGTGCTGCTGAACTTTCTCTTTTGCTCTGGCATTTGACCAATGATGTTCATGAACGCACAGTAACCTCTCCACTGAACTGTTTTGTCTGACATCTTATTTGTGTTCCAATTTCCAGGATGCCATTCTGCAATGTCTGGTAAACATTAGAAAAAAAAACAGTTTTACAAGTTGTTATATACACACACTCACCAGCCACTTTGATAAATTTGTCTTGCGATAACTTGTGTTCCCCTCAGAACTACCTTAATTCTTTATGGCATTGATTCAGCAAAGCGCTGGAAGCATTCCAGGCTTCATGCATACGTACATTTTTTTTCCTGTTGTTTAAACCACATTCTAACCCAACCATCCAAATTTTGCAGTGAAAATTGAGACTCAGACCCAGCAACGTTTTTCCAATCCTCTGCTGTCCAATTATGGTGAACCTGTGTGAACTGTATAGCATCAGTTTCCCGTTCTTAGCTGACAGGAGTGGCACCAGCTGAGGTCTTCTGCTGCTGTAGCCCATCTGCTTCAAGGGGCAATGTGTTGTACCTTCAGAGTTCCTCTTCTATGTACCTTGGTTGTCTTTCTGTCAGCTTGAGTCAAGTCTAGCCATTTTCCTCTTCCATTAAAAAGGCATTTAAGCCCAGACAGCTGCTGCTCAATGGGTATTTTCTCCTCTTCAGAGCATTCTCTGTAAATCCCAGAGATGGTTGTGCACCAATGACCATGCTCCATTTAAACTCACTTAGATGTCCTTCCTTCCCCATTCTGATGTATGGTTTGCTCTTCAGCAGTTTGTCTTATCCATGTCCATGTACCTAAATGCACCAAGTTGCTGCCATACTGATTAGATATTTGCATTAAGAAGCATTTGAACAGGTGTAACTATTAAAGTGGCCTGTGACCAAATCCTGCAAACACATTCAATATAGGCACATCATAGCAGCTCGGTGACGCAGTGGTTAGCACAGTGGCAGCACAGTCAGAAGGTCACGGGATTGATTCCACCCCTGACCATCGTGGGTTCGATCCCACCCCTTGACCATGAGCGACCCTTCTGTGTGGAGTCTGCATGTTCTCCCCGTGTCTTCGTGGGTTTCCTCCCACAGGCCAAAAACATGCAAGTTAACTGGAGACTCTATAGTGGCCTTAGGTGTGAATGGTGAAGGGATAGGAGCTGTATCGTGGATGCCCTGAATTTCCCTCTGGGGATTAATAAAGAATTAAAAAAAAAAATCACAGTATATCTCAAAAACTTAAAGATCATCATGATTCATAATTTAATTTAAAGAGCTAAGTCATAATCAACAAACTCATAAATAAAAAAAGCTTTAAATAGCCCATTTTGTGTGATAAATATAAAATAGATAACATTTTAAGTGCTTTTAAAGAATTATATTCAAAAATGTTTTCAAAATCATTTGCAGATGTAATAATCTCACTCTTTGTATGTTTGGTTAATTTTAGACCAAGTATTTAAATGGTTATCTATGAAAAATATATACTTTTATTCATGCACAATATTAAACAAAGGACATTTTCTCTTGACGGACTTTTAAAACACACTCATGAACTGAGTCTTGTTATCCACTTGATATTATTTAGTTCTTTTTACAAGCAGACTTCATATTACAAATCAGGGATGTGCACAAACATTTTGAGCGGCTGTTGCTAGGGCTGGGCGATTAACCAAAATAAAACCAAAACCAACATTAAGGATGCAAAACTTAGATAATTTTGCTCATGTCAGTTGTAGCATCATCTCACTTTGGCTCAGCAATAATTATTCTTCTGCTCAAAGACATTTTGTTTCACCCAGGAATAACACAAAAAAAAAAGGATTTTCTTCCTCCAGGCCACAGCTGAAATCCCCCTTCTTTTGTTAAAACCAGCTTAAGGAATTTCCCCAATGTCCGGCTTCACTTTTATTGCCCCCATAAAACCTACACAGACCCACAACTCAGCTAATTTCCTTAAACTCTGGACCTGCTGGATTTAAACAGTGAATTTTAAAGTACATTATTACAAACTCAATTCTAAACCTTCATTCTTTTCAGAACTATGAAAATGCAGATGGACTCTGATGTTTTTGATGTGGAAAATCAATAATATGTGTGAAATGCATTAATCTGTGATTTTATATATATGCATGTCAATGTTTAAATGAATGTTTACTCCTGCATGTTGATTTAGAAGCACTGCTTATAATTTATACTAATCACTAAAGTTATCTTAGTTTAATACATAAAGGGAAATATTAACTTCCAGTATGTATCAAAGTTTTGCCTCGATATCACATGTGACTCCAACAGCCAATCTCTGCATGACAACTCTTCATCCCAAAGCGCTCCAAACAATAGACTGTGTGTTCATTGGACTAAAGGTTCATCGAGCCCGCCCACGAAGGACTCTCATTGGCTGAGATTCCGGTCAGGCCGGAAGCCCGCGAAACTCAACAGAGCTTATATAAAGGAGAGACACCCCTGCTTCACTCCCTTTTTTCGTCAGCCCTTTTTCGTCTGCTCTTTTCGTCATCTCTTTTCCTGGATCCTCTTTCCCCGGATCTTTTTTTTTTGGCTGCTCCCTTTTCTCTGATCATCTTCTCCATTGTCTACACACAGCAAGGAAGAACAAAGACTCGACCACGTGTCGCTTTTCTGAACACAGAGCAGATGACTTGTAATTCGTTTATGTAACTTTGTATCTTAATGTTTTATTTTTCTCTTAAATACCTAGGAATTCCTATTTCTTTGAGCTCAATTCTTAATCGGAGTTAAACTCCAATTTTTATTCATCACTTTTTCTTTGTTAAACTTTCTGTAAAACCACCGTTTGTTTGATTTTAATGTAAACTTAATCTTGACTTTATTTTATAATATTTTTGACCAAGCACCCACCAGAAGCTACTATTTTTATCTAAAGTCCGAAGCCTTTTTAATTTGAGATCGGATTGGATATCTTTTAATTATTATCGAAGGCCTCTTGAGAAGACGCAGCTTCCACGTCACGTGCAGCTGAGGAATCAAGGCTGTTCATCACACGCTGAAGAAAAGTCATCTAACCCAGTTTCAACTGTGGGTCATACGGCCAAGATCCAGTCCTTCGACCACTTGAGTTTAAAGGTCGAACTGTGGACCCTGAAATATCTGCGGGCAGATATTTCCCCTAACATCCACGAAATCTTGGGCTGAGGGCGACAACAGAACCATCGTCGAATGAGGATCACGTGAGCTGCAAACTTTAATTCAACTGCTGAATAAACTTCTGAGGTTCGGTAATAATTTGTATATCTAATCAGATGCAAATTAAGAAGCCCTTAACATAACTCTTCTTTTCATTAAAATTCCGTTTTTATTTTCTTAAGATTAATTTAGGACTTTTTCATAATTAGTAAACTTTCTCCATAAATTTGCGGGGGGTTTTTTTATAATCTGTTAACTCAAACTGATAGAAATTCATTTCTCAGTTTAACCCTGGTTCCGAAAATACTGACATTGTTAATCTATCATTTACAAGATTGATTTTATGATTAATGAAATTACTGCAATGTCTGTTAATCATTTCATTTAATAAATATTTAAAAATGAGAGAAGTTGTTGGGAATTTATTTCATTCTGAGTCTGTTTCAAGCCCAGGTATCGAATTCACGGAAAAATTTTTGAGACTGATTATTGATTAATTTATTGAGTGATCAAACAGGTATAAAGTGAAATTAAAGATCAAATTGCTTCTTAAAGATAGAAGCTGGTGCCCCTTACGAGTGTTATTAACTTTTCTGATGTATATGAAATGAGATTTGAGCTCAGATTCCAATACATCAATATAAATTAAATTATTCATACCTGATAATATTTATTACTTATTAATATTTCTATTTTATGTTACACAGTGTTTTTGTTTTTTTCCATCTCTCTGTTGTGTGTGTGTGTATATGAGAGCTTTCATGTCTTTCCCCTGATCTGAAGAGGGCTGTGCACAAGAGATGCCCTCACAATCTGACAGATTTGGAGCATTTTTGCAAAGAAGAGTGAGCAAATATTGCCACATCAAGATGTGCCACGCTAATAGACTCCTACCCAAAAAGACGGAGTGCTGTAATAAAAGCCAAAGATGCTGCAACAAAGTATTAGTTTACGGGTGTGCATATTTATGCAAGCAGGTTATTTTAAGTTTTTTATTTTTCCCCTTAAAAGATTTCAGTTTGTTTTTCAATTGGGTTGTGCAGGTTATAGGTCACATTAATGGTGGAAAAAGTTTTGAAATGATGTATCTTGGGCTCATTTTTTTTACATCACAAAAACCTGGCATTTGAACAGGGGTGTGTAGACACTGTACTTTTTGACACCACATCAGGACTGTTTGATTCTCCACAATTGAAGCCGAACCAATAAATCCTGGAGAATGATTACGCAAGGAGCGGGAAATTAAGAACAGCAAATTTCTCAATGAGGGGATTTTTTTTTCTTTAGGGCTGTCACATTTTTGAGATTATATACAGACGTGGACAAAATTGTTGGTACCCCTCTGTTAATGAAAGAAAAACCCACAATGGTCACAGAAATAACTTGAATCTGACAAAAGTGGTAATAAATAAAAATTCTATGAAAATTAACCACTGAAAATCAGACAATGCTTTTGAATTGTGGTTCAACAGAATTATTTTAAAAAACAAACTCATGAAACAGGCCTGGACAAAAATGATGGTACCCCTAGAAAAGATTGAAAATAATGTGACCATAGGGGCATGTTCAACCAAGATGTGTCCTCTAATTAACATCACAGGTGTCTACAAACTTGTAATCAGTCAGTCGGCCTATTTAAAGGATGACAAGTAGTCACTGTGCTGTTTGTTGACATGGTGTGTACAACACTAAACATGGACCAGAGGAAGCAAAGGAGAGAGTTGTCTCAGGAGACTAGGAAGAAAATTATAGACAAGCATGTTAAAGGTAAAGGCTATAAGACCATCTCCAAGCAGCTTGATGTTCCTGTGACTATAGCTGCACATATTATTCAGAAATTTAAGATCCACGGGACTGTAGCCAACCTCCCTGGACGTGGCCGCAGGAGGAGACAGATAATACGAATGGTAACAAAAGAGCCCAGAACAACCTCTAAACACATTCATGGTGAACTCCAAGGTCAAGGTACATCAGTGTCAGATCGCACCATCTGTCGTTGTTTGAGCCAAAGTGGACTTCATGGGAGACGACCAAGGAGTGTCATCATCCGAGCGCCGATTTCGTCCGCGCTCGGGCCATGCATCATCTCCGCCAGGTTTGACAGCAGTGTTTACCTTCTGGCTCCCCGAGCCTTTATTGTGACAGTGCTCGGAGGGGCTTCCTGCTGTCAAGCCTGACAGCTGTGCTGCATTATGGGCTCATCAGCAGCCCGGCATTTAAGTGGGCTCTGGGAGCTGAATAATGCGGCAGTCTTGTCAACGAATTGTCAACGATTCCATGTCAGTGATTATTCTTCCTTGCCAGACGTTGAGCGAGCGTTCCCTCGGCTCAGACGTCAACGAGTGTTCCATGGTCATGTTTGTAAGTGTGCTTCTTTATTGCCTCTTGTCCGAGTATTTGTAGTGTAGTGTGTTTTAGCCCACTGTGGCTCTTGTAGAGTTTTGTGTGAGTTCATTAATAAACATCTATGCAAACCTCACCGGCGACTCTTGGCGTCTTATGGTGGCTCGTGAGGGCCACCGCATGACAAGGAGGACACCACTGTTGAAAACAAATCATAAAAAAGCCAGACTGGAATTTGCCAAACTGCATGTTGACAAGCCAAAATGCTTCTGTGAGAATGTCCTATAAGATAAGATAAGATAAGATAAGATAAGCCTTTATTAGTCCCACAACGGGGAAATTCCAGGATTGCAACAGCACAGGGATAGCAACACTCAGAGCAACAATCAGAAGGCAAGAAAAAAAAACAAAAAAAACAAGCAAGCAAGAGCAGCTAATATACATATGTACATATTACTATAAAATATATATACACACACACAGACACACAGTGCAGAGCATTGTAGCTGGATGGAATAAATATATGAATATGTAAACACAGTGCGGAGCAATGTAGCTAGATGGAATAATATGTAGATATATAAACACACAGTGCGGAGCATTGTAGCTAGATGGAATAAATATATAGATATATAAACATAAACACACCTAGTGCAGAGCATTGTAGCTAGATGGAATAAATATGTAAATATATAAACACACACAGTGCAGAGCATTGTTGCTAGATGGGATGAAACAGCACAACCGTCTACTTAGTTATCCTACATGGTATGATTATGTGCCCATACATATTCTCACTCTCCATAGCGACCGGTATTTTCCTAGTTGTATGCCGGAGGGGGACCATTGTGTAAGTCTATTGCATCTTTTGCATTCAAAAAAAACTATTAGTTTGTTACGTCTTTTTGCTATCTCTGCGAGCAGCCCTGCTTAGGTTGTACAGTCTGACAGCCGTTGGTAGGAAGGACCTGCGAAACCTCTCGGTTGTGCACCTGGGATGATGTAGTCTGCTGCTAAATGAGCTCCTCAGTGCATTCAGTATGTCCTGCATAGGGTGGAACTCGGACTCCAGCAGAGATGACAGTTTAGCCACCGTCCTTCTCTCTCCTATCTCCTCCACCGGATCAAGGCGGTGCCCCAGGACAGAGCTAGCTTTCTTGATCAGTTTGTTCAGTCTCTTCCTATCGGCTGCAGTAATGCCACTGCCCCAGCAGACCACTCCAAAAGTGATGGCTGATGCCACCACCGTGTCATAGTATGTCTTCAGCAGCGCGCCTTGTACACCAAAAGACCTGAGTCTCCTCAGTAGGAACAGCCTGCGCTGTCCCTTCTTGTAGAGTGCATCAGTATTGTGTGACCAGTCTAGTTTATTGTTCAGATGAACACCCAGGTACTTATAGGCTGTCACCATCTCGATGTCTGTTCCCTGTATATTTACTGGTGCTGTGAGGGGTTGTCCTTGCCTGCGGCAGTCCACCACCAGCTCCTTAGTTTTTCTCGCGTTGATCTGGAGGCAGTTCCGATGGCACCAGTCCACGAAGTCCTGGATAAGCCCTCTGTACTCAGCTTCATCTCCGTTGGAGATGAGGCCAACGATCGCAGAGTCATCAGAGAACTTCTGTAGATGGCAGTGTGTTGTGTTGTGTGAGAAGTCCGCAGTATAAAGAGTGAACAGGAAGGGAGCCAGCACCGTTCCCTGGGGGGCCCCCGTGCTACTGATGATCGTGTCGGACACACAGTCCCAGGTTCTCACAAACTGAGGCCGGTTCGTGTGGTAGTCAAGGATCCATGATGACAGGTGCTGGTCCACCCCTGCACGCAGCAGCTTGTCCTTCAGGATCATCGGTTGGATGGTGTTGAAAGCACTGGAGAAGTCAAAGAACATGATCCTCACCATATTCCTGGGCTTCTCCAGGTGGGACAGAGAACGGTGAAGGAGGAAGATCACCGCATCCTCCACCCCAATGCCATGCTGGTAGGCGAACTGGAGTGGATCCATCGCTGGTTCCACCAGGGGGCGGAGGTGAGCAAGGAGCAGTCTCTCCAGGGTCTTCATCAAGTGGGACGTCAAGGCCACCGGTCTGTAGCTGTTCAGGTCTTTGGGGTGGGAAGTTTTTGGTACAGGTACCACACAAGATGTTTTCCACAGCTGTGGTACCCTCCCCAGTTTCAGGCTCAGGTTGAAGATATACGTCACAATCCCACACAGCTGGTCTGCACAGGACTTGAGGAGCTTTGCGCTGATGCCGTCCGGTCCTGACGCCTTCCTCGCCTTGATCTTCCTCAGCTCCGTCCTCACCTGGGTCCTGGTCAGGGTCAGGATGGGGGGCTGTGTGTTGGGAGTGGGGGGGGTGTCGGTGGAGTGGGGAGTGGGCAGCAGGACTTGATTTCTTTAGAGGCAGCAGTGGTTGTTGTGCAGACGGGGGGGGGGGCGGTTGGTCAGATAGACCAACCGCCGTCTATGGACAGACGAGACAGAATTGGAACTTTTTGGCAAGACACATCAGCTCTATGTTCACAGATGCAAAAATAAAGCATACCAAGAAAAGAACACTGTCCTTACTGTGAAACATGGAGGAGGTTCTGTTATGTTCTTGGGCTGTTTTGCTGCATCTGGCACAGGGTGTCTTGAATCTGTGCAGGGTACAATGAAACAATTTTGTCCACGTCTGTATTAAAGCATCTTTGAATGCTGGCATCATTTGTCATTCTTCATCAGTGATGAGGGCAGGTTTTTCTTTGTGGGTAAAAAGGATGGCTCATTGCATCCATGTATTGACTTCCGAGGCTTAATAGCATCACTGTTAAGGATAAATACACTCTTCTGCTAATCAACTCAGCCTTCAACCAACTTCAAGGCTCGACAGTTTACATATACCAAACTCAATCTCTGGAATGTGTACCACCTCATCAGGATTCCTGAAGGCGATGAATGGAAAACGGGATTCCATACACACATCAGACACTTAATATCTTTGAATATCACTTTGAATATCTAGTTATGCCGTTTGGCCTCACCAACGGCCCAGCGGTTTTTCACTGGCTTATAAATGATTTGTTACGGGGCTTCCTAGGTTCATTTGTTTTTTAGTATCTTGATGAGATCCTCATCTTTTCCAGTTCTCTGGCTCAGCACAAGATCCACATCCGAATGATACTTCAATGCCTCTTGGAAAACCAACTGTATGTAAAAGCCGAGAAATGAGAGATTCACACCACCACCACCACATTTCTAGGATTCATCATTTCTTTTGGCCACATCGAACCTGACCCCAGAAAATTAAGGCAGTGACCAGTTGGCTCACCCCATCCACCCGCAAGAAGCTTCTATAGTTTTTTGGGCTGTGCCAATTCATCTCTCCATTGCCCACCCCTTAACCAGGTTAACCTCAGTTAAGATACCATTTGTTTGGTCCAGCAAGGCCAATGAAGCCTTCAATCAACTTAAAATGACTGTCACAGGTGCTCTGTGGTGCCATAAGCCCCTAGTGTTCAAGATTTTTTTCAAGAAAATATTCAGTTCAGATGTCAGAGATTTCCAAGACTATAACTTGAAAGTGGTAAAAGATAATGGCTTACTGTCAATTAGAAAGGTGTAGAATATGATCCAAAATTTGAGATAGGAGTAAATTTATGCATGTAATTTGCTTAATGCAAAGCAGCCATAACAAATTACATAACTTTTGGTCAAAAATGGACTTTTGGACATATTTACACAAAGGATGGCTTTGTTTCCTTGTCACTGGTTTTGTTTTGGGGTTTTTGTTATCTTCTCTTCAAAGTATATAAACCAGAACATTAGTAAAATGTCAACAAACAAAGAAATTCGTCAGACTTACCACTGGCCAGGCGGCTCTCGCTTTATCCATTTCCGTCCATCCTGATCATTATTTTGCCTTCTGTCAGTCATTTGCGCATTCTCTCCCACATCCAGAAACTCTTATGATTATCCCACCTCAATTTTGTTTTTATTCCACGGCAAGTAATCTTATATGACGACATGGAACCGGCGCCATTGTTGTCTAGTTACATGGCGCTGGGGGCGGCAGCAGGTGAACATCAACCAGCCTTACCCACTCTCTGTTATAACAAAATGTAAACATTTACCTTCATAAGCTAAATAATCTCTTTTTAGAATCATAGTTGGCAAATTTGGGGGCAAATGGCTCCTCCATCTGCAATTGAGTACGTCCACAGCGATCGGTAACGTCCATATTTGTTGTCTAAAAATTTCTTCTTCTTTGGTGTCCAGGAGGATGCTTCTATGTCCACCATCAGTCCTCCAAGGCAAGAACAGTAAGTTATATGTGTCTGCCACCTTGTGAAGTGGAATCCTTTGTACAACTTAAAGGTCTGATGATGCAATTTTTACATTTTTTAGCATGTTGTGTAAACCCAAAAGTCATTGTCGATGATCTATATAAGATAAGATAAGATAAGATAAGCCTTTATTAGTCCCACAATGGGGAAATTCCAGGATTGCAACAGCACAGGGATAGCAACACTCAGAGCAACAATCAGAAGGCAAGAAAAAAAACAAGCAAGCAAGAGCAGCTAATATACATATGTACATATTACTATAAAATATATATATACACACACACACACAGACACACAGTGCAGAGCATTGTAGCTGGATGGAATAAATATATGAATATATGAACACACAGTGCAGAGCATTGTAGCTAGCTGGAATAAATATGTAAATATATAAACACCCACAGTACGGAGCATTGCAGCTAGGTGGAATAAATATGCAAGTATATAAACACACACAGTGCGGAGCAATGTAGCTAGATGGAATAATATGTAGATATATAAAAACACAGTGCGGAGCATTGTAGCTAGATGGAATAAATATATAGATATATAAATATAAACACACCTAGTGCTGAGCATTGTAGCTAGATGGAATAAATATGTAAATATATAAACACACACAGTGCAGAGCATTGTTGCTAGGTGGGATGAAACAGCATAACCGTCTATTTAGTTATCCTACATGGTATGATTATGTGCCCATACATATTCTCACCCTCCATAGCGACCGGTATGTTCCTAGTTGTATGCTGGAGAGGACCATTGTGTAAGTCTATTGCATCTTTTGCATTCAAAAAAACTATTAGTTTGTTACGTCTTTTTGCTATCTCTGCGAGCAGCCCTGCTTAGGTTGTACAGTCTGACAGCCGTTGGTAGGAAGGACCTACGAAACCTCTCGGTTGTGCACCTGGGATGATGTAGTCTGCTGCTAAATGAGCTCCTCAGTGCATCCAGTATGTCCTGCATAGGGTGGAACTCGGACTCCAGCAGAGATGACAGTTTAGCCACCGTCCTTCTCTCTCCTATCTCCTCCATCGGATCAAGGCGCTGTCCCAGGACAGAGCTAGCTTTCTTAATCAGTTTGTTCAGTCTCTTCCTATCGGCTGCAGTAATGCCACTGCCCCAGCAGACCACTCCAAAAGTGATGGCTGATGCCACCACCGTGTCATAGAATGACTTCAGCAGCACCCCTTGTACACCAAAAGACCTGAGTCTCCTCAGCAGGAACAGCCTGCGCTGTCCCTTCTTGTAGAGTGCGTCAGTATTGTGTGACCAGTCTAGTTTATTGTTCAGATGAATACCCAGGTACTTATAGGATGTCACCATCTCGATGTCTGTTCCCTGTATATTTACTGGTGCTGTGAGGGGCTGCCCATGCCTGCGGCAGTCCACCACCAGCTCCTTAGTTTTCCTCGCGTTGATCTGGAGGCAGTTCCGATGGCACCAGTCCACAAAGTCCTGGATAAGCCCTCTGTACTCAGCTTCATCTCCGTTGGAGATGAGACCAATGATCGCAGAGTCATCAGAGAACTTCTGTAGATGGCAATGTGTTGTGTTGTGTGAGAAGTCCGCAGTATAAAGAGTGAACAGGAAGGGAGCCAGCACCGTTCCCTGGGGGGCCCCCGTGCTACTGATGATCGTGTCCGAAACACAGTCCCGGGTTCTCACAAACTGAGGCCGGTTCGTGAGGTAGTCCAGGATCCATGATGACAGGTGCTGGTCCACCCCTGCGCGCAGCAGCTTGTCCTTCAGGATCATCGGTTGGATGGTGTTGAAAGCACTGGAGAAGTCAAAGAACATGATCCTCACCATATTCCCGGGCTTCTCCAGGTGGGACAGAGAACGGTGAAGGAGGAAGATCACCGCATCCTCCACCCCAATGCCATGCTGGTAGGCGAACTGGAGTGGATCCATCGCTGGTTCCACCAGGGGGCGGAGATGAGCAAGGAGCAGTCTCTCCAGGGTCTTCATCAAGTGGGACGTCAAGGCCACCGGTCTGTAGCTGTTCAGGTCTTTGGGGTGGGAATTTTTTGGTACAGGTACCACACAAGATGTTTTCCACAGCTGTGGTACCCTCCCCAGTTTCAGGCTCAGGTTGAAGATATACGTCACAATCCCACACAGCTGGTCTGCACAGGACTTGAGGAGCTTTGCGCTGATGCCGTCCGGTCCTGACGCCTTCCTCGCCTTGATCTTCCTCAGCTCCGTCCTCACCTGGGTCTTGGTCAGGGTCAGGATGGGGGGCTGTGTGTTGGGAGTGGGGGGGGTGTCGGTGGAGTGGGGAGTGGGCAGCAGGACTTGATTTCTTAGAGGCAGCAGTGGTTGTTGTGCAGACAGGGGGGAGGGCGGTTGGTCAAATCTATTGAAAAACAGATTCAGGTTGTTCGCCCACTCCCTGCCCCCCGTGGCCTGGGGGGAGGTATTCTGGAGCCCCGAGATGGTTTTGAGGTTTCTCCAGACCCCGCTGATGTCGCTCTGTTGCAGCTTGTCCTCCATCTTCTTCCTGAAGCTGTCCTTGCCTTCTCTGATCTTTCTCCTCAGCTCCCTCTGTACGGACTTCAGCATCTCCCTGTTCCCCGACCTGAAGATCCTCTTCTTCTCTCTCAGAAGTGTTTTTATCTCAGGGTTGATCCAGGGTTTGTTGTTTGAGTGACGCCGTATGGTCTTGGTGGGAACGGATTTGTCCACACAGAAGCTGAGGTAGCCCGTGAAGGTGTGAATGAGGCCATCGATGTCCTCACCATGTGGATCGCAGAGCTGCTTCCAGGCAGTGGCTTCAAAACAGTCCTTTAGAGTGTCCATTGTCTCCTCAGACCATAACTCCACAGTGTGCATGGCCGGAGGTTGTCTGTGCACTAGGGGTTTGTACACCGGTCGGAGATGAACCAAGTTGTGATCCGATCTCCCAAGTGGGGGGAGTTGTGATGAGGTGTACGCCTCCTTAGTGTTTGCGTAGAACAAATCCAGTGTTTTATTGTCTCTAGTGTGGCATGTGACATACTGGGTGAAAGTGGGCAGAATGGGAGACAGTGAAACGTGGTTGAAATCGCCTGAGATGAGGAGAAGAGCATCTGGGTGTTCTGTCTGCAGCCTGCTGGTTACTGAATGGATGACGTCACGCGCTGTCCCAGCGTTCGCCGTCGGATTTGCATAAACAACAATGCAGATCACGTGTGAGTGTTCTCTCGGGAGATATGTAGGCCTCATGCTAACAGCTAGCAACTCAATGTCTTTGCTGCAGTGTCGTTGTTTAACAGTGATATGTCCCGGTCTGCACCAGTTGTTGTTAACATACATTATCACTCCACCGCCCCTAGTTTTGCCACTCTCTGGTGTTCGGTCAGCTCGTATCATGTGAAAACCCTCCAGCTCAATGTTAGCATCTGCTGCTATATAATATTTACAACTGCGCCTGCATAACATAGTTATCAAAAAAACGCAGTCGCTGACTGAACTGTGGTGCTGCCCACCGAATGAAGGAGGAGACTGAAATGACGTAAGCGACAGAACAGACGCTGGTGTTGTTGACTGGAATGCCAGCAGCTTTGTAGCTCATAGTTTCTATGGTTTCTTGTTTTAATTTTACAGCTATGCCTTCGCGTTGTGTCGCAGGCTTAGATAAGCAGCAAGCCGTGAAAGGCCACATCACATGCTTCAGTTCCAACTGTCATAAGCCTCCTCGTGCGCTTCTCGTGCACTTTTACGCAGGAGGAGTGTCAGGAGCCGAGCCAGCTTGGTTTCCCCAGGCTCAGTCCAGACCTCTCTGTGGGTTTAGGTACCGCTGTTTATGTATGTATAGTATGTATTTCAGTGTGCTTTCCTTTCCTTAGCCACTGTCTGGCCGGCAGCTGTTAGACAGCCGCTTTGACCTACTTTCTGTGAGCGCATGCTGACAGCTCGCCGGTCCGGTTACGTCCCCTCTCTCATTATCACCAGTTGATTCCCACTCCCGCTGATCATCTTTTCTGGTCCTCGCCCAGGTGCTTCTCATCACACCATCACCAGCAGTACATGTACTTAGCAGCCGTTTGCCTGTCACGCACTGCTGGTCCATAGTATTGTCATCTGTGTTGTTAGTCTGCCAGTATTTTCAGCACTCTCACGACGTGTTAGCCACTCCATGTTCTCCGTGGTTCTCGTGCGTCCTTGAAACGATGTCAGCTCTAGGGCACACCTGTGGCTAACACGTCTCCTCTCATTCGTTCACTGGGCGATGCCGGCCCCCGAACACCATCAGTAAGTGCATTTGTGTTTTTTGTACGTCTTTGTGGCGTAACCCCCACAACAGACTGGGACATGCAGAGCGCGCATCTGGAGTGATTAACAGAACAATAGGCAGCCTTCCTGTGTCTAGCTCCTTCCGCGGGTATCATGCTGTTTTGTATGAATCAAATGCAAACATTCAGGCTTCCTGCTCTTACTGTGATGCAAATGTCCCATGCCTTTCATGTATTGTCTGTAACTGGGTATAAATACTGCACATGTTCTGTAACTCATTCTCTCTTCAACTGCTGCTGCTGACACACACACTCTGTGTCTCTTGGTTGAGAGCCGGAGGACACACACCAGCCTGCCTGCACAAGGGCTGGGGTGGTGTTCCTATGATGGCGGTATGATTTAATAAACCTACTTAAAATCTCACTTCGCTGCCTTTATTTTATCATCCGCCATATTGGTGACCCCGAAGACGCACACGCTTTGTGTGACGCAACCTTCTGGCTTGGACAGCCACGCTGCCGGCGAACGCAGCACCCGGCAGTGATGCTCCGAAGACAAGCAAATGCAGTAGCTCCCTTCTGCTTCAGGGAACTCTCCGGACAACACCCACGACCGGGAAAGCCGCAGCAAACTTCATGGTGGGATCTGCATGCCTAGATTGGCACATCCACGCTGGACCGGCCGCGCTCACAGCTCCTCCACACGAGAGCGCATGCACCTCGTCCCCTCTCCACGACGGCGACCTCCATGGCCGACGGAGAATGCAGCGCATGGACCTGGGCGCACCATGGCCGATGAGTGACAAAGATCGTCTCTTCCCTCTCACCACTCCAACGCATCTGCACGAGCGTGAGGGACAAAGATCATCTACTTCCTTTCACCGCTCCAACACATCGAACAGGGATGATTACGCTCCCTGACCCTGTCTCCTCTCCAGCTGGCCCAACAACGCACGGAGCCCCGGCACACGCACCGGGGAGTTACGAGGACGGCGCACCACGCACGGGACACATACGGCTCCACTGACCGCCTTCCTCCTTTGCCGCTGCACACTGGCCCTTCAGGCTTGCTCGTACACCTGAGGCACGCAGCTTGCTCACTGGATTTTATGGTCTTAGCCATGGCGCTCAATGGGAATTCAGCAGTCTGCGGTCCCCGAAGGCTTTAAGGTTGTGCTTTTGTTTTGTTTTTTTTATTACAGCCGCCCCTGTTTTCTTCATGGCCGCTGTTAATCCTCGCCGCTTCCTTTTTTTCTTCACGGCCGCTATTAATCCTTGCAGGACTTAATCGCGGGAGGAGTCAGTGACTAATTTTTCTTCTTGTGGACCTCTGCACGTTCAACGGGACAGCCCTTCGACATCGCAGACCCACAAGCAATTTTTGCGCGGCTCAGACGATTTCACCGTCTCCTGCCGGCACTTACTACCCCCCACCCCCTCCACCTCCGCCTGCACAGAGCTTTCCCTGCTCGCTGCCAAAGCTGCACTATCAAGGCCTCGGCCCCCTGCCGAGCCCTCTGGGGGGGAGCGTGTGGCGTAACCCCCACAACAGACTGGGACATGCAGAGCGCGCATCTGGAGCGATTAACAGAACAATAGGCAGCCTTCCTGTGTCTAGCTCCTTCCGTGGATATCATGCTGTTTTGTATGAATCAAATGCAAACATTCAGGCTTCCTGCTCTTACTGTGATGCAAATGTCCCATGCCTTTCATGTATTGTCTGTAACTGGGTATAAATACTGCACATGTTCTGTAACTCATTCTCTCTTCAACTGCTGCTGCTGACACACACTCTGTGTCTCTTGGTTGAGAGCCGGAGGACACACACCAGCCTGCTTGCACAAGGGCTGGGGTGGTGTTCCTATGATGGCGGTATGATTTAATAAACCTACTTAAAACCTCACTTCGCTGCCTTTATTTTATCATCCGCCATAGTCTTCACCTTTTTGGGAGTTGTCTGTCTTTCTGTATTAAATGTGCTGTGGTGAACTCTGCACGTAAATCCTCGTTATTTCATCCTCCCTCTCCGTACCCTGCGTAAGAGCGCATGGAAGGTCATGACAAGGCGCGCACGAGGAGGGGAAGGATGACTGGATTTACGCGCAGGATTCACCACAGCACATGTACTGAACATAAGACTGATGACAACAGTTCCCAAAAAGGTTAAGACTTACAAAAATAAACAGAAACACTTACAGTTGCCATTCACGGCTGACATCGCACAGCGAACGCATGGAGAGGAGACGTGTTAACCACGGTTGTGCCCCAGGGCCGACATTGCTTCAAGGGGCGCAACAGAACCACGGCTGTGTGGAATGGCTAACACGTCATGATAGTGTTGGCAATATTGGCTGGCTGACAACATGGCAGATGATGCACACAAAACATGAACAGCTGACTGTCAAAGAGAGATGGGGTGTGGTCGGACCAGCGAATCTTGGACAGTGCCCACCTGAAAGTGGGTCAAAACAGCACATAAACCACATGTACAAAACATAGAAACAAGAACTCAAAAGATAATACATAATAAACCCGATGCCTGAGCCACAGAGAAAACACTGCTATGATTTTATTGAAAAATTGGGTTTAAATAAATTCTATTTATGAACAAATAATTTGTTGCAATATCTGTAACAAAAGCATACTACTCAGTGTTCCCCTGCTGTGTGTTTGCTGCTGCTGCTGCGGCGGGCATGTGTGTCTCTCCACCGTCACTCTCTGAGTCTGACTCGCTAGGCACGATGCCAGCTTGGCACGGCTCAAACCTATAAGGTCTGATGCCCCCAGATTCTTCATTATCATCCCATTCTTCTGAAGATTGGACAACATAAACCAATTCCAGACTGTCGTCGGCCTCCGTCGGTCTATGATGACCATGGAAGAGAATCCTAAACGTCTACTCTGCTGGAACAGCACCACCTGTGGCTGAACAGGCCGATGCACGAATGGCAGTCCCTGTCACACAGGTCGCACTTGTGGGTGGTCTCCGTGCTGCTGGGTCTGTGGCGGTTCTTCCTGCGGGTCCTTTTTTCGTCTGCTGCAGCAGTCAGTCTCTCTTCAACCGTCTTGAGCTGGAGCTGGAGCGGTCCGTTGCAAGGTCCTCCCAGCACTCTGTGTTGATCTCCAGGGCCTTCATGTCTCTCTTGCAGATGTCTCTAAAGCGCAGCTGTGGGCGGCCAACGTCTCTCCTGCCAGTCACCAGTTCTCCATAGAGGACGTCTTTGGGGATTCTGCCATCCTCCATAACGTGAACGTGGCCTAGCCAGCGAAGCCTGCACTGCCTGAGTAGAGTGAACATGGAGGGAAGGCCAGCGCAGGACAGAACTTCTGTGTTGGGCACTTTGTCCTGCCAGGATATGTCCAGGATGTGGCGAATGCAGCGCAAGTGGAAGGAGTTCAGTCTCTTTTCCTGCCGGGCGTATGTTGTCCACGTCTCACTCCCATAGAGCAGTGCGCTGATGACGCAGGTGTTGTACACTACCATCTTTGTCTTGACAGAGAGTTTGGGATTCTCCCACACTCATGTGGTGAGGCGAGCGAGTGTGAAGGCTGATTTTCCAATCCTCTTGTCGATCTCTGTATTAAGGGAGAGGTTGTTGCTGATTGTGGACCCCAGGTACGTGAACTGATTCACAACCTCCAGCTCGTAGTCGTTGATGGTGATGGTTGGTGGTGCTTCCGTGCCTTGCGCCAAGACGTTAGTCTTCTTCAGGCTGATGGTATGCCCGAAGTCCTTGCATGCCTGGGAAAAGCGGTCCATCAGGGTCTGAAGCTCCTGCTGTGTGTGGGTTGCGACTGCAGCATTGTCTGCGAACAGCATGTCTCTGATTAGAGCCTCGCGTACTTTGGTTCTGGCTTTCAGGCGGGCGAGGTTGAAAAGCCTGCCGTCAGATCTTGTGTGCAGATAGATTCCCTCTGTTGCTGTGCTGAAGGCATGCCTCAGGAGCATAGCAAAGAAAATCCCAAAGAGGGTTGGCGCAAGTACACAGCCCTGTTTCACTCCGCTGCATATGTTGAATGGCTCTGAGACGTTGCCGTCGTGCTGCACTATCTCCTGTATGTTGGTGTGAAACGATTCGATGAGGTTTTGCAACTTTGGTGGGCATCCTATCTTTGGCAGGATCTTGAAAAGGCCCTCTCTGCTGACCAGATCGAACGCTTTGGTGAGGTCGATGAAGGCGACGTACAGGGGCATGTTCTGTTCTCTGCATTTCTCCTGGAGTTGGCGGATGGAGAATATCATGTCTACCGTTGATCGCTCAGTGCGGAAGCCACACTGAGACTCGGGGTAGACACATTTGGCAGGCTTCTGTAGATGAACGAGAACAACTCGTGCGTAGACTTTGCCAACAACGCTGAGGAGGGAGATGCCCCTGTAGTTGTTGCAGTCGCTTCTCTCCCCTTTGTTTTTGAAGAGGGTGATGATCTTGGCATCCCCCATGTCCTGTGGTACGGCACCTTCCTTCCAGCACTGGCAGAGGACGTCATGCAATGGCAGCAGTAGGGCGGTCTTGCAGTGCTTGATCAGGTCGGGGGGTATGCCGTCATTGCCGGGTGCCTTGCCAGCGGCCAAGCTATCAATGGCCTTGCTGAGTTCATCGATGGTTGGCTCGGCGTCAAGTTTGTCCATGGATGGCAGGCAGTCGATGGCATCAAGGGCTGATGGTGTCACGGTGTTCTGTCTGGAGTAGAGGTCAGAGTAGTGTTCCACCCATCTCTCCATCTGCTTGTTCTTTTCTGTGATCATCTCCCCAGTGGAGGATTTGAGGGGGGCCGTCTTGCTCTGAGCCAGACCAAGTGCTTTCTTGATGCCATCGTACATACCACAGATGTTCCCTGTTATGGCAGCGGTTTGAATGTCTTGGCTGAGCTGAGTCCAGTACTCGTTGGCACAGTGCCGAGCAGTCTGCTGAACTTTGCTTCTCGCAGCCCTGAGAATCTGGAGATTCTTCTCATTTGGGTACTTCTTGTACTCAGCAAGTGCTGAGCATTTGGCTTCAATGACGGGGGTCATCTCGGTCAACTTGGCATCAAACCAGTCCTGTGACTTTGAGGTCTTCATCCCAAAGGTAGCCAAGGCTGTGCGGTGGATGGTGTTTCGCAGCTCTTCCCACTTCTGCTTTGCAGATTCTCCTTCTTGTGGTACACCAAGTTCCTTCTCAAAGGTGGAGGCAAACTGCTCAACAAGTTCTGGTTGGGCCATCTTGCTGGTGTCAATCCGTGCCTTTCCAGGCTGTCTAGCACGATGGAATTTCTTCAGCTGCAGCTTGACCTTGCAACACACCAATGAATGGTCTATGTCACAATCTGCACTCTGGAACGAACGGGTGATTAGCACGTTCTTCAGTGAGGTGCGCCTGGTCAGGATCAAGTCCAGCTGGTGCCAGTGCTTTGAGCGCGGATGTCGCCATGAAACCTTGTGTTGGGGCTTGGTCTTGAAGAACGAGTTTGTGAAGCACAGATCGTGATATGTGCAGAACTCGAGCAGCCGCTATCCATTGTCGTTCATTCTGCCCACGCCAAATGGTCCAAGACAGGAGGGCCAGGAGTCGTGGTCAGCACCCACTCTGGCATTGAAGTCTCCAAGGAGAATGAGTTGTTCAGAGTTGGGGATGATCCTGACAGTTGTTGCGAGATTCTCGTAGAACTCGTCTTTTGCCTCCGGTGTGGCTGTCAGTGTTGGGGCATACACACTGACGAGGGTGACTGTGCCTTGAGTGGTGTTGAGGCGGAGGGTGAGGAGTCGTGCAGAGCCATTGCTGCCCGGTTCCACCATCTTCAGCAAGGTGTTCTTCACTGCGAAGCCCACTCCGTGTTCCCTGTGTTCGTCACTGCCCTTTCCCTGCCAGTAGAACGTGTAGTCCTTTTCTCTCAGTGTGCCTGCGTCAGCCAACCGTGTTTCCTGGAGAGTGGCGATATCCATTCCCAGTCTCTTCAGCTCATTATTGATGATGGCAGTCTTCCTGGTGTCGTTGATGTCTTTGAGGTTAGCAGCGAGTCCTGTCATCATAGTGCGGATGTTCCAAGTTCCCAGTTTTAGAGTTGGTCTCTTTTGTTTTTTTGTCTTGCCTGGTGTGAAGGTTCTCAGCCTACTGTCCGGACTTCTCCTCATCCCCATGCACCCAATGAGGAAAGCAAGCTGTGGCGGGACAACACCTTATTGGCTGGGGGCTTCCCAGCTTGAGGCGGGTGGTAGCTGTCCAGTGAGATCCGATGATCCCTCCCACTGTCAGGAACAACCCCTGGTGCCGTGCTCTACGCCAATTGAGCGGTGGCTTATAACCGGTAACTGTCATTCCCCGTGTTTTATCTACGCCAAAGGCGAATCTGGAGTGTCCTCTCCAGTGATCCGGTGTTCTACCTTCCAGCGTTGGCTGTTGGTAGGATTCAAGCCTGGGCAGGAAGATATGGAGGACAAGATGTTGCCCATGCAGCGTGTCCCCCCTCTCCACGTCACTGATGAATCCAAAGGAACAGCAGGGCTGCTACAGTTTGGCACCAGCACCATCGCAGGAGCTGCCAGAACAATGTTGAGCACAACAGAGAACTGCCTTAGGGGCTCCAACTCCGGATTTTTCCTCAGGGTTGACTCCCAAAGCCTTTCCCGTGACCGGGTGTGCCACAAGGCAGCGGAGGTTTGAAATCAGGGTTTACCTTCCCCTAGATGGGCTACCTTTCCAGGTTGACGAGCCACCATCTACCCGAAGCATCTGGTTTTAAGACGCCAGAGATCCACCCTCGCCCCTTCTCCTATTAGTAAAAGCAGTTCCGCCGGGCTTAGAGACTAAACCACACGGGCAGGCTAGGAGTTGGACTTAGTTGTCAAAGGCTTTTCGATACGTACGCCGTAAGGAGCATTTTATGAGCACTGGGAGCTTAACCCCAGTGCCGCTCCTGGCGATGACAACCTTGGAACCAATTCCAGACTACATGTGCTGGAACCATCATCGATGTTTTCTACCACTTTCATCCTGCATGTACAATGGGCAGCCAAGGGCTGTGTTCTGTCGATGATGTCACAACATGGCCGGGGTTTTTTCCAGCCACTGACGCAATTTGTGATGTGGCGCTCATGAAAACCGGAGTGGTGGCTCAGTTGGTAGAGCATCTGCCCCACACCCAGGAGGCAGGGGTTCAAATCCCGGCCGGGTCATGCCGAAGGCCATATAAAAGTGGAACTTCCTGCTGTCCAGCTTGGTGCTCAGCAATAATGGAATGGAGGAGGGAAATCTGTGGCGGCGCCTTGCATGGCAGCGGCCCTCTGATTCTACACTTGGGGTGTGATTAACACAGTAGATAGGTAAAACACAATCTTGTTCTACTGTACATGATTGGTTGTACAGTTGAATGACAATAAAGGGTGATTTAATTTAATTTTTTTTAATTTATATTCGCGTGAAAAAAAAGCCTGTTTGACTTAGAACTGTACAGACCAACCTATTTTGTCATATTGAAATTATGTGTTGCAAAATTAGATGAAGTCAAAATCATTTCATCAGACCTTTAAATCAACTGGGGAGTTTTTGGGTACATCATATAACATCACATGACAGGCGCAGCGCTGCGCCTGTGGCAGTGGGGGCACTATCTGTCCATGAAACCTTGCCACAAGAAGGGTTAAAGCCTGCTTTACTGTAGCTCCTATTCTAACACAACACAACCCGACCCCGAACTACAATTCATCGTCAAGGATGACGATGAATGGTAACCGAATGTGCTTTTGCAGCATTCGGTTACCAACCACAAGGTTCATCCTTGTGCATATTTCTCTCGGCACCTGTTTCCTGCCGACAGAAACTATGCCACCGGCGACCGAGAGCTGCTAGCTGTTAAAATGGCCTTGAAGGAATGGCATCATTGGTTGGAGGGGGCTGCCAAACCCTTCCTGGTTTGGACAGATCACAAAAACCTTGAATACATTAGGTCGGCTAGAAAACTAAATTCTTGCCAGGCTAGATGGGCACTGTTTTTTGATCGTTTCAGTTTCTCTATCACTAACAGACCAGGGTTTAAGAATACCAAGCCAGATGCTCTCTCCAGGCAATTCACCTCTGAACTGTCCTCTTTGGGGGAGGAGACCATCATTCCCACTTCCACTGTAGTAGGCATCCTCACCTGGGAGATTAAGCAGAAGGTGAGAAGGGCTCAGACCATCGACCCTGAACCTGGCTGGGGTCCTCCTGGTCGGTTATTTGTCGTTCAGCTGACAAGGGCAACGTCATCCATTGGGTACATGCAGCCAAGTTGTCCTGCCACCCTGTGGTAGCCAGGACTCTCTCCTTCCTGCGTTGCATGTTCTGATGGCCTACAATGGACAAGGATGTTAGGGAATACATCAAGGCCTGCCCTCGGTGCTCTGCAGGGAAGTCCCTCACCACCCCTCCTGCAGGCCTGTTACAGACCCTCTCCATCCCTAGTCACCCCTGGACAAACATCTCCCTCAACTTCATCACCAGACTACCCCTTTCCAACGGGTATACCATGATCCTAACCATAGTGGACAGATTCTCCAAGGCTGCACACTTTGTTCCCTTGCAGAAATTATCATCTGCCCTGAAGACTGCTGAACTTCTCACCAACCACATGGTCAGGCTTCATAGCATTCCAGCTGACATCGTCTCTGACCTTGGTCCCCAGTTTACATCTCAGGTCTGGCACAGCTTCTGCAAAGCTATTGGGGCCACGGTCAGTCTCACCTCCGGCTACCACCCGTAAAGCAATGGGCAATGCAAGCGGGCAAACCAGGAGCTGGAGGCCACCTCTGACCCCATAGCACAGAGTACTTACCTTCCATGGGTGGAATATGCCCATAACATGGCCACTTTCACTGCCACTGGGGTCTCTTCCTTTGAGGTGCCGATTGGTTCTACCCCGCCCCTGCTCTCCATCTCGGAGGAGGATATCTCCATTCCATTGGTGGTTGATCACATCTTGAGTTGCCGTCTCATCTGGAAAAGCACCAAGGATGGACTTTTTCACACCGCAGCCGAGAACTCCAGGTGGGCCAATCAGCAGAGGAGCATGGCTTCCAAGTACACCGTGGGGCAGAAGGTATGGTTATCCACCAAGAATTTTCCATTGAAGACTGAGTCCAGGAAGTTGGCACTTCGGTTTGTGAGTCCATTTCCTATTGTTGAAGTTGTTAACGCCTCTTCTATCCGTCTCAGTCTTCCCCCATCTCTATGAGTCCATTCTATCTATCATGTTTCTCAGATCAAGCTGGTCTTCTCCAGTTCCCTCTGCCACACACCCCCAGCCCCCTACGCCACCCAAGATAACACAACATAACAAAAGTAATTTTTTTGTAAGTTGTCTGTGTTTTTTCAACTGATTTAAGACAATTTTGTACTGCTGAATCCAAAAATGACATTGGTTTCTCTCGATCAGGTCAGGTTTTTATGTTACGTTATAAGCAGTTGTGCAGGTGTATTGTAAATTGAATAGCAGACATTGATAAAGGTAAGTATATGTAAATTGAATGTTTTGTCATCATTGTTCAAAATTCAGAGAATTTCAAGAAATAAAAAATAATTTTGCATCATATAAAGCGAAAATAAGATAAGATGAGATAAGATAAGCCTTTATTAGTCCCACAATGGGGAAATTCCAGGATTGTAACAGCACAGGGATAGCAACACTCAGAGCAATAATTAAGAAGATAAGAAAAATAAAAATAAGAACAGTGAATATACATACTAACTAACTAACTAACTAACCTGCACTTATATAGCGCTTTTCTAGTCACAAAGACCACTCAAAGCGCTTTACATATATATATATATATATATATATACATACACATAAATATATAAATATATATACACAGTGCAGAGCATTGTAACTAGATGGAATAAACAGCATAACTGTCTACTTAGTTATCCTACATAGTATGAATATGTACCCATACATATTGTCACCCTCTGTAGTGACTGATATTGTCCTAGTTGTGTACTGGAGGGGACCATTTGTGTAAGTCTATTACGTCTTTTGCATTCAATACTATTAGGTCGTCACGTTTTTTTGCTATCTCTGCAAGCAGCCCTGCTTAGGTTATACAGTCTGACAGTCGTAGGTAGGAAGGACCTGCGAAACCTCTCGGTTGCGCACCTAGGATGATGTAGTCTACTGCTAAATGAGCTCCTCAGTGTGTTCAGTATGTTCTGCATAGGGTGATACTCGGACTCCAGCAGAGATGACAGTTTAGCCGCCATCCTTCTCTCTCCTCTCTCCTCCACTGGGTCAAGGCGTTGCCCCAGGACAGAGCTAGATTTCTTGATCAGTTTGTTCAGTCTCTTCCTATCGGCTGCTGTAATGCCACTGCCCCAGCAGACCACTCCAAAAGTGATGGCTGATGCCACCACCGTGTCATAGAATGTCTTCAGCAGCGCCCCTTGTACACCAAAAGACCTGAGTCTCCTCAGTAGGAACGGCCTGTGCTGTCCCTTCTTGTAGAGTGCGTCGGTATTGTGTGACCAGTCTAGTTTATTGTTCAGATGAACACCCAGGTACTTGTAGGATGTCCCCATCTCAATGTCTGTTCCCTGTATGTTTACTGGTGTTGCCAGGGGTTGTCCTTGCCTGCGGCAGTCCACCACCAGCTCCTTAGTTTTCCTCGCGTTGATCTGGAGTCAGTTCCGATGGCACCAGTCCACGAAGTCCTGGATAAGTCCTTTGTACTCAGCTTCATCTCCGTTGGAGATGAGGCCTACGATTGCAGAGTCGTCAGAGAGAACTTCTGTAGATGGCAGTGTGTTGTGTTGTGTGAGAAGTCCGCAGTATAAAGGGTGAACAGGAAGGGAGCCAAAACCGTTCCCTGGGGGGCCCCCGTGCTACCGATGATCGTGTCAGACACACAACCCCGGGTTCTCACAAACTGTGGCCGGTTAGTGAGGTAGTCCAGGATCCATGATGACAGGTGCTGGTCCGCCCCTGCGCACAGCAGCTTGTCCTTCAGGATCATCGGTTGGATGGTGTTGAAAGCACTGGAGAAGTCAAAGAACATGATCCTCACCGCATTCCTGGGCTTCTCCAGGTGGGACAGAGAACGGTGAAGGAGGAAGATCACTGCATCCTCCACCCCAATGCCATGCTGGTAGGCGAACTGGAGTGGATCCATCGCTGGTCCCACCAGGGGGCGAAGGTGAGCAAGGAGCAGTCTCTCCAGGGTCTTCATCATGTGAGACGTCAGGGCCACTGGTCTGTAGCTGTTCAGGTCTTTGGGGTGGGAAGTCTTTGGTACAGGTACCACACAAGATGTTTTCCACAACTGTGGTACCCTCCCCAGCTTCAGGCTCAGGTTGAAGATGTGCTCCACAATCCCACACAGCTGGTCTGCACAGGACTTGAGGAGCTTTGCGCTGATGCCGTCCGGTCCCGAGGCCTTCCTCGCCTTGATCTTCCTCAGCTCCATCCTCACCTGGGTCTTAGTGAGGGTCAGGTTGGGGGGCTGTGTGCTAGGAGTGGGGGGGGGGTGTTGGTGGAGTGGGGTGTGGACAGCAGGTCTCAATGACTTTAGAGGCAGCAGTGGTTGTTGTGCAGTCGGGGGGGAGGGCGGTTGGTCAAACCTGTTAAAAAACAGGTTCAGATTGTTCGCCCACTCCCTACCCCCGTGGCCTGGGAGGAGGTATTCTGGAGCCCAGAGATGGGTTTAAGGTTTCTCCAGACCCCGCCGATGTTGCTCTGTTGCAGCTTGTCCTCCATCTTCTTCCTGAAGCTGTCCTTGCCTTCTCTGATCTTCCTCCTCAGCTCCCTCTGTACGGACTTCAGCATCTCCCTGTTCTCCGACCTGAAGATCCTCTTCTTCTCGCTCAGAAGTGTTTTTATCTCAGGGTTGATCCAGGGTTTGTTGTTCGAGGATCACCGTATGGTCTTGGTGGGTACGGTGTTGTCCACACAGAAGCTGATGTAGTCCGTGATGGTGTGAGTGAGGCCATCGATGCCCTCACCATGTGGATCACAGAGCTGCTTCCAGGCAGTGGTTTCAAAACAGTCCTTTACAGTGTCCATTGCCTCCTCAGACCATAACTTCACTATGTACATGACCGGAGGTTGTCTGTGTACTAGGGATTTGTACACCGGCAGGAGATGAACCAAGTTGTGATCCAATCTCTCGAGTGGGGGGGAGTGGTGATGAGGTGTACGCCTCCTTAGTGTTTGCATAGAATAAGTCCAGTGTTTTATTGTCTCTAGTGTGGCATGTGACATACTGGGTGAACGTGGGTAGAATGGGGGACAGTGAAATATGGTTGAAATCGCCTGAGATGAGGAGAAGAGCATTAGGGTGTTCTGTCAGCAGCCTGCCGGTTACTGAGTGAATGACGTCACGCACTGTCCCAGCGTTTGCCGTCGGATTTGCATAAATAACAATGCAGATCACGTGTGAGTATTCCCTCGGGAGATAGGTAGGCCGCATGCTAACAGGTAGCAACTCAATGTCTTTGTTGCAGTGTTG
>CM035836.1:124347859-124504696 GCA_020510985.1 Pholidichthys leucotaenia | reverse complement strand
CGTGAGACCTTTTATTGATTATGTAAAAAATTTAAACATAACTCTTGAAGAAGAAGGTGAATGATGTGTGTGGACCTTGTAAATTCCAAACTGGTGAACATAATATGTATACTTATGTACTGGATTGTCTAGACTAAACAGAGGAGCATTGTTGAAGACTTGATTTTGTTGGTGGTTGTTGGTGTTTTTAGTGCATTTTTTTTTTTTTGTAGTACTTTAGTGTTAGTGTTTGATTGTTTGTATCATGTTTGTTAAAAAAAAAAAAAAAGGTTCAATAAAGATATTGTGGAAAAAAAAAAAAGGCCAACAAGGGACTTCCGGTTATGGCTGCCACGTAGGACGGACGTGTCTCGCTCTGCTCTGCTCCTGGAAAAAAAAAAATCGGCAAATAACTCTCTCATTTGGGACAGAACGTATCCCAGCATTTGGGCGAAGATATGTCGGCGAAGTCTAAGGCTGGAAAACCAGGAAAAGGAAAAAGCGAGCCGCCGAAACAGTCCAAATTAACGGACTTTCAGGTCTGTGACGCAGTAAACAAAACTCCATATATGGCGGAGGAGGCTGGCAACGCTGCGATATCTGCGGGGAATGGCGCAGATGCGCTGATGGCTGCCATGAGTTCAATGAGAGCGGACTTTTCCTCTAGATTTGATGGGATTATGACAGCGTTGGAAGGAATAAGAAAGGAATTGGGTGACTGTGTAGAACGAACGGCGCAGATGGAGCTCCGTCTCGCTAGTGCTGAAGATGACGTCACCCGTCTTCAATTAAAGGTGCGCACTTTGGAAAAAAAAAAATAAATCTCTGGAAGATAATATTTTGGATTTGGAATCTCGGTCGAGACAGAATAATTTGAGGCTGGTGGGTCTTCCAGAGGAATCAGAAGGTCGGGACGTATGTTCCTTTCTGGAAAAGTGGATTCCGGAGGTGCTGGGCAGCGAGGAGTTGCAATCAGCAGTGGTTCTGGAAAAAGCACATCGTATTGGCCCACGGAGAGATAAGGGACCGCCGAGGACCTTAATTATGAAGTTTCTTAGCAACAGAGACAGGATGAAGATCTTCAACGCTGCACGAGCTAAAAAAGGAGAGATTAAACACCAGGACCAGCAGGTGCGGTTCTACCCAGATTTGGCCACAGGAATCCAGCAATTGAGGAAGCAGTTTGATCCCATACGTAAGGAGCTGCGCAACCTTGGGATTCGTCATGGTGTAATCTATCCTGCGAGACTGCTGACCACGTATGAGGGCAGAACCCACATCTTCAAGACCCCAGAGGAGGCGCAGGAGTTCATCAAGAAGATCAAAGAAGAAGAAGAGACTGGTGGGAGCTAAGCATGAACAAAATATAAGGTAGAATAATTAAGCATTTGCACAGGCATCTGACTGACTTGAAGTAAATAGTAAGTTTACAAAATATAGATTGTATTATATATTAAAAAAACAAAACAAAAACAAAACAAACAAAAAACAAACAAACTATGATGTACAAAGTTGTTAAAAATTTTGGAGTTAAGTTGGAAAACTACAGAGGAGAGTTAATGTTACGTCATTAAAAGCAGTAGAGTTAGGGTGATTGGGAGGATGAAGAAGGAGTGGCTTAGGCTGTTCCCCGTGGGTGTGGAACGGTCGATGGCTATATCGGGAGACAGAATTTTTCTTTTGATTTTGGGGGGTTTGCCACAAGTGTGGGAAGGGGAAATTTGTTTGTGTGTAGTTTGTAGGATGAATGTTCAACCACTCATGTTTTTGCTTCTCTGTATGAGCATGTTTACACTGCAAGGTAATCCCAAACTCTCTATTGATCATGGACCAAAGTGTTAATCTTAATTTAACTTCATGGAATTGCAGAGGTCTACAAAATTTAAAAAAACTTAAACAAGTTATGAATAAAATAAAGGACATGGGTTCAAGAATTGTGTTTTTACAAGAAACTCATCTGATAGAGGAGGATGTTAAAAGAATTAGGAGTAGATGGCAGGGAAGTGTATTCACCTCTTCATTTTCATCCCGAGCCAGGGGAGTTATGACTCTCATACATAAATCAGTTCCTTTTCAAGTGAAAAATGTAATTGGAGACAAATTTGGAAGATATGTAATCATTCAAGGTTCTTTGCTATTAGAAAATATAAATCTTGTGAACTTATATGGTCCCAATATAGATGATCAGAAGTTCTTTGCTAATTTATTTCTCATCTTATCATCACTTACAGGGCAACATATAATAGCAGGGGATTTTAATTGTACATTGAATCCAGGTGTGGATAGATCAACAGGACTGGATTGTACGCACATTGGATGTAGGATGACTATTAATCATTTTATGAAAGAATTGAGATTGTTAGATATATGGAGAGAAATGAAACCACAAGTTAAAGCCTATTCTTGTTATTCCAGTACCTACAAGACATTCTCACGTATTGATTATTTTTTGATTTCCACAGAATTAAGGTCCAAGATTCAAAACTGCTTTTATGATAACATCGTGATCTCTGATCATGCACCCTGTTGTCTAATATATGTAGATAAAAAATTGACAAAGGAATCAGGTAGATGGCAATTTCAGCATAAATGGCTTCAGGATGAGGAATTTGTCAAGTATATAGAAAAACAGATAGACGAGTTCTTTGACATCAATACTACACAAACATCAGCATGTGTAAAGTGGGAGGCTTTCAAAGCTTTTATTAGGGGACATATTATTAGTTATACAGGATCAAAATCTAAGAAGACTCGAGAGGAGAGAGCTAAATTGGAACATAAAATAAAAAGTCTTCAGGAAAAAGTGTATGCAGGAAGTGACCCAAGGTTGGAGAATGAATTACTGATTTTGAGAGCTGAATACGACAAAAAATCAGCAAATAGAGCTGCCTCGAGTCTTCTAAGATTGAAACAATCTTTTTATGAACAAGGTGAAAAATCAGGAAAATTATTAGCATGGCAGATTAAACAATTGGAAATTAAAACACCAATTACCAGTATTATAAGTAAGGGACAGGTAGTTATAGATCCTTTAGAAATTAATAGAGCCTTTAGAGATTACTATGAAAAATTATATGATACCAAAAATGAACCTGATTTAACAAAACTAAATGGGTTTTTGAACGAACTATCTATACCGTGTATACCAAATGAAAACAGGGAGATATTGGAGTCTAAAATTAGTCAAGAAGAAGTTGGGCTAGCCATTGATAATATGAAATCAGGAAAAAGTGCAGGACCAGATGGTCTTCCAGTTGACCTTTATAAAAAATTTAAGAATAAATTAATAAAACCTTTTTTGGAAATGGTTTTAGAAGCATTTCAAAATAATAATTTACCATCATACATAAATAATGCCTTAATTATACTGCTGCCAAAACCAGGTAAGCCCTCTAATAAATGTGAAAATATGAGACCAATAAGCCTATTAAACGCCGACCTTAAGATAATCTGTAAAATTTTAGCAAGACGAATACAAGAAATTTTACCAAATATTATTAATCGAGATCAGAATGGCTTTATAAAGGGTAGACAAGGCTTCCATAATGTAAGAAGACTATTTAATATTATTTATTTTAATAAAGAAGCACCGGATACAGCTCTCCTATCATTGGACGCCGAAAAGGCCTTTGATAGAGTTGAATGGCCCTTTCTTTTTGAAGTCCTACAAAGGTTTGGACTTGGAAATAATTTCATAAAATGGGTTCAAATAATATACAATAATGCTACAGCAGAAATCCTAACAAATAACAATATTTCAAAACCAATAAAAATCAATAGAGGATGTCGACAAGGCTGTCCACTTTCACCTTTACTGTTTACTATGGCAATTGAACCTTTAGCGATAGCGATACGTTTACATTCACAAATATATGGAATTAAAGTTGGACCAACAGAACATAAAATCTCCCTGTACGCCGATGATATAATTTTGTTTATGTCGAATCTAAAAAAATCAATTCCAACCTTGTTGAATTTAATAAAGAATTTTGGGGAAATATCAGGATATAAAATAAATAAAACTAAATCTTCAATATTAATGCTAAATGAGACCCAGAGAAATTACCCAGCCCCTGAGGCAAATCAATTCAATGTTGTAAATCAGTTTAAATATTTAGGAATCCAAATTATGCCTAAGCTAGAATCAGTCGCCAGCGTCAACTATGAAGCCTTAATGTCAGATATCAATGAGTTAACTCAGAGATGGATGTCACTACCAATGTCGATGATCGGGAGAATCAATATACTTAAAAGTAATATTTTACCTAAAATACTTTATTTATTTCAATACATTCCCTTATCACCACCTTTAGATCTATTCTCAAGAATAAAAAAAAAGCTAGTGGAATTTATATGGAACAACAGGAGGGCTAGATTACGTCTGTCTTTATTATATTTACCATTTGATCGTGGAGGTCTGAAATGTCCAAATTTTATGTTGTATTATTGGTCGGCACAACTGAGGTCTATGACATATTATTTTTCATCAAATGATCTCCCTCACTGGACTGAAATGGAATCATACAATTTACCTTTACCTCTTCCCATATTCATATACTCAGATTCGGCAAAAAAAATTACAAAAACAAGTTAAAAATCCATTTGTAAAGCATATGATCAAAATATGGTGTGAAGCTAAAAACTATTTAAAAGAACCACAGTTATTGTCACAATTTAGTCCAATATGGGGTAATCAATATTTTAAACCAGGGAGAGCGGACGCTGTATTTAAAGTATGGAATTTAAAAGGGATACAAAAGATTCAGGATTTATATTTGCCATGTGCAGACAACATAATGTCTTTTGAAGAGCTGAGGATCAAATTTAATCTCAATAGAACACATTTTTTTAAATATCTTCAACTTAGAAACTTTATTCGATCAAATCAAAATAAAGCTCTCACTTGACCTATTTATTCATCCTTGGAAAAAATGATGATGAAAGATAGTAAAAGAAAGGGTATTATTTCAGAGTTTTATAACTCATTGACACTATCTTCAAGTGAAAATTCACTGAAAAGATTAAACTACTGGAAAGAAGATCTGCAAATTGAAATTTCGGAGGAACAATGGGAATTGGCTTGTACAGAAGCTCAAACCAAATCAATAAATGCACGCCTTAAATTGATACATTTCAAATGGTTAATGCGGATGTATGTTACACCGGAGGAGTTAAATAGATATAACAAAAATATACCAGATACATGCACAAAATGCATGGAAAGTAAAGGAACCCTATTTCATTGTTTATGGGAATGTAGATTAATAAGAATGTTTTGGGAAGAGGTGAGGGTAACAATTGAAAAAATAATCTCAAAACAAATCATACTGAATCCTAAACTGTTTTTGTTGGGTCTGTACCCAGAAAAGCATAATTTTAATAAAAGTGAAAGAACATTCATAGACCTCAGTTTGCTTAATGCCAAAAAATGTATTGCACTATTATGGAAAAAGACTCATAGACCAGATGTGACTCAGTGGTTAAGACAGATGTTAACAAACCTTCCATTAGAAAGAATAACATATATACTGAAATCAAAGGAAATTGTGTTTGAGAATATATGAAGACCTTTTATTGATTATGTAAAAAACATAACTCTTGAAGAAGAAGGTGAATGATGTGTGTGGACCTTGTAAATTCCAAACTGGTGAACATAATATGTATACTTATGTATTGGATTGTCTAGACTAAACAGAGGAGCATTGTTGAAGACTTGATTTTGTTGGTGTTTTTAGTGCTTTTTTTTTTTTTTTTGTAGTACTTTAGCGTTAGTGTTTGATTGTTTGTATCATGTTTGTTAAAAAAAAAAAAGGTTCAATAAAGATATTATGGAAAAAAAAAAGGCCAACAAGACGTATTAAATTTATGAGAGAACTAGAAAAGCACTCGGAGAGCGCAGACCTCCGCCAAGCGCCACAGTTCCCCCCCATACAGTGTTTGTGTGTACGTTTTCAGATTCCTTGACCATGAAAACATATGACTAGCAATTGGATTCACAATGATAGGATTAGTGGTTCAGTAGTAAAAGCATTACCTCCTTGGCGGAGGTAATAAACTCAAGTGTTGCTGTTGTGTCCATCTCCTCCATCTCCAAACTCCCAGGCTGCGGGCGTTGCAATTCATCGCACAACAGCGTACAACCCACAGGCCAATGGGTTATGCGAGCGTTTTCATAGATCACTGAAAGCAGCACTCAGGGCTTCACTGACGGATGCAAATTGGGTAGACAGGTTGCCGTGGGTTTTATATTGGGGTTGTGCTCCGCGGCAAAAGAGGATTTGGAAGCTTCCCCGGCAGAGAGCTTGTTTTTGCGCAGCCCCTATGGCTGCCCGGGGAATTTCTGCCAAATAATCCCGCGCCGGACAGCTGCCCGTCTCAGCTTTTGCAGCGTAGTGCAAACACAGGCACGCTGCCGGGCCCGGCCCACCACTGTTTTCCGCGTGCTTTTGTGCCTAAAACTTTGAAGAACGCGGAGCTCGTGTTCGTCAGACACGACGACCAGCGCCCTCCATTGCCCCTGCACACATGTTGAAAATGGCCCTTTCTCACAATGTTAAAGAATCCTTTAAAAAATTCCTGGATCCAGACGGTGATCCGGATCATCCCCAAAATTGAATCAGTTCTTCCTTGTACCATTTCCAACAACGCCTGAAAGTTTCATGGAAATCTGTCCAAAACTTTTTGAGTTATCTTGCTAACCAACAGACAGACAGACAGACAAACCCCGGCAAAAACATAACCTCCTGGCCTGCGGCCTGGCGGAGGTGAAAATTGCATATTTAAGAAGAAGAAACTAATCTATTGCTAATAGCCGAGTTGACAGGTTCAAATATATTCTGAGGCTTGAAGGTTTTTTTGTTTTTTGTTTTTTGTTTTTTTACAAAAATTATTTCAAATGTCTCTTTCCATAGCAGATGTTTCTTACCCATCCAAAGGCTTGAATGGAGCACAACTTTCTTCAACTCAACAGCTCCAGAACTGAAGCCATCATGGCTGGCATACCTCACCAGTCATCATCCATAACCTGCATCACTTTCTGTGGTCACAATATCCCCCTTTCTTCATCAGTCACCAATCTCAGTGTAAAAATGGACTCAAACCTCACCTTCAACTCCTATGTAAATCACCTCTGTAAGATCTCTATCACCTCCGTAACACTGCAAACCCCCGCCCCTCTCTCACCCTCCCAGATGATGAAAAGCTGGTCCACGCCTTTGTCTCCTCCAGACTGGATTACTGAGTCTTCAAAGTCTGCAGTATATCCAAAACTCTGCAGCTAGGGTCCTGATGAGGGTGCGGAAATATGAACATTATCACACCCATTCTTCAATCACTTTACTGGCTTCCTGTTTCCATCAGGGTCGAATATAAGGTCTCCCTCCTCGCTCACCAGTGCATCCACAGATATCCCCTCCCCCACCTGAAAGAACTGCTAACTCCACTAACCACAACAGGTTCCATCCGTTCCACTGACTCAAACCGCCTTCATACACCCAGGACAAAACTCAGCACCATGGGGGATAGGGCTTCTTGTGCTGCTGCCCCACATCTGTGGAATGCCTTCCCTGACACTGTGAGGTCATCACAATCCATAGACTGTTTTAAAAGGGGACTTACAATTCTTTTTAGCAGGACATTTGATCATTGACTTGCAGTTTTAACCTCTTATTTTTAGATTAGATTATTTGTTTATTTGACAGGGACAGTGCAATAAACAGACAATTAATCAAATGACAATCAATCTGATGTGTTGCACAAAGAGTGTATAGCTATTAGCTAATTTGCAACTCTTGTCCCTGGATGGGCTTTAGAAAGGAGAAACAAGTAAAAAGTAAAAAAGGATAAGGAAAAGAAAAAATGAAAACAGAATAAACAATAACCACATACATCAATGCAAAAAAGATTATAAGTACATTATAAATACACAATTATACATATTATGAATATTATAAAGATTATAAATATTATAAATACACAATACAACAACCTGACTCACATTTGCCTATTTCAGGCCTCTCTCCCTTCGTCACTCACTATAAACAAACACATTCATTCCGTCCCTTCATTCACTCTCACCCTGCAGACAATCATTTCATACATGGGTACATTCTTGTTTATTTTTCAGCCAGTTTTTAACCTTTTTAGTGAATGTTTTAAACTCCGTTATTATTTTAATTTCATTTGGCATTGTGTTCCAGATGTGACTGCCCTTTATAGAGAAAGCTGTTTGTCCAAGTGGTTCTGCGGTGGAATATTTTACAGTTATTGTTAACAGAACTCCTGGTGGCTCTGCTGCTGTCCTGTCTTTGGATGAAACCAGCAAGTGGCTCGGGCGCTGATTTATGGAAACATTTGAAAATTAACTTCAGAAAACAGAGGCCAATGAAACTCTCAAAACTCAATAGGTTGTATTTTTTTAAAATATAACAGTGATGCCACCTAATGGGCTTTTTGTCCAAGATTTTTAGGGTTTGATTATATAATGAACCTATATGTCTTATTGTGGAAGGGGCTGCTTGAGCCCAGACTGTCAAACAGTATGATATATGAGAAAAAACCAAAGAATGCATATACAGTGCAGCTGCTTCGTATGGTATGTAATATCTAATTAATTTAAAGCAGTTCAGATTTTTTTTTACTGTTTTTGAAATTTTCTTTATATGAAGATTAAATTTGAATTGAGGATCTAGTACAATGCCAAGGTATTTGAATTCTGTAACTAAACTGATGTCTTGATCATGTATATTAACTTTAAAACGTTGCAGGTTACATTTTTTTGATTGAAAAGCACATTGAAACTGTTTTCTGAAGGTTCAGCAATTGGTTTCATCTTCTTATCCCCCTTTTTTCCCTTTTATGAATTTGAGTTTTATGGTTTCTACATGTAGCACTTTTGAGATTTTTTTATGTAAAATGCATTACAAATAAAATTTATTATCATTATTATTATTACTACCCAGTCAGAGAACATCACCTGATCATTCATGGTTGTTTCTGTTCCTAATGTACACCAGGGATGAGTCCTGTACTTTTAACCACTCAAACCACACGCTTTTGTCCTTAATGATGTTTTATTATGGTTTATTATGGTTTCATCCCATAACTCACCCCATGTGGCCAAATTTATGTTCGTAAGGTCAGACCGTCTCAAACAACTAGAGCTAGCAGCTAACATTAGGCTCAACCACAGATCCCAGAAGTGTGAAAGTTGGGTCAATGGGGGCTCATGAGCATTTAAAGCAACACTTTGTAAGATAATGTTTCAAAATCACTTTGATTGTACATCAATCTTTAACTTGGTGAATGCCACTTCCATCATAGCCTGCGTGGCCCCACATCACCTGCAGCAGCACTATACAACTTTCAGACAACTGACTGAGTTCCATTAGTCAATCACAGCCCACATCTTTCACTACCAACTAACAAAGCACACTGTGACCGGCTGTAAAACCTGCCACCTGTCTTTTCAGCGTCCCTACTAGGAGCAGCAAAGTTCCCTATGTAGTTCTACTTTAAAGAAATATACTGTGGTGGACACAGTACATATGGCACTCCACCCAGGACAAAGGAGTTGGTGGGGGGGGGGGGGTACAGTGGGGTAAAAAAGTATTTAGTCAGCCACCAATTGTGCAAGTTCTCCCACTTAAAAGATGAGAGAGGTCTCCAATTTTCATCATAGGTATACCTCAACTATGAGAGACAAAATGAGAAAAAAAATCCAAAAAATCACATTGAAGAATTTTTAATGAATTAATTGGTAAATTCCTCAGTAAAATAAGTATTTAGTCAATAACAAAAGTTCATCTCAGTACTTTGTTATACACCCTTTGTTGGCAATGACAGAGGTCAAACGTTTTCTGTAAGTCTTCATAAGGTTTTCACACACTGTTGCTGGTATTTTGGCCCATTCCTCCATGCAGATCTCCTCTAGAGCAACGATGTTTTGGGGCTGTCGCTGGACAACACGGACTTTCAACTCCCTCCAAAGATTTTCTATGGGGTTGAGCTCTGGAGACTGGCTAGACCACTCCAGGACCTTGAAATGCTTCTTACGAAGCCACTCCTTCGTTGCCCGGGTGGTGTGTTTGGGATCATTGTCATGCTGAAAGACCCAGCCACGTTTCATCTTCAATGCCCTTGCTGATGGAAGGAGGTTTTCACTCAAAATCTCACGATACATGGCCCCATTCATTCTTTCCTTTACACGGATCAGTCGTCCTGGTCCCTTTGCAGAAAAACAGCCCCAAAGCATGATGTTTCCACCCCCATGCTTCACAGTAGGTATGGTGTTCTTTCTCCTCCAAACACGACAAGTTGAGTTTTTACAATAAAGTTCTATTTTGGTTTCATCTGACAGTATGACATTCTCCCAATCCTCTTCTGGATCATCCAAATGCTCCCTAGCAAACTTCAGATGGGCCTGGACATGTACTGGCTTAAGCAGGGGGACACGTCTGGGACTGCAGGATTTGAGTCCCTGGCGGCGTAGTGTGTTTCTGATGTAGCCTTTGTTACTTTGGTCCCAGCTCTCTGCAGGTCATTCACTAGGTCCCCCCGTGTGGTTCTGGGATTTTTGCTCACCGTTCTCGTGATCATTTTGACCCCACGGGGTGAGATCTTGTGTGGAGCCCCAGATCGAGGGAGATTATCAGTGGTCTTGTATGTCTTCCATTTTCTAATAATTGCTCCCACAGTTGATTTCTTCACACCAAGCTGCTTACCTATTGCAGATTCAGTCTTCCCAGCCTGGTGCAGGTCTACAATTTTGTTTCTGGTGTCCTTTGACATCTCTTTGGTCTTGGCCATAGTGGAGTTTGGAGTCTGACTGTTTGAGGTTGTGGACAGGTGTCTTTTATACTGATAATGAGTTCAAACAGGTGCCATTAATACAGGTAACAAGTGGAGGACAGAGGAGCCTCTTAAGGAAGAAGTTACAGGTCTGTGAGAGCCAGAAATCTTGCTTGTTTGTAGGTGACCAAATACTTATTTTACTGAGGAATTTACCAATTAATTCATTAAAAATCCTTCAATGTGATTTTCTGGATTTTTTTTTTCTCATTTTGTCTCTCATATTTGGGGTATACCTATGATGAAAATTAGAGACCTCTCTCATCTTTTAAGTGGGAGAACTTGCACAATTGGTGGCTGACTAAATACTTTTTTTGCCCCACTGTAGTTAGGGATGCTAATGGAGAAAGTGAGGGGAGCCAAACAAAGACGTGCCTTTCGTCCCCCGCAGCACCAGGTTGACACCTGAGGACACAGGGGTACGAATGTATGGTAGCAAGACCTGTTCTGTGACGTGTGTTGTCAATGTCATGTTAATGTGTGTCCATGTCTTTCATGTCTGTATGTTAATGTGTTTACCCTGTGTGCCAGACGTGGGATTAAAAGTATATAAAGGAGTTCGCTCAGGCATTCAGGTCAGAGTTTCTGTGTTTTATGTTGGAAGAGGAACAAAGTACGTGTGTCGTCTAGCTCGCTGCCTCGTCTGCGTCCATCTTCCACATTAGTGACCCTAAGATGTGCAATGGAGAACACGCTGAGCACCACCCCGGAGACAACCCAGAGGGTGAACTCCAGTGCAGCATGCGCCATCATAGTCAAGCTCCCAGACTTCTGGCTTCAAAATCCAATCGCTTGGTTTCTCCATGTGGAAGCCCAATTCGTACTCCGCGGGATCACAATGGACAGCACCAAATATTATCATGCGTTTGCTGTGCTGGAAGTTCACGCCACGCAGCAAGTGATGAGCTTGCTCCAGGAACCGCCGGCCCAGGGCAAATATGACGCGTTCAGGCAGATGCTGATTCAGTGGTATACCCTGTCAGACAGTGAGAGAGCGGAGAGACTCCAAACACGTTTAGAGTTAGGCGACAGACCAGCTGCCGAGCTGATGGAGAGCATGTTAACACTGATGGGGAAGAATGACGAATCCTTCCCGTTCGCCCACCTCTTCCTTGAGAATCTACCTGCTACAGCGAGGGTGATGCGGGCCAACTCGCCGCAGCTGGTAACCAAGAACTACCACACTCTGGTGCAGGAAGCGGACTGCATCATCCTAGCGACCAGAACTCTCAGCGTGCACGCAACAACATCGGCATCCGGGAAGGACTCCAGCGAGGCTGAGGAGCCATTGGTGGTGGCTGGGATGGACACCAAGAAACGCAGGAATGGGACGCTCTGTGTCTATCACTGCCATTTTGGCTTGAATGCCCAACGCTGTCGACCACCGTGCCAATTCAAGAAGCCAGGGAAATGGCACAGCCAGCAGTCAGTAGCAGCTGCAACTGCTGGCGACAGGAACAAGCTGCTGTTCATCACAGACACGCGTTTGGGGAGACGTTTCTTAGCGGATTCTGGCTCCCAGGAGAGCCTCATTCTGCCGGTCAGCGAAGACAGATTGGCAGGAGGCAACGGTCCTGAGCTCACAGCCGCCAACGGATCCAACATCAGGACATTTGGTGAACGGACGTTAACGGTGTGCTTACATGGACGCAATTACCAATGGGACTTTGTGGTAGCGGCATGTTCTGTCCCCATTTTAGGTGCAGATTTTTTTATATGCTTATGGGTCGTTAGTCAATGTTGCTAACAGACGGTCTGTGGATGCTGTCTCTTTTACCTCCTTGCCCTGCACAGCTCGGGGAGTTGGGCCAACAACACAGGCTAGCATTGTAGCTCCAGGGGGTAAGTACCCACATTTACTTTCACAGTTCCCAGCACTCACGGTTCTGACATTTTCTGCCACAGCAACCAAACACAGGGTCAAATATTTCATAACCACAAAAGGCCCACCAGTGTTCACGTGACCTCGGCGCCTGGACGCGGTTAAACTAGCCAACGCGCACGAGGAGTTTACCAAACTTAGAGCAGTTGGGCATCATGAGGCACTCCAACAGCCCGTGGGCATCCCCACTACACATGTTGCCAAAGGCAGATGGGTCGTGGTGACCGTGCGGCAATTTCCGCCGCTTGAACAATGCCATGGAACATGATCGGTATCCCATCTCGCACATCCAGGATTTTTCCGTGCACCTGGCCGGGACGTACGTTTTTTCGAAAGTGGATCTGGTCCGCGGGTACCACCAGGTTCCGGTGCGTGAGGAGGATGTTCCCAAAACAGCGGTAATAACTCCTTTTAGCTTTTTGGGAGTTTTTATGCATGCCGTTCGTGTTAAACGGCACGGCGCAAAACCTTTCAAAGAATGACTGACGTGGTACTCCATGACCTGCCTTTCGTTTTTGTCTACTGAGACGACATTCTGGTGAATAGCACGTCCAAAGAGGAGCACTTCGCCCATCTCAAACTAGTTTTCCAGAGGTTGGAAGCACACGGGCTTATCGTTAACCCAGTTCGGTGTGCCAGTAATTGATTTTTTGGGTCACCGCATTTCACCGGAGGGCATGATTCCGCTGCCTGGCAAGGTGCGTGCTGTGTCGGATTTTCCGCATCCGCAGACCGTGAAGGCCCTGCAGGAATTTTTGGCCATGGTCAACTTTTACAGCTGTTTCCTCCCCCGAGCAGCCCAGCTGCTGCAGCTGTTGTACGCTGCGCTCAAGAAAAAAAAGCCCACGGAAAACATCGACTGGACCCCTGAGTGAGTCCAGGCTTCACAAATGCTAAAACAGAGCTCGCTAACGCCGCTTTGCTAGCCCACCCTGCCCCGTCAGCGCGGACAGCACTCACCACTGATGCATCTGACGTTGCCATAGGGGCAGTGGTGGAGCAGTACGTTTCCAGTGCCTGGCAGCCGGTAGCATTCTTCAGCCGTACTTTGCGCGATAATGAACGCAAATACAGTACGTTTGACAGAGAGTTGCTGGCTCTCCACCTGGTGACGCGCCACTTCCAGTTTTGGCTAGAAGGGCACGAATTCACCGCGTTCACTGATCATAAGCCGCTAACGTACGCAATGTCCAAAGTCTTTGAACCGTCGTCGAACCGGTAGCAATGACATTTGGCCGCGATCTCGGAGTTTACGACTGACATCCAGCACGCAGCCGGTAAGCTTAATGTCGTGGCCGACTGCCTGTCGCATACGTTAGTCTGCCCGGTCTACATGGGAATAGATTTCCCCGCCATGGGCATGGTGCAAACCAGGGACACTGACATTTGTGTGCTCCAGTCCATGCTGACTGGGTTAAAACTGGAGAGCAGGGTGGTGCAAGAAGGGTACCCCCCCTTGCTCTGCGATGTCTCCACTGGTCGCCCACGCCCAGTGGTTCCGAGCTCTTGGCGTCGCTGCGTTTTTGAGTCAGTCCACTCTCTTTCACACCCCGGTGTGCGCACCTCGGTTAAACTGGTGTGGGCGAAATTTGTCTGGCCGCGCTTACGCAGGGACACGAAAGAGTGGGCTGCAGCGTGCGTTGCGTGCCAGTGGGCCAACGTGCACAAGCACACCAAAGCTGCCCTGGAGCCGTTCCAAATTCCGGCCAGGAGGTTCGACCACATCCATGTGGATTTGGTGGGCCCCTTCCCGCCGTCACAAGGTTTCACAAACCTTTTGACAATCGTGGACTGCACCACGCACTGGCCTGAAGTGGCTTCCACCATGTCTGCGGAAGTGGCTCACGCTTTTTTGTCAGCTTGGGGTGCACAGTTCGGATCCCTGTCAGACATCACTTCCGACACGGGTCCGCAATTCGTTTTGGAACTCTGGTCCACGATGGCCCAGAGCCTGGGGGTCAAAACCCACCGCATCACTGTGTACAACAGGCTAACAAGTTATGTTGCGCTCTGCGCCTAAGGGGTATCTGGCAGCCTCCCCAGCAGAACTTGTTTTTTCTCAGCCGCTGCAGTCCCCGGGAAATTCTTACCGGAAAATAGCACACCCGGGACCGACTGACCCGCACAATTTTTTCACGGTACAGGGCCGGCCAAGGTGCCGGGCCCCACACACCATTGTTTTCCCTACACCTTCATCCCAAAGAGCTTACAGAGCGCCAAGTTCGTTTTTGTTAGGCACGACGCACACAGAATCCTGCTGTGCCCACCGTATGCAGACCGTTCAGAGTGCTAGAAACCAGGGCAAAGCATTTTGTGTTATGACTTTGTGGGGGCGTAAGGAAACTGTCTGAATTGACAGGCCTAAGCCCACTTATGTGTTGGCAGACGAACAGGTGGTGTTCTCAAGCTCCCCGGTGCGGACGCCCACCTACAGTGGCTCTGCAAGTTGGTGTTCCCCCTGCAGAGAACTGTTGGCAGCAGTCTAGGTCTTTCCCCTCCCCATCCTTTCCTCTTCCATAGGACTGCGAGTTTGTCTCCTGCCCACCTCAACAGCAAGATGTTTCGGACGGTCCAGCGACTCCACGTTACAGCCATTACGGGTGCCGGCTCAAGCCCAAGGTGCCAGAGGGTTAGAGCCCCTTCTGGGTGTTTGGGGGGGGGGGGGGCGCTGTGTGGTGGACACAGTACATATGGCACTCCACCCAGGACAAAGGGGGTTGATGGGGGAGAAGATAGTTCGGGATGCTAATGGAGAAAGTGAGGGGAGCCAAACAAACAAAGATGTGCCTTTCACCCCCCGCTGCAGCAGGTTGACACCTGAGGATGCAGGGGTGTGAAAGTATGGTAGGTGTGTGTCAATGTTATGTTAATGTGTGTGCATGTCTTTCATGTCTGTATGTTAATGTGTTTACCCTGTGTGCCAGAGGTGGGATTAAAAGTATATAAAGGAGTTTGCTCAGGCACTCTGGTCAGAGTTTCTGTGTTATGTTGGAAGAGGAACAAAGTTTGTGTGTCAACCAGCTCGCTGCCTTTCATCTTCCACAATACAGTAAAAAGTTTCACTGTGAAGGTTGTTTAAACGGGGTGGAAAATGGTAATGTAATATCTAATCTCAGAATCAGAGAATCAGAATCAGAATCAGAATCAGGTTTATTGCCATTGTTCATGTAGTACACAAACTAGGAATTTGTCTCGGTACAATGCTGCAACATTAAACATGATAGGATAAGAGAAATAAACTATACATGTAATAAAGTGTAGGATAAGATTAAGTGATACTGGTCAACAGTTAAAATATACTGTATATTAGCCAGCAGCAGATACTGTGGAGAACTATATAGTGCAGTCGGTAATGCAGGAAGAAAAACAGTGATGATTGACATGAGTCTGGTTGAGCTGCTGTACATGGTGCACGAGAGAATCTCTGGGGTCTTTTGACCAAATGATGTCTCAGACATTTAATTAAGACCTCTGGGAGCCATGGAAAAAGGGTGTAACATGTCCCCTTAAAAACAACGTCAGCTGAGTAATGCCCTGAATTAGTGCTCAATGAATAAATAGATTTGTATGACATCTTTAACTGATGGATGCAAACACAAATGGAGGGGCAAAATACCTGTTCAGGACTGTTGCTAAAAATCCCATCCAGTATGAGGTAGGTCCAGAACAGAGGCCACTCGCACTCAATGTTCTCAAACAGCTTCAGTTCTGCAGACTCGTAATACAGTCGGTTTGGATCCTTTAAGAAAACAGAGAGAACAGTAGCTGCTGGGTACCATTTTAAACTCACATTACCATTAGTATTAGATAAGCCTCTTCAACTCTGCCACCTCTAGCTCCACTTCCTGTCTTTTCGTCAGTGCCACTGTCTCCAAACCATACATCACAGTAAGTGTTGTCTGAGAAACCTTCCTTTTCACTGTAGCCACTATTTTCCTTTCACAAATCATTTCAGACAGTCCTCTCCCCCTGCTGCACTGTCTTCTTCACCTCTCTTGTGCACCGTCTACTCTATTGGATGGTTGACCCCAGGTATTTAAACTCATCTACCTTGACTACTTCGACTTCCTGCATCTTCACTGGTAGTATTTGCACATTTTTAATAAAAATCATAACACACTTAAATGGATAATAACAGTTCTATAAACCCTCTTAAAACATTTGCATATAAAGATTTGTATTTGTGTATAGGGGCCCTGACTTGTATTGGAAACAGGAGGGGGCCTACAGGAAAAAAGTTGGGAACCATGGCTCTAGACTCTTCCCAGTTCCCATTACACCTAAGCAGTGAAGACCCTGGCTGGAAGCTCCAACAAGCAGATGCTGACTCCGTGACTGCTGTTGATGAACAGGCAGAGCGGGGTAACAATTCCGCTTTCTTTTGCTGAATAATTCAATTTACAAAACAGATTAACCAAAAGGAAATTAAGACAAACGGAACATTGCCCTTTGCAGAACATTTACCTCTTTAGGCGTTTTGTGCCCGTCTCTGAGAAACCTGCAGCAGCCGTATCGACCCTGATAGAGGGAGGAAAAGTCAACACCTACATTCAGCTTTATCTTTAATATTCAAAAGCACAAATTCTGGAAATATAAAGTATTTCATCACTATTGTGAATATACAGTATTTACCTGATATTTTAACATCCTCTAAGCCCTTTGTCTGGCTAATAATTATTAACTCTCCTACCTAAAAACTGTGCTTTTAATAAATAAATGTAAAAAGCTTCCTTATACTCCAAAGCTCCAAATGTATGGACATTGCACTAAACTGTCTCAACAATAACTACTTTGTCCATTTTTGCTTCCTATTTCCTCCTCTATTAAGAATGCAATTAACTGCATGATGTGTAACTTTTTAAAAAGTTTAATTAATAAAGTTTAATTAATCCTTATTGTTATGATTAGCTGAACCCGTGAACCTCTCTAATGCTGGTTTCTTCTAAATCAATCCTCCAGTGATCTCTTTTGCACCTGCAGTTTGGAGATGATCTCCTCCTTGGTTAAGCTGACTAAGTTTATGTCGTCGACGGCGAAGGCGGGGTATGAGATGATGGCCAGGACTCCAGCGTCCACCTCCTTAGAGATGGAGGCTCTGGGTAACATGGACGTCAGGATAGACTGAAGGACAGCAGCAAGTTAATCAGACTAAACACATTTAAATGGTCTTTTTCACTGTGACATGTTATTGTGCGTGTTTACCTGGCAGTGCTGTATGTCATCAGCCAGGGCGTGGACCACAGAGCCGGGTCCTCCTTTTGCGCCAAAAAGGTTCAGTTCATCCAACGCCTCCAGAGCTGCCTGAAGAGTGCAAATCACAGACGCCCATTAACAGGCACATATAGTATTTTCATGGGTTATAGCTTTATAAAATACACCAATCAGTCACATCCATCCATCCATCCATCTTCTACCGCTTTTCCGGAGGTCCGGGTCGCGGAGGCAGCAGTTCAAGCAGAGAAGCCCAGGCTTCCCTCTCCCCAGCCACCTGCTCCAGCTCTTCAGAGGGGATACCAAGGCGTTCCCAGACTAGCTGGGAGACGTAGTCTCTCCACCGAGTCCTGGGTCTGCCCCGGGGTCTCCTCCCAGTGGGACGTGCCTGAAACACCTCAAGTGGGAGGCGTCCAGGAGGCATCCTAATCAGATGCCCATACCACCTCAACTGACTCCTTTCAATGTGGAGGAGCAGCGGTTCTACTCTGAGCCTCTCCCGGATGACTGAGCTCCTCACCCTATCTCTGAGGGTGAGTCCAGCAATCCTACGGAGAAAGCTCATTTCAGCCGCTTGTATCCGCGATCTCGTTCTTTCGGTCATTACCCAAAGCTCGTGACCATAGGTGAGAGTAGGAACGTAGATTGACTGGTAAATCGACAGCTTTGCCTTAGAACTAAGCTCCCTCTTCACCACAACAGACCGGTACAACGTCCGCATCACTGCAGATGCTGCTCCAATCCGTCTGTCGATCTCTCGCTCCATTTTCCCCTCACTCGTGAACAAGACCCCAAGATACTTAAACTCCTCCACTTGGGGCAGGAGCCTGTCCCCAACCCGGAGAGGACAATCCACCTTTTTCCGGCTGAGGACCATGGACTCGGACTTGGAGGTGCTGATTCTCATCCCAGCCGCTTCACACTCAGCGGCAAACCGTCCCAGCAAGAGCTGTAGGTCATTGCTGGATGAAGCCAACAGGACAACATCATCTGCAAACAACAGAGATGAGATCCTGTGGTCACCAAGCATGACACCCTCCATTCCCTGGCTGCGCCTAGAAATCCTGTCCATAAAAATTATGAACAGGACCGGTGACAAAGGGCAGCCCTGGCGGAGTCCAACTCTCACTGGGAATGACTCCGACCGAGTGTTGGCAATGCGAACTAAACTCTCACAACGGTCGTACAGAGACCGAATAGCTCGTAACAACAAGCCCGATACCCCATACTCCCGAAGCACCCCCCACAAAAATCCACGAGGGACGCGGTCAAATGCCTTCTCCAAGTCCACAAAACACATGTAAACTGGTTGGGCAAACTCCCACGAACCCTCAAGAATTCTCGAGAGCCAAAGTGGTGGAACCAAGTGGTGGACACCAGTGGTGAGGGGGGCCATTAAGCTGAAGAAGGAGTCCTATCAAGCTTGGTTGGCTTGTGGGACTCCCGAAGCAGCTGAGGTGTACCGGCAGGCCAAGCGGAGTGCAGCTCGGGTGGTTGCTGAAGCAAAAACCCGGGTATGGGAGGAGTTCGGTGAGGCCATGGAACAAGACTTTCGGTCGGCTTCAAAGAGATTCTGGCAAACTGTTCGGCGGCTCAGGAGGGGAAAGCAGCTCCCCGTCCACACTGTGTATGGTGCGGATGGGACACTGTTGACTTCAACTGGGGATATCGTCGGGCGGTGGAAGGAATACTTCGAGGATCTCCTCAATCCCACTGATACGCCTTCCACAGAGGAAGCAGGGTTTGGGGACGAGGGGGATGACTCGCCTATCACAGGGGCTGAGGTCGCCAAGGTGGTTAAAAATCTCCTTGGTGGCCGGGCCCCGGGGGTGGACGAGATTCGCCCCGAGTACCTCAAGGCCCTGGATGTTGTTGGGTTGTCATGGTTGACACGCCTCTGCAACATTGCGTGGAGGTCGGGGGCAGTGCCTTTGGCATGGCAAACCGGGGTGGTGGTTCCTCTCTTCAAAAAAGGGGACCGGAGGGTGTGCTCCAACTTTAGAGGGATCACACTCCTCAGCCTCCCTGGGAAGGTCTATGCCAAGGTACTGGAGAGGAGAGTCCGGCCGTTGGTCGAACCTCGGATTCAGGAGGAGCAATGTGGTTTTCGTCCTGGCCGTGGCACATCGGACCAGCTCTTTACCCTCTCGAGAATTCAATCAGTCACATGTATGAGGTAAAATAATAAAATGTTCACATGACAAAGAGATGCACACCAATTTTATTTAGTTGAACTCTTACAGAAACAGATTGCACTTCCTGGCTTTTATGACATCATAACCCAACAAGTCCCCCCCTTCAGTTCTCCCAATTAGCAAAACAATCACCTTGAAAAATCACCTCGCTTTTATTGTGAAGGTTTAGCTTTTACTTTGAAAATGGCACTTAACTGCTGTCTGTGCTTTCAAACTGCTGCATTCAGTTAATTTTTTTTAAAATTTCATAATGTGAAGATGAAACAGCTATCACTAACAATGCAGCTCTACATCAATGGGACTGATCTTCTGCTAGTCTAGCATTAACAGGATTGACTAGTTTTGGTTTGACCAATTTCTAGTAGCATTTTCCAGATTTCCCCAGTTAGCTGCCCAAAGTTGTTGAATGTCTCACTTCCCCAAAGTCAGATTTTTGACCATAAACTCTTTCCAGCGTGACATTTTCACAAAGTTGGAAAACCAAGATAGACGCCTCAGTGAAAGCTGCTACAGTATACGCTCGCTCTGCTGAAAGTGCTAATACAACAGTACATCTCACTGTTGACACTAGGCTCAGCTATTCTGAATCCTCAGCTCTTCCTTAACTTGGTGTAGTGCTAGCTGCTCAACTTTGATGGTCAGAAATCAAACTTCAGACAACTTTTGGCAAATGCTTGGGATGACTCCCGGAACATGCTACATGTTCTAGCAAGATCTCAGAGTATACTGTATGCATGTCCCTTTTTTGACAACTTTTTGTTCACTGAAGGAAAATAATAGGCCACAAGAGCAATGGTTGCAAAGATATTCAAACTAAAGAAAAACTGCAGAATAAAGCAGCGTGACCTTTTGTAACACTGCAGATCTATGGTGATTTAATGCTTTGCTTATTCATATATTTCCACAGTGACACAATCATTCAGTGTCATTTTGTTTTGATTCTTCTGTTGATATTTTTTCATTTTAACCAAAGGCAGATTTAATGAAAAGTGCAACATTTCAACAAGCTCCAACCTGCCTCACACATCACATGGTTTGCATTTTAAAGTTTGGCTGTGGTTCTAAATGTTAATGGCTGCATATAATTAGCAGAGCTGGGAACATCCTGCAGTGGTGCCAATTTCCAGAGTCTAAATTAAACCCTGTGTGTGTGTGGGAGGGGGTGCGTTATTTCTGAGTGAGGAGCAATTCTTGATAGATCACAGAGAACCTGACACCCCTCGTTCACCGCCAGCTGAGGACATCGCTGAATCAGGCACAGAATGAGAGACCCACTATTGTTTATTTTAAAAAAGGCAACCCCCCCCCAAAAAAAACTCCAAAACCAACGCATTTCTTTGATATTTTGAAGCTTCATGATGACTGAGGGGTGGAGATTTCGAGACAGAGGTCAAGGAAACAGATCAGCATACTTGAAAAGATGATCTCATGCAGCTAAAAGAAAAGCTGCTACTGCGATTTTGTGGCTGAAACTTAAGGACTTTATCTGACAGTCAGCTATACTGATAACAGGCAGAGCTACTGCTGCTGCTTATGTGTACACGTTCAGCTCTGAACCTGATCCAGGGGGGACCTACTGGGGAGTAGAGGTCAGTTAAAGGTCGGTGTAAAGGCCGCTGCAGTGACTGGGCACCTTCTACCGCCGCAGGAATGTTTACGGCAGCACCTGTTCTGCCTCGGGGCCGAATGGCTCCGCTCCCACTTAGTCTGATAAAACATGGTGCGTAGCGTGCTGTGTTGTGTGTGTGTTTTTATTAACCTTGGCCATGCCTATGGAGCTGGCGTTAAGCTCCGTGATGCCCTGGTTGGTTTTGTCTCCTCTCTCCCACATGCCATAATCCTGAGGAACACACAAGGAAAGAAGAGAATGTGAATGCAATACTACAGCTGCACAAACGTCACATTTATAGTGCGTTCCTTTTCTCTCAGCCAGTCAGACTTGGGGCTTGCACAACAAGCACAAGCCAAGATGGCTGCATCCATGTGCCGTGGATTTATAATCTGTACAATTTATTAGCACTAGAGGCTGCAACTAAAGATTATTTTTGTTACAGATTTAATTTGCCGATTATTTATCCAATAAGTCAACTAATCATTTGGACATTTTGGGGGTTTTTCCCCCTCAGAAAGTTGCAATTTCTTTAAAATTCCCCTGATAAGTTTGTAACTTTTTTTTCCATTGTAATTTTTCCTCTTTCGTAAATTTGTTGCTTTTCTTGTTGTAAATGTGCACTTTTTCCTCTAAAATTTGTGGCGCGCCCCCCCCCCCCCAAGAATTTTTTTTTCCTATTAAGTGTGTAACATTTTTGTAGAAAATTTGGAATTGTTTTCTTACATTTGCAACTTTTTTTCTTGGAAATTGCTGCGTTTTCTTGTCTCATAAATTTGCAAATATTTGAGACACACTGCAAAAACTGAAATCTTAGTAAGAAACAATATCTTAAATCGAGGATATAATTCTTGTTTTTTGTCTGACAAGATATTTTTTCTTGTTGTGCAGTTTTCTGTAAGGAAATTTTACTTGATATAAGGTATTTTTTACTTGTTTTAAGCAGTTTAATCTGGTTTTAAGTAAAAAGAAATCTGCCAATGGAGCAAGAAAATTTTACTTATTAAATTGCTTAAAACAAGTTTAATTTTTTTCCAGGAAATTTTTACTTGTTTCAAGCAATGTGATAAGGAAAATTTTCTTGCTCCATTGGCAATTTTTTTTTTTACTTAAAACCAGATAAAATTGCTTAAAACAAGTAAAAAATATCTTATATCAAGTAAAATTTCCTTACAGAAAACTGCACAACAAAAAATATCTTGTCAGACAAAAAACAAGAATTATATCCTCGATTTAAGATATTTTTTCTTACTAAAATTTCAGTTTTTGCAGTGCAGTGTTGCAACCCTCGTATGTTTGAGGAAAAATGTACTTTTACTCATGTACATTTGGTCATACTCTTTGAATTATTTCTGATGTCACAGATTTGAAAACTGGGTGGAAATCTGTTTGTTTACAGAAGGTACAAATGGTAATTTCCAACTTGACAAATAAAAATGGAAAAAAAATTTTTTTTTATCCCCCCCAAAAAAGTGTAATTTTGCTAGAAAAAAGTCATAAATTTACAGGAGAAATATCCCGAATTTAAAAGAATATTCACAAATTTATAAGAATAAGTTATGTGCACAAAAAATAATTTAAGAAAAAAATGTAAATTCATGAGGAAAAAATATGCACATTTTCACAATTTTCAACCTCAAATAGAAAAGGAATGCATCATAACAGCATGGACTTGCTAACATACTAATAATGTCCCTGCAGTTTGATGGAATAAACTGCTGCATCCAGCTATTTTATATCCCATTTCCACATCAGAAAGTAATGGCAGCTTAAACTCCAGCTAGCTTTACTTCTCCGTGTACCCATTCATTGTGTCTGTGCTTAAACATGGATGAAGAACTTACAGCAACTTTGTAAGCTGCTTCGATGTAGAACATCAGATTCTGAACAACATCTACTTCGTCCTGGGTGTAGATGATGTGAAGACCTGGACTCACAAATGCATTTAATGACATTAAAATGGAGTATGGATGAATAGAAAACTGCTGGAACTTCTAATCTAACAAAAAGTAAAAGAGGAGCCACTTTTTTTTTTACATTAAAGAAACAGCTTCATCTTGACATTCAGACTTCAAATATTTATCTGTTTTATTCATTTCAGTAAATCCAATCCCTTATTTGAAAACTGGCTCCAAGTTTACCTTTGTCTCATAAGACTCGTCACTTAAATAGCATAAAATCTTCCTCTTACCGGATGCTGTCATCTGAGCGAGGAAGAGCAGGAAGAGCGAGGTGGCATCCACCTGCAGGTGACCCCACTGGTCGTCCCCGACAACAGTAGCACAGGTCTTGGTGTTGTATTTGGCATGGAGTGAGTCTGATGTACTTCGGCTGTATTTGAACTTCTCCACCTTATCCAGCTGTGGGGGCAGAAGAGGGAATCGGGAAGTTTGTTAGCTTTTGAAGATTTCCTAAAAATATGTGACCAGTCTCTCAGAAAACAAAATGGTTAATGGAAAAGAATTAGTATCACATTTTCAACAGTGCATGGTTCACCAGTATGAAATAGTAGTAGTAGTAGTAGATTAGTTTATTTGATAGGGACAGTGCAATAAACATAGACAATTAATCAAAGACAATCAATCTGATGTGTTGCACATAGAGTGTATAGCTATTAGCTAATTTGCAACTCTTGTCCCTGGATGGGCTTTAGAAAAAAGAATCAAGATAAAAAATATACACAATAACCACATACATCAATGCAGAAAAATTATAAATACACAATTATAAATATTATAAATATTATAAATACACAAATATCACAGCCTGACTCACATTTTAACACATATAACATAACTCACATTTGCCTATTTCAGGCCTTCCTCCCTCCGTCACTCACTATAAACAAACACATTTATTCCTTCCCTTCATTCACTCTCACTTTGCAGACAATTAATTCATACATGAGTACATTCTTGTTTATTTTTCAGCCAGTTTTTAACATTTTTAGTGAATGTTTTAAAGTCCGTTATTATTTTAATTTCATTTGGCATTGTGTTCCAGATGTGACTGCCCTTTATAGAGAAAGCTGTTTGTCCAAATGTGGTTCTGCGGTGGAATATTTTACAGTTATTGTTAACAGAACTCCTGGTGGCTCTGCTGCTGTCCTGTCTTTGGACGAAACCAGCAAGTGGCTCGGGTGCTGATTTATGGAAACATTTGAACGTTAATTTCAGAAGACAGAGGTCAATGAAGCTCTCAAAACTCAATAGGTTGTATTTTTTTAAAACATTACAGTGATGCCACCTAATGGGCTTTTTGTCCAAGATTTTTAGGGTTTGATTATATAATGAACCTATATGTCTTATTGTGGAAGGGGCTGCTTGAGCCCAGACTGTCAAACAGTATGATATATGAGAAAAAACCATAGAATGCATATACAGTGCAGCTGCTTCGTAAGGTATGGAATATCTAATTAATTTAAAGCAGTTCAGATTTTTTTTTACTGTTTTTGAAATTTTCTTTATATGAAGATTAAATTTGAGTTGAGGATCTAGTACAATGCCAAGGTATTTGAATTCTGTAGCTAAACTGATGTCATGATCATGTATATTAACTTTAAAATGTTGCAGGTTACATTTTTTGATTGAAAAGCACATTGAGACTGTTTTCTGAAGGTTCAGCAATAGATGGTTCTTGAGGAGCCACTCTTGGACATCAACCATACTTGTAGACAGTACATCTGCAGCCTGTGCTGGAGTCTTGGCAGCTGTGTAAATAACTGCGTCATCTGCATAAAGTTGGCATGTTGCAGCTGAGCAGTGTAACGGCAAGTCATTAATAAAAATGCTGAAAAGTAAAGGACCAAGAATGGACCCTTGTGGGATACCCATGCGGTTGTTTAAAAATGAGGATTTATCCTGGTGAACTTTTACACACTGTTCTCTATTCTGGAGATAAGATGCAAACCATTCTAATGTATCTGGGGAGAAGTTAAAAGATACCATTTTGGATAAAAGCAAACTGTGGTTTACAGTATCGAAAGCCTTTTTGAGATCTAGAAAAACAGCTCCTACCACATTACCCCTGTCCAAGGACTGTTTGACGTTTTCAATAAGGCAACAATTTGCTGTTTCTGTTGAGTATCCTGGTCTAAAACCAAATTGATGTGGATGAAGAAGTTGACTGTCTTGTAAGTAGTCTATCAGCTGTGTAGCTACAACTTTTTCAAGAACCTTAGATAGGACTGGTAAGATAGAGATTGGGCGGTAATTGCATATATCGTCTTTACTGCCTGATTTATGAACTGGTATGACGACAGCTTTTTTCCAGCCAGATGGAAATGTACTAGACCTAATGGAGAGATTAATGAGATGAGTCAGTGGTTTGATTAATATTTTGCTGTGCATTTTGAGAAAGGAGGTGCTCATATTGTAGATATCATTAGTTTTTGAGTTTGACAGTGTTTTAACAATACCAGCAATTAACTTCTCATTTACCTCATCGATGTGAAAAGTATCTGTTGGAAGTATGGAATTTGTGTTGCTGAGCACATTTGGCAGCACAAAAATTTTTGTTAAGTCTTCCACAGAGCCCACAAAGTGTGAATTAAATTCATTTGCCAAAGTAGCCTTGTCACTGACGGTCTTGCCATTGATTCTAAGTTCCTTTACCCCCTTCTGATCGTTTTTTTTATTAGTTAAGTTATTTAAATGCCTCCATAGGGAACTGTTGTTACCCTTTGCATGATCTATCAGTTTATTGATATTGAAATTAGAACAATTCTATTTCCATCCATCCATCTTCTTCCGCTTAATCCTTTTCGGGTCACGGGGGGGGGCTGAAGCCTATCCCAGCATCTTTGGGCGAGAGGCAGGGTACACCCTGGACAGATCGCCAGTCCATCGTAGGGCCAACACAGAGAGACAGACAACCGTTCACTCTCACAGTCATACCTAAAGACAATTTAGAATCCCCAGTTTGATGCCAATTAATCTAATTTGCATGTTTTTGGCATGTGGGAGGAAACCGGAGAAATCCCGGATTAAACCCACAATTCTATTTTCTGAAGAAAATACAGTGTGAATGCTGGAAGGCTGAGGTGCCCAACCAGTCAATCGTGACCTACTGGTTGATCTTGAGATGCTTATTGGTCGACTGCAAAACAGTCTGGACTCAAATATGTGCTGGTACTGTATGTGTGCCTCAGTGTGCTCATCAACTCTGCTGTGCTGCCAAAGAAACTGAACATGTCAGCGTTGCATACATGCGAAGTGACACTGTAGCTTATGCACGAGCGCAGCCATCGCACACAGCCGCCTAACGGCTGCTATGCCAAGTGGTCTGCCAAAAACTGATCGACCTGCCACGGGAGCGCGCCTCACCCAACCGTTTGGTCTCAGTTTGGTTTAAGGCTACTTTCCACCAATGCAAAATGTCACCACGAGACCACGGTTTTGTTCAGCCATCACAAACAGATCCATGCACAGAACACCAAGGAAAGGTCACAAAAACATCCCATCACCTCTGTACACTGGTCCAATATAATGGCTACAAGCAAAAAAAAAAAAAAGTGCAGTTTCTGCCATCAACCCAAACCACCATGCTATGCTGCGTGGTGGCTGAATGAGCAGTCATGGTATGGACGGAGGTTATTTTCAGTCAAAAATCCAAGAGCGTTTTCCTCCGATTTGAGAGTACAGGTTCCATAAAAAGTTGTTTTATTCACTGACTTTCTCCCGTGGCATGGACAGTTTGGTAACCAGGGGCCTCATGTAGAAGAAGAAGAAACCATCTCTACTGTCATTTAGTCCATACAGCCAATCATGTACAGTAGAACAAAATTACGTTTCTCCTATCGACAATGTTAATCAAATGTAGAATCAGAGGGGCCACTGCCATGCAAGACGCCGCCACAAACAAAGGGTACTTACATACAAAAACATGGCATATGTCCTTTTCCATGGAAAATTTCAGATGTATCAAGAATGAAATGACAGTGGAAATATGTGCAGTCCCATGCCAACTTCATGGCTGGCGTACGTACGTTTCGACCGTTATTGGTCCGTTGGCGACACAGAGGTGATGTTGGGAGACTGAATGATGTGAAAAATATTGTACACACCAGAGACACATGATGAACAAACATTCACGTGTGCGCAATTACATGAGTGGATATAAAAGCAAGTGCAAAGAAGTGCAGAAAATGCTTCCAACAACAATGGTGCTAGCATTATTAGAGGATATTGCAAATCGTGCAGTGAGAAGAGTAGAGGTATTTAGAAACAGAGAACATTTTCTGTCTCAGGATGATGACTGGCTTGTCAGCCGGTTTAAGATTTCCACGGGTAGTCCTTGTTGAACTATGCTCAGAGCTATGGCCGCTATCGGAGCGCGATGAGGCAAGAAGCCGTGCGCTGCCCGTCCCAGTGCAGGTGCTGATAATGCTGGGGTTCCTGGCAACAGGGGCATTCCAGAGGGAGACCAATCGGGGGATTTCCCAGTCGACGCTGAGCCGAGCTATGCCAGCTGTGTGGGATGGCATTATCTGGCTGCCACCCAGGTACATCATATTCCCATACAATGCAGTTGAACAGGCCAACATCAAAGTGCAATTTGCAGTGAAAGCCAGTTTTTCTATGTATGTAATTCCTTGCAAAGTTCACGTCCAATATTGACCCCAGGTGCAACCAGTGTAGACAATCATCAGCCACCCTCTCACATATGTTTTGGTTCTGCCTGAAACTAGATAACTTTTGGCAACTGACATTTAAAACATTTTCAGATGTTTTACGCACAACCTTACAACCATCTGCCATTACTGCAATATTTGGAATAACCCAACAAGATTTTTAACCATCAGACAAAGAATGCAATAGCCTTCGGTACTTTTATAGCCAGACAACTGATGACTCCTCAAGTGGAAGGAGAAGCTCCCCCCAACTTTTAAAATGTGGGTTGATAGCCTTCTGCATGATTTGACACTGGAGAAAACTCATTACTCTATGAGAGGTTGAGCTCAAAAATTTCACACTACATGGGAACCTTTCTTAAAATATATGGAGAAACTGAATGTTAGTATTGAACACCCATAAAACCCAGTACTGAGCTTTATTTTTATTTTATTTATTTCTTCCCCATCCTTGTATTACCACTGTCCAATTGATATAATTAACTATTTTGTCATATCTTATTTATTTTTTTATTTATATATGGATGGTAATATATGGCTGTTAACACAATCAATGTCAAGTTATTGAATAATACAGTGTTGTCAGAGGTATGGGGCTCTGTTTGAGCGGGGGGGGGGATATGTTCGGGGGGGGGGGGGGGGGGGGTTTCTCTCTCTCCCTGTATGTGTTTTTTTTTATGTACCATGTACAGTGTGTGTCTGATGTCATAGCTATGAATGCCCACAGCTCCCCTATGGACGTTCATTAAAGATTTCCCCTCCCAAACTTCCGCAGGTGCTCTAACTATGTGCCGTCATATAGATATATCTTTATGACGGCATTGCGAGTCCTATGATGCCTGATGTCCTATAAACGTGACACACACAGACAGATGTCTCGCATCTCCTCGGTCTCAGCTTCTCTGTGCCTTGCATGGAATTCACTGTCCCTGGCCAGCTGAGACATGTTGCCTGATGTCACTGTATATGACATCATAAAGGCAGGCTTGGAGTCCTATGATGCCTGAGTTCATAGGATGTCCTATGACGCATGACACACAGCGATTTCGAATAGAATGATAGAGTGAAGTGATGATGATGTGCAGCAATTGTCGTCATTCTATTGCTCTTCCTCCTCTTCTTCCTCTTCCTCTTCTTCTTGGATAGGTGAGTCGTAATTCCAGTTCATGGACAGAATCATTACTACACTTGATCTTAGCCAAAGGGCGAGAAGCGATCATGAAAATAGATCTGAGCAAAAGGAGGCTTTCCGGCATGGACTCACTGTATATGACATCATAAACACATGAAGGCAGCCTTAATGTATATGACATTATAAAAGACATGTTGCCTACGTCTGTCACTGTAAGACATAAAGACATCAGGTTCAGGTTCCGGTTCCTTTATTTGTACCCGTAGGTAGATTTGTTTTGCAGTCTGGTGACATCCATATTTACAAACCACAATTACATTCAACATAAACACAAACACAAACACAGGTACACATGAAACTATAAACATGATAAAAATACTCAAGGCTCCATCAATCAGGATATAAAGACAAAGAGATGAGAGAAAAACCAGAGATAAGAGAGAAGGGTCATATTAAAAAGTTAAAGACTAATCAAAGAGGTTTAAAAACTCTAAGGTCTAAAACCCAATAAAAAATTTAGAACCCAAATAAAAATCCTACAAAAATAAGTAAGTATAAAATGGAGTTAATAAATAGGTAACTAAATTATGTGCAATATATTGTTACAACTTGTTCAACTCTTTGACAGCAGCAGGAACAAAGCTGTTTTTGTAGTGCTGGGTTTTACTTTTTGGGACAGCAAACCTCTGTCCTGAGGGAAGAAGCTGAAAGTGGCAGTGCAAAGGGTGGGAGTCATCATTTAAAAATGGAGGTAGCCATCCTCTGTACCTGTCTGGTGTACAAGGATGTCAGGCTCAGCTGTGACTCACCGAGCAAACGACTGGACCATCTAACTACCTGACACTAAAGAAAAGGATAAAACAGATTCAATAAAAGCCCGATAAAACATTGTCATTATGGTTTGGTCAATTTGGAAGCATGCAAGTTTCCTCAAACAATGCAAATGTTGCTGACCTTTTTTGCACACCCTTTCACAGTTCTCCTCAAAATTTAAATTACTATCAATAATCGTCCCAAGATATTTGTAGGATTGTACACATTCAGTGGTCTGGCCTTTTAGTACAGTGACTTTGTGCCTGGAAGTTTTCCTCCTAAAGTCAATAATCATATCTTTAGTTTTTGTCGTATTCAGCTGCAGGTAGGAATCCTCACACCAGTGAACAAAATCATCAACTACTGAGCCGTGGCCACTCTCACCATCCTGGAGGAGACTGACAATAACTGAATCATCAGCATACTTTATAATGTGTCTGTTGTCATGTCTGCTCCGACACATGTTTGTGTACAGGATGAAGAGTAGTGGTGACAACACACACCCCTGAGGAGAGCCAGTAGAAGAGCACTTTTGGTCAGACAATGTACCATTGACCCTTACTCTCTGTGTCCTGTTGGTTAAGAAATCCAGAATCCAACCCACCAGATTATTGCTCAAATCAAATTGTTGAAGGAGCCTTTCAACTAAAACATGAGGTTGGATTGTATTAAAGGCGGAGGAAAAGTCCACAAATAAAAGCCTGGCGTGTGTCCCATTAAAATCCAGATGCTTAAAAAGCATGTTAAACAGAGTGACAGTGGCGTCCTCCACTCCTTTGTGAGGCCTATATGCAAACTGCAAAGGATCCAATGCATGTTCAGTCTGCTTTAGGACCTCAAAGCTGACCAGTTTTTCAAAAATTTTCATTAAAATTGAAGTCAAAGCGACTTCCGGGAAGATGGCGGAGAGGCATAACGCTTAAAAAGAGAGCTCTCCCTAGTCGGATTAAAAATCTTTGGTAAATGGCCAATTCGACATAAATAGGTCAATAAACCAAGGGATGAAAACACAAAGAAGCCGGGCACACGGACAAAAGCAGGGTAAAACTAAAGAATCCCTCTTCAACAACACTGGAGAAATCGCTGAACACGAGGCCAACAAAAACAAGGAGACTTCAAAGAAAATGGAAGACGCCAACCTCGATGTTATGAACACTGGCTTCGCCAATATAAGTAAGGACATAAAAGACCTCAAGCGACAACTCCAACAGGATTTAACGGCTCTTAAGGAAGAACTGAAAAAAGAGATGAAGGAGGAAATTATGGGTCTCCGAAAAGAAATGGACCGCAAGCTAGCAGAAAACATGGAGGAGCTGCGCACTCAACGGGCATGTATGGCAGAAGCACAGGCTCGAATATCAGAGTTGGAAGACTGGAAGACCGAGGCAAGCGAGCTGCTACAGACCCTGACGGCACAAACAGAGAGGATGCAGGAAAAAATAACCAACCTAGAGAGCAGGTCCAGGCGGAGCAATATACGCATCTTCGGGATTCCGGAGGGCACTGAAGGCAACTCGATGACGAAATTCATAGATCAATTCTTAAAAAAAAGAGCTTGAGCTGCCCAATGAAACAGACTTGCAGATCCAATGTGCGCACAGAGCCTTGGCACAGAACCCGAACTCAAACTCTGCGCCCAGGTCAGTTGTGGTAAACTTTTTAAAATACGACGTAAAGGAAAGAATCCTGACACAAGCGTGGAAAAAAAAGATACGAGTTGGCGACAAACAGATATTCTTTGACCATGACTACCCGACAGAAATTGTGCAGCAGCGAAAGAAATATGCCAACATTAAAAAAAATGCTGAAAGAGAAAAAAATTAGATTCCAAACGCCACTAACGAAGATGAGAATTCATTGGGATGACGGCGTGAAAACCTACAACATGGCCAGAGAGGCAGCGCGGGACATGACGGAGTGAGGCTTTGTGGTGAGCGTACCGGAGGAAGCAGCTGGAGCAGCGGCGGCACGGAGCGCACCGAGACGACCGGAGTGGAGGCGAGTGAGCGGCAGAGGGCGGGAGACGGACGTGGCGCACCGAGCCCAAGAAAAACTGCAAGGCTTTCAACGGAAAGCCTAGATTATAACAAAGATTAAGAAGGGCATAGAAGAAATGAAGGCCAAGAAGACAAGGTAAAAGAGAAACAAACGGCTAGGAGAGGTTAAAGTGATTTTTGTTGGACATTTCTAGACTAATGACTATTACTTGGATAGTAACTACAGGTCTAGGGAGGGCCCCTCACTCGGTGAGGACATTCCCTCCCCCCTCCAACAGGGACCAGTGGGCAGAAGAAAGGCCCCAAGTGCGGAGGTCGAGGTTTGTTAATGTGTTTTTGTACATATTGTGGTGCACATATGTAGTTTCACGGGTTCACATGTATATGACTGTTCATATGCTCTCATGTATATTCCTGTGTGCTTATTTTGGCTTCACGTCTGAAGAGGAACAAAAGGTCTGGACCTCCTAGGGATAAGAGGAGGATGAGAGAGTTGGCCTTTTGATATGCAAAGAGATGGACATGAATGATTTCCTGACCACCCAGGTTTGGGTGGAAGCGAGAGGAACTGCAGGGGGGATGCATTGTGTTTGGGATTTAAAGACAATGGGATTTTGTACTTTGATGTCAGGGGTACAAGACTGGCAGATGTTGGGGGTTTTTCCTCCTTCTGCTTTTGAATGTTGGAGCGTATGTTGTGAATAAAATGGAACCTGAGAAATAACTCTGCCTCATCCTTTCCACACAATCTCCACAATATATGTGTTAGTTTTGTTGTTAAAGGGGTTAGGAGCACAAGTTAAAAAAATGGAAAAACATGAATATGGTTAAAAATCTTAAGATAATGACATTAAAAGTGAATGGTCTGAACTCACCTGTTAAAAGGGAAAGAATAATAAGAAAATTCAAGAAGGAAAAAGCCGAAATTATATTTATGCAAGAGACACATTTGAACAAGGCAGAACATGAGAAACTAAAGAGATTTGTCTATAAGAACTCCTACTACAGTTCATTTAACCCTGATCCTACAGAGTGGGGTCCGATCGGACCTCACACATATGTTCTTATGCACAACACGGACATATTATCGATCACAGCTATCATGCTTTATGACTTTGTTTGTCATCATCTGTGAATCACAAAAAATAAATCTGATTTAAAATACAGTTTTCTTCTGTACTATCAGTTCAGAATTTTCATTGGGGTCTGATCGGACCCCAGGGAAAAATATGATGTTAATGATATTAAATGCATGAATTTTGTGTTACATTTCAGTGAATGATGGCTCAATGAGGTAGACTTTGGTCAGAGAAAGAAGGAAGACCTATCTTTAGTGCCATCATGTCGCGAACTAGGTTCAGAACACATGCACAACAATGGCAAAGTATTTGCATTTCTTGTACCAATTAAGAAGTGAAATTAGATAATTTCCCACAAAAACCTGAACGCACCAGGGCACACTGGTTGAAAAACACATTTAACCGGGCTACTCGTGCTGAAAGGCAGGCAACCGACAAACTAGCCCCATTCCGGGATTTTTGGATCATGTTTCAAGCACAACTCTTTGTTTTAACCAAATAAAACATTTTAAGTGAAAAAAATACTTTGGTATTGCTTAATAATCCAATTAACAGTTAAATTTTGTGTGGGGTCCAAACGGACCCCAGTTGGTACTATTTGTATGTAAAATATGTTGGTAGGATGAGGGTTAAGGGAGGAACTAAAAGGGGGGTTATGATACTAATTTCAAATAAAATACAATTTGAATGTGAACAAGAAATCCAGGATAAAGAAGGCAGATATGGCACATCTAAACTCATTATTACTGCGCTTTTCTTTTCTTTATGTATTTGGTTAATTATATGTATTGTTCTCCTGATACTGTCATGTGTTTGGCGTCCCTCTATGAATCCAGTTTGATCATCTTCTATCAATTCCGTCAAGAATGTCTTTATTCGTTTACATATAATTGTTGTGTATATTTTATAATCTACATTTAATAAAGAGATTGGTCTATAGTTTCCGCATTGTTCTTTATCTTTCCCTGGTTTTAAAATAACTGAAATGATTGCTTCGTTCCATGTTGGAGGTATTTTGTTGTTGTTCAGCGTCCAATTAAATGACTTTAGGAGTTGTGGTGTGAGTTCTTCTATAAACAGTTTATAAAACTCAGAGGGGTATCCATCACTACCTGGTGATTTACCGTTTTTAAGTGGCTTAATCACATCTCTGATCTCTTGTGTTGTTATTTCTGCTGTTAGTTTTTCATTTTGTTGATTTCCTATTGATGGCAAGTCCAATGTGTCTAGAAATTTTTTGATATCTTTAGTATTTGTTTCTTCAGGTTGCGAGTATAGTTCTTGGTAGAAATTATGGAAAATTTCTTCGATGTTTTCTGGGTTAACTGTGGTTTTATTTGTGGTGGGGTCTTTAATCTTGTATACATTATTCATTGTTTGTTGTTTTCTTAACCGTTTTGCCAGCAGTTTTGTGGCTTTTGGCCCCGTTTCATAATATTTTTGCTTTAGATATCTATTTTTCCTTTCAATTTCATCCATTTGTGTTTCTTTTATCTTTGTTTTTTCTTCTTTAATTTCTTGATATATTTTTGGATCATTTGTGCTTTGATGTTTACGTTCTAATTCCCTCAGTCTCTCACATCTTTGTTCATACGCTTCCAGTTTAGTCTTATTTGCTTTTCCTGTTTCAACAATTAATTTACCCCTTAACACGGCTTTTAGTGCGTCCCATAGTATTGTTGGGTCCACTTCTTCATTGTCATTCTCTTGGATATATTCGTTTATGTTTATTTTTATTCTTTCTTTCATTTTCTCATCATTTAACAGTCCTACGTTAAGTTTCCATGTTGTTTGTCGTTTTCTATTGTTTAAATATATTTCCATGTATATAGGATTATGATCTGATATTTCTGCCCCTCCAATCCAACAATTTCTCACCCTGTGTCTGTCACCTTCATTCATAAGGAAGTAATCTATTCTAGAGTGTACTTTATGGGCTGCTGAATAATGTGTATAGTCTTTTTCGAGTGGGTGCAGGTCCCTCCAAATGTCTACCATACCCATTTCTGCCAGTGAGGTTCTTATGAACTTTGTTACATGTTTTTTTTTGTCTTCTTAACACTTGTTGTGTCAACTTCATGATCCATGACAGCATTTAGGTCTCCTCCACAAATTAGGACTCCTTCACTGTGTGTTGCTATGAGATCAAACAGATGTTGAAAAAAACCCTTGTCACTTTCTGGTGGAGCATAGATGTTCACTAATGTGATCTGCATACCATCTATTCTTCCCTTTAGAATCAGAATCAGAATCAGGTTTATTGCCATTGTTCATGTAGTACACAAACTAGGAATTTGTCTCGGTACAGTGCTGCAACATTAAACATGATAAGATAAGAGAAATAAACTATACATGTAATAAAGTGTAGGATAAGATTAAGTGATACTGGTCAACAGTTAAAATATATATTAGCCAGCAGCAGATACTGTGGAGAACTATATAGTGCAGTCGGTAATGCAGGAAGAAAACAGTGATGATTAACATGAGTCTGGTTGAGCTGCTGTACATGGTGCACGAGAGTCACTTAGTGTTCAGCAGTCTAATGGCAGAGGGGAAGAAGCTGTTCATGTGACGGGAGGTTTTAGTCTGGATGGACCGAAGTCTTCTACCAGAGGGGAGGGGGGCAAACAGTACGTGACCAGGGTGTGAGGGATCGGCTATGATCCGGCCAGCACGCCTCCGGGTCCTGGAGATGTACAGATCCTGGAGAGATGGGAATATGTATTGTTCTCCTGATACTGTCATGTGTTTGGCGTCCCTCTATGAATCCAGCTCAAGCGATGCGACAAAATAAGAAATTAAAAGGTGTAACAATAAAGGGAGCGGAACACAAGATTGAGCTGTTTGCAGACGATATTATAGTTTACCTTGAACAACCAGATGAATCAATAATGGAAATGATGGACTTGATAGAAAATTTTGGAAAATTATCAGGATACAAGATAAACATAACAAAAACACAAATACTGACATTCCACTATAACCCTTTAAACCAGATAACTGATAAGATCAAACTAAACTGGAAACAAAAAGAAATAAAATACCTTGGAGTGAACATACCTAAAGATTTAAGCAAAATCTATAAAGCAAACTATGATAGGTTAGAACAAGAAATAAAAAAAGATATTGACAGATGGTCAATCTTAAACATGGATCTGAATTCAAAAATTAAGACCGTCAAAATCAGCATACAACCTAGACTGCTTTACCTCTTCCAGGCTCTACCAACAGAGATTCCTGGTGCCCAGTTCTCAAAGTGGGACAGGATGATATCGAGATTTGTTTGGGGAGGTAAAAAGCCAAGAGTGAAATATAAAACTCTCCAATTACCAAAAGAGAAAGGAGGCATGGGCCTACCGAGTCTAAAGGAATATTACTGCTCAGCACAAATAAGATATATCATATGTTGGTGCGAAGGAGGATATGAGGCAAAATGGAAAGAAATGGAAAAGGAAATTGAGGGACTCCCAGTACAAAGCATAATAGGAGATAAGGATGCAAATAAGCAAATCAAACAAATAGACCCAATCACTAAATTTACTTTGGAACTGTGGTATAAAATAGTACAAAAGTATAATATAAAGGAGGACATAAAACTATTGAAATGGGTAGCATTTGACAGTCAGTTTGAACCGACAAAGCAAGATAGGGGATACAAAAATCTGGTGAACAAGGGAATCACAGCATGGGGCAATATGGGAAAAAAAGATTTCGGGAGTTTTGTAAACATGAGAAGAAAATTTAAACTAGAAAAATCTGAATTCTTCAGATATCTGCAGATGAGAGATTATTATATGAGGAAGATTAGGCATAACCTCCACACAGATGTGAGTGAGATTATACAATTCATTTTAAGCTCATATGCAGGAAATAAAATAAGAATTATTTCAAAGCTATATCAGAAACTTACGGCAAACAAACATTCAAGTAACTATAAAAAGGAGAAATGGGAGAAAGAGCTAAATTTAAACATAACAAGAAAACTGGCAAGAAATATGGAAAACACAACACACATCAACAAGTTCAAGGACATGGAGGGAATTTGGATGGAAAAACCTGATTCGCTATTTCATTACACCACAGATCCAAAGAAAATATACAAATACCAAATCTATATGCTGAAGGGGCTGTGGGGCTCAAAATGCAGACCACTCACATATGTTTTGGAAATGCTGCAAAATCTCATCATTCTGGAAATCTACACATGTGACAATACAGAGGATATTAGGATATAATATACCAATGAACTGTAACTTGATGTATTTATGTGATCTTAAAAGAGACAATGTAATACAGGCTGAGGACAGATATTTAGTTAAAATCATGCTGATTGCATGTAAAAAAACAATCACAAGAAAATGGCAATCAGAAGTTCTTCCTGACCAAGAGCAATGGACAGACATTGTTGAGGATATACGTTTAATGGAAAAACTAACATATCGACAAAAAATGCAAGAAGGACAATATGAAAAAAAAATGGTGGAAATGGACACACTGCAAAGTGCAACAACGAGACAGAAATTGAAAGAATAACCAAAGACACTGGAAAAACCAGAAGAATTACAAGATGGAAACTAAAAACCTGATGCTCCAACATTTGTCCCCCCCCCTTCTTTTTTTTTCTTCTTCTAGCTCCTTTTTTTAAATATAGAGACTGTGATCTGAATGTAATATGTATGATGAAAAATGAATAAAAATCAAAGTTACAAAAAAAAAAAAAAATTGAAGTCAAAGCAACTGGTCTAAAGTCGTTTACCATTTTAGGACAGCTGGATTTTGGAACAGGAACAACCATGGCATCTTTCCAGATCTTAGGCACATGTTGTGTCTGTAAGGACTTATTGAAAATGTAATGAAATACAGGACTCAGTTCATGTGCACAGGACTTTACCAATCGCCCACATATATTATCAAGGCCCTGACTTTTGTTCACTTTTACAGCACAGAACTCCCTTTTAATATCCTGCACCTCAATATTAAAGTGCTGATTGTCTTTGAGTTTCTGTTTCAAATCTTGGGTTTCTGTGCTAAAATCAGAGGAATCAAAACGACCATAAAAACAATTAAGAGCATTAGCCAGCTCTGTGTCTGAATTAAAACCATCTAAAAACACACAATTACTGCGCTCTGTGCTCTGAAGGCCTGCGATAGTTTTCATACTGGCCCAGGCTGAACCAAGTTTCTTTGTTGCCATCTTGCTTTCCAATTCTGATTTATAATTCTGTTTTGCTCTTAAAATTTCAGACTTCAGCTCTTTTGTGGCAACCTGCAGCTCAGAAACAGACCCCTGTTTAAAGGCAAGTGCTTTCCTCTGTAAGCAGGATTTAACTGATTTTGTAACCCATGGCTTGTTGTTGGGATATATTTTGACACGTTTACGTGGAACGATCATATTTTTACAGAAAGCCATGTATGAGCATGTGACGTCCACCAAAGAGTCCAACTCATCCCCACAGGACAGTGTGAAAACCTCCCAGTCCATACAGTTAAAGCATTCCTGGAGGCAGTGCACTGAATCCTCTGTCCACACATCTATGTCTCTGGTCTTCACCTTGCCTCTTCTGAGAGCAGTTTTATGTGTGGGCAGCAAATGTACACAGTTGTGATCTGAGGATCCTAAAGGAGGAAGGGGAAGTGATTTATAGGCCCTCTCAATGGATCCATAGCACAAGTCCAATGTCTTTTTTCGCCTGGTTGGGCAGGAGACATACTGATAAAAGTTTTTAAGTGTCTTCTTTAAAGAAACATGGTTAAAATCCCCAAGAATAAAGTTTGGAGCCTCTGGAGAAATTGACTGCAGCCGCTGTACCACATCAAAGACAGTGCTGGAGGCGGAGTCAGCGTCTGCCCTTGGGTGAATGTACACAGTTGTGATGAAAAGTTGGGGGAACTCGCGAGGCAGATAAAAGGGGCGTAGCGATACGGACAGAAGCTCCTCATCGGGTGTACAGATGCGCTCTCTGACCGTGACAGATGTGCAGTACTGTTTGTTAATGTATAAACATACGCCGCCCCCCTGACGTTTCCCCGTTACCTCTTCCTGCTGATCCGAGCGAAGTGGGGCTCCAAAGCCGTCAATCCATAGGTCCGCATCCGGGTCTTGCGCCGTAAGCCAAGTCTCCGTGTAAGCCATGACACAGCAGTTCTTTAAGTCCTTCTGGTAGCGTACATTCCCTTGAATTTCATCTACTTTATTTCTCAGGGACTGTACGTTCCCCAAAATCATGGAAGGAAGAGGAATGTTGTTAAACTGACGTCTCCTCAGGCTTAAGTTCACGCCTCCACGCTTTCCGCATTTTCTCCTCCCGTCTCTCTTTTCATCGCTGTGTCCATGAAAGTCTCTTAAAATAAAGTCCGGCAGTCGCGGCATAGACTCAATCACAGATGCTGCATTATCCGTGTTTAAATGCAGTAACATGTCTCTGGAATATTGTATTCTCCCTGGCATGATCGTGATTGCGCTTACCTCAGAGACAAAGAGCCGGTGGGAAAGTAGCAGCAGTGCAAAAATAAAGAGGAATTCCATATTGATGGAACCAGGGAGCTCTTCATTATACAGTCCACACACATTCAAGGACAAAAACGACACAGAGGATTTCGTTTAAACACATTAAAGTGCGTAAAAACAGAGACACAGACGACGGACTTTTTTCACCAGCTGCCGGTCGCTGCGTGTGCATGCGCCCATCATGAGACATGAAGGCAGGCTTGATGTATATGACATCATATAAAGACAATCGCAAGTCGTCCTATGATGCCTGAGTTCATAGGACATCCTATGATGTTCAGGCAGAGATCATAGGTTGTCCTATGATGTCCTATGAACGTGACAGATTTCTTGCCTTTATAGTGATGAAGTCATTTAGTGTACATAGTACATCACTCTATCATCATCATCACTATAAAAGCAAGAAATCTGTGTGTGTGTCACACTTCATAGGACATCATAGGACGGCCTATGATCTCTGCCTGAACATCATAGGACATCCTATGAACTCAGGCATCATAGGACTCCAAGCCTGCCTTTGTCATACAGTGACATCAGGCAACATGTCCTTATGATGTCATCATAGGCCAACATGTCTTTATGTCATCATAGGCCATCCTGCCTTCATGTCTTTATGATGTCATATACAGTGACATCAGGCAACATGTCTCGGCTGGCCAGGGACAGTGAATTCCATGCAAGGCACAGAGAAGCTGAGACCGAGGAGATGCGAGAAATCTCTGTCTGTGTGTCACGTTTATAGGACATCAGGCATCATAGGACTTGCGTATGACGGCACATAGAGCACATGCGGAAATTTGGGAGGGGAAATCTTTAATGGACGTCCATAGGGGAGCTGTGGGCGTTTCTAACTATGACATCACAGGCACACACTGTGTTCCTATGATGTCACATGACCATATAATGAGTTCTGAACAACTCCTTCTATGATGTCATACAGGCATCATACGCACCTTGTGAGGTCAGAATGCTCTTTTTAAAGGCATGCAGGAATGCTTGCTTACACTTGCTTTCTACGGGCATGCAGAAATACTTGCTTATACTTGGTTTCTACAGGCACGCACGGGTATGCACTAGTCAGAAAAGATGCCATGAAGATTAAACACCTAAGGTTCCAGCAGTACATCGCACCCGTCTGAGACTGGAGGACACCCTTCACCAGCATAGGGTATGACAGACTTTAAAGCATGTTTCTAGGACATCATAGGATAGCTCGCCATGCCTACATGATGGCAAATGTGTAACCTTGACAAATGCCAGTCTACACTTACGATGTCATATGGCTCAAAATTGGCAAGATGAATAAGTCACAGGGCCAGTCTTTACAGTGTGTTTGTGTTTTCTGCACAACAGATTTCTGCAGCCATGGCCAATTCTACGTTGCCGCGAGCAGAGTTGCCAGATCAAGCAGTCTTTGTATTCTTGCTCAAGATGAAGAAACTAAGCAAAAGCGTCGCTTTCTCAGCAATGTTGTTTTTAAAGAGGTGCTGACACAGTAAAAATGCGTAACCTTTAAGAATGCCAGTCTACACTACAAATGTGTAAAATGCCAAGCAAAGCACTGATTTTCTCCGGGTGCTCCGGTTTCTTGGTTTCTATGGGCATGCACGGGCCTTCCTGAACAGGGTCAAAAAGCCACTTTTTGCTCAGACCTATTTTCATGATCCTGCCCATGAACTGGAATTACGGCTCAACTATCCCTCAACCAGTGGTCTGAACGAAGAACAAGACCCACCAGATGGAGAGCAATAGAATGAGGAGAACTGCTGCATGTCAGAAAAGATGCCGTGAACATGAAACACCTCAGGTTCCAGCAGTACGCTGCAGGCATGACTGTGCAACAACACAGCCGTCTGAGACAGGAGGAGACCCTTCAGCAACGGCCAAGCAGAAATACTTGCTTAAACTTGGTTTCTACGGGCATGGACGGGTATGTACTAGTACTAATAAAAAGACTTGGAGCAAAGTCCAGCTATGGTCTCTCAAAGAGCAGAGAAAGGAGACATTTGATATGAGAAGTGAGACCCCCCCCCCTCCACCCAAGACACGTATGTTGCTGAATAAAGCATAAATTCCTTAAACTTTAGTGACTTAAGATATTCTACTCAATAATAAGGGAACATACAATGTCTCTACATTGTAACTGTAATTATTTTGTGATAGTAAGCAAAAATTAATTTCTTCCTGAAAATAAGGCAGAATATATCAAATCATATCAATAAAAGCATTTGAAACCACATTGCCCATCCCAAGAGTTCAACCATGTCTTCAGTAGCAGATACTGTCTTGAGAGAAAGAATATGAATTAATAATATTAATATGAAATAATAATATTAATAATTAATATGAATTAATTTATTTGTCCAACAGCTGTCACGTTATTGAACTTAGTTCCCCACTGACTCTCTTACCATCATCTCTTACCATCCTCACCTGTACATAACTGCCCATCTAACTTACTGTACATTATTTGCACATAACAGTACTCTTAACTTTCTGCACTACTGCATATATTTGCATAAATTGCACATACTGTCAATTACTGTATATACTGCACTGCTGTCCTTCGCACTTCTGATTGGATGCTAAACTGTGTTTCGTTACCTTGTATTCATACATGTGTAATGACAATAAAGTTGAATCTAATCTAATCTAATAATGCAGAAATTCCCCTGCAAAAAGAAAAAAAAAAATTCCTAATTCGTCCACCAGATGGCACTGTGAAACTGTCTGGATGTTTACTGGAGAATCATGACTCCCACATCTGGATTATATCAACTATAAACCTGTCAAATGAAACATTCCTTTGCCAAAGAGCAGAAAAGGGAGAATGACTAAGTCCTGGAGAAGGGATTAACTTCCACTTAATAGCCGATGGATAGTGTTACAGCTCTGGTTCTTGGGTGATAAAAGCAGTTCATGACCAGACTTTTGAATTGAAACAGTTTTTCTTCAGCAAAGAATGATTTTATAGATGGAACTCAAGGTCAACGTTACAGTGATTTAAACTTGAACAAGATTTGCTTAAAAATACAAAATAAAACCATCCATCCATCCATCCATCTTCTACCGCTTAATCCTTTCGGGTCGCAGGGGGGCTGGAGCCTATCCCAGCATCTTTTGGGCGAGAGGCAGGGTACACCCTGGACAGATCGCCAGTCCATCGCAGGGCCAACACAGAGAGACAGACAACCATTCACTCTCACATCCATACCTAAGGACAATTTAGAATCCCCAGTTTTGATGCCAATTAACCTAACTTGCATGTTTTTGGCATGTGGGAGGAAACCAGAGTGCCCGGAGTAAACCCACGCAGACACGGGGAGAACATGCAAACTCCACACAGAAGGGTCACCGATGGTCTGGGGGTTGGATCGAACCCACGATGGTCAAGGGTGGAATCGATCCCATGACCTTCTTGCTGTGCTGCCACTGTGCTAACCACTGCGCCACCGTGCTGCCACCGTGCTGCCTCCGGGTACCCAACAAAATAAAACCTTAAAACTTAAATCAGTGACAAAATAGCTAATTCCAGCCTGATAAATTCACCCTGAGAGTGTTTGAATTTCCTGACCTTTGACCTCAACCTGGAACCAGACCCACCTGAGGATACTTGAGGAATCAATCTTTTTATGCTACCCAAGTAAAATAGCTACAACTGATTGCAGATGGAAGTAAAATGGTTTGATAGTCCATTGAGACATTTATTATTGGGTTGGTTTAAAGAAGAAAAATTATATAGAATTCAAACATGTCCTACCTGCCTCATTATGCACTGGAGAAGACCTCGCATCAGCTTCACCACACTCTGCAGACAGACACACCAATTACCATGAGACTCAGCACATACTCTGCTTGTATAGGTCCTGTGTGTGCAACTTTTAACAGAAGGAACCAGGCGAAGGAAGCTTTTAATGGTAGAAAAGCATGAGTCTTCACCCCTTGTATTTACCTGCTCCAGCTCGTAGGCCTTAGCCTTGTCCTCGTCCCTGTCGGCATTCTTCCTGTAGGCCAGACTAAGGGCCCACACGGACACGATGCTATAAACATTGTCCCTGACCCAGGCGTCTGGCTGATCGGGACTGCCAGGAAGAAGACCTGTTACCGGATCCTGTCGAGCACCAAAAGGGCACAGATGACAACATAATTCAATCAGAGAACATGTAAAGAGCAGGGTGATGCAGGCCTGGGGCAGTAAAAAGATGTGTCTATAACCTTGACAGTATACTGCCTGTCAGTGTTAAAGGGATAAGGGGATAAGGACCTGTACTTACAGTATATTGCGCTTTTCTAGTCTCAAAAGACCACTCAAAGCACTTCACTAGCATTAACCCACTAAGGGCCCATAGGAGACAGATATCTAGGGACAATTTAGAACAACCAATTAACCTAACATGCATATCTTTGGATTGTGGGAGGAAACCGGAGCCCCCGGAGTAAACCCACGCAGCACAAAAAGAACAGTCTTGCTCCGAGTGCGTTCACCATGACTAGTCACAACGTTGTGCTCCATCTGAGCAGTGAACTGTATACAAATGCAGGCTGGATGAACAACCACTTGGGACCCATTCAGAGTGACCTCACACCAAGCTTCGTCCACTCTCTTCTATTGGAGTCTTTGTCCCTGCTGCTACATTAAATGCCAGGGTTTTTTTGTTTACCAAAATTTGCAGCCTTTTTTGATAATTTTGTAAAATGGTCTCTCCTACATTTGCAACCTTTTTCTTGTCAGTTTTTCTTATCTGGAAATTTTGCTCCTTTTTCTCAATTTTTAAAAATTTTGCAACTTAAAGCTGACAAAAAAAAGTTTACAAGAAAATGTCACATTTGTTGGAAAAAGTTACAAATTTGCTCAAAAAAACCCAAAAAAATTACAAGAAAAAAAGACAAATTTAAGAAAAAATTTACAAGAAAAAGTTACAAATTTACAAAATAATGTTGCTAATTTATAAGAAATGTGACAAGTTTGAGAAAACCATTGCAGTTTTCCAAGAAAAAAAATTTTTTTTTCAAAAAGTCAAATTGAAAAGAAAAAATTACAAAAAGTGTACAAATTTATAAGAATAGCAAATTTAGAATGGAAAAAAGCAACAAATTTGTAAGAAAAAAGATGCCAATTAATTTGACAAAAATCGCAGATTTATAAGAAATAAATTTTAAACATTTTTCTTGTAAACTTGCATATTTTTCCTCATTAACCTCTTGCACTCCGGTGTACCGCAGGTGGGCACGTCTCTGCATCCTAGAGCGCACGAGGGCACACGAGGGCGCACGAGGGCGCTGCGTCCTAGAGCACACTGAAAAAAAAAGCTGCATTTCCATTCTTCCACGACAGACACAGCCGCGAACAGAAAGCCAGAGGAGTGCTTTGATTGGTTTAGATGTGATTGACCTCTCATTCGACTAATAAGAGCCTTGAATTGGGTTTCTGAAACCTTGAAGAACCAATGACTGAAAACCTAGCAAGAAGGACCCGCCTACCAACGGCTGCGAATACAGCCAGCCAATTGAAGCACAGAAGTTCGAAAGCTGTTTTGTGTAAGGCTGGGTGAAGAGAGACTGACTGCTGCAGCAGATGAAAAAAGGACCCACAGGAAGAACCGCCACAGACCCAGCAGCACGGAGACCACCCACAAGTGCGACCTGTGTGACAGGGACTGCCATTCGTGCATCGGCCTGTTCAGCCACAGGCGGTGCTGTCCCAGCAGAGTAGACGTTTAGGATTCTCTTCCATGGTCATCATAGACCGACGGAGGCCGACGACGAAGGCTGGGTGACACACACGCGTTTGCCAGTCTTTTTTTATTACTACTGTTATTTGTTTTGAAAAATCGTTCGCCAAAACCGCAATCATGGAAGCGCAAAACTGCAATAATGGAATTATGGTTTGACCGGGTTGCGTGACCAGAACCACGAGTCCGTAACAAGCGGACCAGCTTCATGTTCGTCTGACAATGAGGAGAGAGAAGTTCGCCAGCTACGCTGCTGTTGTGACAGGTAAGTGTTATAAGCTAAATTATTCTTTATCCCTGAAAATTGTAATCAAAAATGACTTTTGACCGATCGGTAAATTACAACTGTGCGTAGTAGACCGCGGCGCACCGGGCGATGTCCGTCCTCTGTAGCGGGGGGGGGGGACAACCCCCCCCCCCACACACACACACACACAGCCCTGAGTATCACCTTTCATTAGAGCCCAGCATCAAGCTTCTATATTGAATCATTCAAAAGTTACAGACGTTTTTCCAAACTGTGCCATTTGGCACAATTTGGCACAGTTCAAAAACGCCTGGGAACAACCTAAGAAAAAAGCTGTGTAATATATTCATTTTTTGTGGTATTGTTACAAAATTTTGACCTCAGCTGGATAACACTTGGTTCTACATTTCTGTCGCATTTTCCAGCCCGGATCTGAAGCTGTGTGTTAGTTGCAAGCATTTGTATCCAAAAAAACACCCAGGCAAAATTTATTTTCTTCAAGTTCAGTATGTTTAGATGACTGTTACTCAGTGGCCGGAGCACTTAGAGAGATTATGACTGTTTTGCCAAAAAATTCAAAGTGTTTTCTTTTAAATGAGACCAACCCCATGAAGATGCTGCAAAGGGTTGAAGAACAGCTTTTGATTTACTCTGGGTACGTTATTTTTGGGTGTTTTTAGGGAAATTGACCAGAGTGCAAGGGGTTAAGTTACAACTTTCTGACAGATTTGCTCAGTTTTTTTTGCAAATTGGGAACTTTTTTCTCGGAAATTTGTGACTTTTTTCTCATAAAACTGCAACTTTTTTTTTTTTACATCATCGTGCAACTTTTTTGTCATGAATTTACTACATTTTCCTTGAAAATTTATGTAAATTAAGTGTAAATTTTCAAAATTTTCCCTCTTAAATTTGTGACTTTCTGGTAACTTTCTTTCTGGTAAATATGCAACTTTTTTCCATAAATTTTCAACTTATTCTTGCAAATTTGTGTTTGTTTTGGTAAATTTGAAACATTTTTTCCCATAAATTTATGAGAAAAATGTTTAACAGCATGAAGAAACAAGTTACAAATTTACAGTAAAAAAAAAGTAGAGAATTTGCAAGAAAAAACTGCAAATTTATGGGAAAAAATATTTCAAATTTACCAAGAAAAAAAAAAGACAACTTTACAAGAATAAGTTGAAAGTTTATGGAAAAAAGTTGAAAATTTGCCAGAATGTCACAAATTTAAGAGCGAAAAAATTTTAATTGGCAAATTAAGAGGAAAAATGTAACAGTTTAGAGGAAAAAGTTAAACATTTACAAGAAAAAAGTTGCTAATACACAAGAAAAGAAAATTTGGCAAAAAGTGGCAAGAACGGTGGAAAAAAGCTGCAATTTTATGAGGAAAAAAAAAAAGTCACAAATTTCCAAGAAAAAAAGTTTAAAATTTACAAGAAAAATTTAGCAAATCTATGTCAAAAAGTTTCAAGTTAATGAGGAAAAAGATGCAAATTTACAAGAAAAATGCATCAAATTTATGAGAAGTTGCAAGTTTAAGAGAGCAAAAATACTGTAAATTTAAGAGAAAAAAATGAAGGTAATTTTAAATTTCCCCCTCAAAAAATGTTCAGTGAACTTGTAGCTTGGGGGCCCTCTTGTGGCTGAAAGGGGCCAATTGCATTTGCATACTCTGCTTTATAGGCAGAAATAGCAGTGCTGCTAATACTTATAGTTGAGTAAGATTACAAAGTAATGGTACTTTTACTTGAGTACAATTTCTTGCCATTCTATCCACCTCCAAAAAATAAACACCTGTAATTCTCTTGCATATAAAAACATACAAAAACATACCCCATCCCCACTGATAGATGGACCACATATTCTAATGCAAAAAAGTTTCTCATAAATTTGCAACTTTTTTTTTCATAAATTTGCTACCTTTTTGTCAAACAAATGCAAATTCTCTTCAAAATTTTCCTTAAAAAAATTGCAACTTTTTTCTCATAAATGTGCAACTTTTTGTCATAAAAACGGTTACACTTTTCTTTAAATCTGCAAAACCATTTTGTAAATTTTCAATTTTTTTGGCTCTTACATTTGCGACTTCCTTTGTTGTAAATGTGCAACTTTTGAGTAAATTTGCAACTTTTTTCTCGTATTTGAAACTTTTTTCATAAATGTGCAACTTTTTCTCAAAAATTGCGAACTTTTGTCATAAATTTGCAACTTTTTCCTCATTAATTTGTAACTTAAAAATGCATTTTTTCTATTAAATTTCTAACTTTTTTCTCAAAGTTGTGGCTTTTTCTCATAATATTGCAACTTGTTTTCTTGAAGAATTGCAACACATCTCAAATTTGTTACTTCCTTGAAAAATTGCAACCTTTTTCCTATAAATTTGCAATTTACATCTGGATGCAAGATAAATTTTATGCTATGTAGTTAAACTGTAATTTGTGACCTTTTTTAATTGTAAATTTGCGCATTTTTAATCACATTTTTGCGCCTTTATTCTTCAAAATTAGTACCAAATTGAGATATTTTTTTTTCGTTTGCACCTTATGCTAAATCTGTGAATTCCACCATCGCACTTGTTAAAAAAAAAACTAACATTACAGCTTACAAGGAAAATTAGGCACAAACAAGGAAGAACTTTCTATGTGAACACTGCCAGTGGAAGATAAACGAAAACATAAAGCAACAACAGGTGGTTGCGCAATATAGATGTGCACATACTTTTATCAAAGCACAAACAAAGGGAAACTAAAGAAAATGCCCCAACACTCATCGCACGCCCCCAGCTCCGCGAGCCCCTTGAGGCTCCCTGCAGACTAGCTACGCGCAGGTATGACAGCGCCATTATTTCCCTTTCTGACTCTTTCTGACTCCGCGAACCATTTTAAACTGACATAAAACAAAGGAAACCTTTCAGCACTGACTTGGTGCCGCAGAATTGTCTGATGGACGATCCGGGCGTAGTTGTCCAATTTAACCCCCGAGTTGCTCCGACTTCTCATGGTGGCAAGTCAACGGTTCACTTCGGCGCTACAAATATAAACGGAAACTGTTTAGGTACTCGACACTAAACTCATTTCTTCGGCGTTTTCATGGAAGTCCGGAAAGTCGAAAGAGTGGAAAGCTTTCACCGCGACTGGACGAGCTGCTGCCCGGCTTAAGCTGTTATGAAAACAGCCCAGCAGCAGCGGCAGCAACCGAAGAATCTCGACGGGAGATGTAACCCAAAGCCCGGGACCGAGGAACTGTCGGTCACCGGAAGTAGAGGCAAGACTGGACAGTCGGTGGAGCGGCGTTACAAAATAAAAGCATGCTGAAGACGTAAGTGTGAGTTTGTGGCGGACACAGTCCACAGTGTTGGGGGGTTTGCCTCACACCCAGAATGCAGGGTGGAGAGGAGAATTACGACTCAAGGAGGACGCATCACCGGGAGGTATCAAGGGACAATTAGTTCTGTTCACCTCCCGAGGAGAGGAAGATGAACCGGGAGCCGCAGGGAGATAAAGGCGTTGAAGCCGCGTCTGTGTACGTTATGTTAATGATGTGCATTGTCTGACAATCTGAATGTTGATGTGCTGCATTTCTCTTTTTGTATGAGGGGCGGAGGTCTGGTTCTCTACACAGGGAAATAAAAGTATAAAAGAGGCGTGTACAGATACCCCAGTAGCGCAATAGCTCAGCAGAGCGACAGCCGTGGACAAAATTGTTGGTATCCCTCTGTTAATGAAAGAAAAACCCACAGTGGTCACAGAAATAACTTGAATCTGACAAAAATGGTAATAAATAAAAATTCTATGAAAATTAACCAATGAAAATCGGACAATGCTTTTGAATTGTGGTTCAATAGAATTACTTTAAAAAACAATCTCATGAAACAGGCCTGGACAAAAATGATGGTACCCCTAGAAAAGATTGAAAATGTGACCATAGGGACATGTTCAACCAAGATGTGTCCTCTAATTAACATCACAGGTGTCTACAAACTTGTAATCAGTCAGTCGGCCTATTTTAAAGGGTGTATGGGTAACCCCCACAACATACTGGGACAAGCAGAGCGCTCAGCTGGAGCAGTTAACGTAGCAGTGTGATCTATGGACTGATAACAATATGTTGATGTGCCTTGTAACCTCTTTTGTCCTACAGCTCCGGAGCAGAGGCGAATTCCGGCCAGTAATCTTCCTATTGTTATGTGTGACTCTCAAATGCAAATGTCCATACCTACTGCTGTGAATGCATTGTCTGTAGTGGGGTATAAAAACTGCATATGCTCTGTAACTCTCTCTCTGACCACTGCTTCTGACTGCACGCATTGCCTTCTGCTGAAGAGAGCCTCCGGGCTCGCTCTGGCACGCTGCACGGCGCTGGGGTGAGTTCTGTGATGGCGGTATGATTAATAAACTCCCTCAAAAACTCAGTTCGCAGCTTATCATCTCATGCCGCCACAGGTGACAAGTAGTCACTGTGCTGTTTGGTGACATGGTGTTTACCACACTAAACATGGACCAGAGGAAGCAAAGGAGAGAGTTGTCTCAGGAGATTAGAAAGAAAATTATAGACAAGCATGTTAAAGGTAAAGGCTATAACACCATCTCCAAGCAGCTTGATGTTCCTGTGACTACAGTTGCACATATTATTCAGAAATTTAAGATCCACGGGACTGTAGCCAACCTTCCTGGACGTGGCCGCAGGAGGAGACGGATAATACAAATAGTAACAAAAGAGCCCAGAACAACCTCTAAACACATTCATGGTGAACTCCAAGGTCAAGGTACATCAGTGTCAGATCGCACCATCTGTCGTTGTTTGAGCCAAAGTGGACTTCATGGGAGATGACCAAAGAGGACACCACTGTTGAAAACAAATCATAAAAAAGCCAGACTGGAACTTGCCAAACTGCATGTTGACAAGCCACAAAGCTTCTGGGAGAATGTCCTATGGACAGACGAGACAAAACTGGAACTTTTTGGCAAGGCATATCAGCTCTATGTTCACAGACGCAAAAATGAAGCATATCAAGAAAAGAACACTGTCCCTACTGTAAAACATGGAGGAGGTTCTGTTATGTTCTGGGGCTGCTTTGCTGCATCTGGCACAGGGTGTCTTGAATCTGTGCAGGGTACAATGAAATCTCAAGACTGTCAAGGTATTCTAGAGAGAAATGTGCTGCCCAGTGTCAGACAGCTTGGTCTCAGTCGCAGGTTATGGGTCTTGCAACAGGATAATGACCTAAAACACACAGCTAAAAACACCCAAGAATGGCTAAGAGCGAAACACTGGACTATTCTAAAGTGGCCTTCCATGAGCCCTGATCTAAATCCTATTGAACATCTGTGGAAGGAGCTGAAACATGCCGTCTGGAGAAGGCACCCTTCAAACCTGAGACAACTGGAGCAGTTTGCTCACGAGGAGTGGGCCAAAATACCTGCTGAGAGGTGCAGAAGTCTCACTGACAATTACAGAAATCGTTTGATTGCAGTGATTGCCTCAAAAGGTTGTGCAACAAAATATTAAGTTAAGGGTACAATCATTTTTGTCCAGGCCTGTTTCATGAGTTTGTTTTTTAAAATAATTCTGTTGAACCACAATTCAAAAGCATTGTCTGATTTTCATTGGTTAATTTTCATAGAATTTTTATTTATTACCACTTTTGTCAGATTCAAGTTATTTCTGTGACCACTGTGGGTTTTTCTTTCATTAACAGAGGGTTACCAACAATTTTGTCCACGTCTGTATCTAAAGATGAATCCAAATAACAGTTGAAGTTGCCCACAATTATGATATTAAAAACCTCATATTCTGTAAATAGTTCAAAAACCTTACGAAAGGAAGATGGATCTGTTACGTTTGAGTTTAGTAGTAGTAGTAAGATGGTGGCTGGGTTGGCTGGGGAATAGACAGGGGTGGCGGACTGCCGTTTCTGGTAGCGACACCACCCTAGGTATAAAGCGCATGGGCGGAAGAGGCACGTCCTCTTTCGTCGTAGACCTTGGCTTGCTGGAGAGCGCCGAGAGTCTGTGGGTATTGTCTATAGTTCTGTTAAAGCTCCGTTCATAGTACCTCCACTCTGCTCATTATTATCCAAGTTATGGACACAACATTTGGCGACGAGGTAAAAGCGGTTATGGAGAGGTCTGCTGCCAATTTTCGTCCATTTCTGGAAGCCCCAGGCGAGCCGCCCGTGCCTTGGCCTAGGTGGTTCACGGCATTTACTAACTATTTGGTGGCTAAACCTCAGCGAGCTCGAGGAGCTCCGTGCGAGGGCAGTTCTGGTTCATAACTTGGGTATGGAAGGAGAGAGAATTCTGAAAACGTGAGCCAATAGCTTCAACGAGGTCCTGTAAACATCACTGTCCACCGCATTCAGTTTTGACAGTGCCGCCAGCGGATGGTAGAGTCTGTGAAGCGATATATAGCAGACCTCCGTGAGCTGGCGAGGGAATGCCAATTTGGACCACTGGAGGATGAGATGATCCGGGATCAGCTAGCAGAGCACGTTCACTGTCCAGCAGCTCGATCGAGGCTGCTAACTCATCTGGGTGAGCTGACGTTGACCTCCGCCATTGAGCTAGTACAGCAATTTGAGGCAGCTGAGATGATGGTGAGGGGCATTAGTGATAAGCCCACTCCGACCCAGGACGAGCCTTGCTTAAAGGCACTGACATTGGGCCCTGGGGATGAGGATAGTGGAGAAGATGAAGAATATATCTCCATGGTGAAGATTAGGTCCGCCCTAGGAGCGCTGAGATGTTATGGCTGTGGGTCCCCTAAACACCGCTATAAATCCAGGGAACGTCCGGCAAAGGGCAAGCGCTGTGGAAGATGTAGCTTGTTGCACCACTTTGCCAGAACCTGCAAAAATTTTGAGCGAAGGGACCGACATCGTGAGGCAGGTCCCCCGCCGAAGACTCCGACGGTGGTCTATACATTTTCTCCGGAGACGGATGGATGCGTTTGGTGCACTGTATCGCTAGAGGGCGTCGAGGTTCCGCTGCTGGTTGACACTGGAGTGGTGACGTCCGTGTTAAATTTGGCAACAGTGAGGAGTCTTGTTTCCCCACCGCCGCATTCATAGAGAGACTGCACCCTGCTATGGCTATGGAATGAACAAGTTGGCCATCGTGGGCTTTGTGGAGTTGGAAGTGAAGTACAAATCTGCGATGATGCCGGATGTGTATTTCTTAGTCACCATGGCTGGAAACAACATCATGGGGTGCAACACGTTCTGTGGACTGGGTTCTTCAGTTGCCAGTGGCGCCAGAGAAGAGTGTCGGGTTGTGGGTTATGGAACCAACCTACTTCGTGCGTGAAAGATGAGGTGGTGTGGGACACTGATTGGCCTGGTGTTGAAGGAGGAGTGCTTGCCTGGCGCCACCCCGGGATGGACCCGAAGCCAGGGTTCAAGTTACCCTTGGTGTGGGAACTGGACGGCAGGACCGGACCCCCGGGGTGGCAGGTAAGGACGAGGCGCCTGAGCTGAGAAATGATGGGGCAAGACCAGAGGGTGCAGTGTTGAAGCGCTCCCAGCGACAGCCTTCGAAAAGGACTTCGAACCAGACCCGTGAGACGACTGGTTCCGAGGAGGAGGCCCGCTTATACTGTGGTGGTCCGAGAAAGCATGACAGAGCTCCCCTGAGTATTGGTGATAGAGTCCGTCCAAGGGTCGAAGCAGGGACACATGGAACGCGCAAGCGACGCGGTGACCAGGGGCGGCTCCAGGTGGTGGCTGCCAGGAGTGACGGGTACCTGGGCCTGTCGGACAAGATGTGGAGGCACCCCAACGAACTGCGCCGCATGGTGGAGAAAAGGAGACGGCACAGTTTGTCTGCAGAGGCCAAGAAATGGAGGTGCTCTGGATGGGAACCACGAGATGGCAATCCGGGGGGGGGGGGGGTGCTCCACTGGGTGTGAAATGACTGGGGGGGGTGTTTATGGATGTGTTCTGGGTTTTGTGCTCCTATGTCATTGTGTATATAGTTTCATGTTCCTCTTGGGTTTGTGCCCGGGTGTGTTTTTTTAAGACATGAAAATTAGTCAAATTGTTTGAATTGAGTATATTTAAAAAAAAGAAGAAGAAGAAGCACTAAGGAAATGGGTAACTAATTTGTTTATATTGGGTTTGGTGACTCGAGTGTATTATAAAGTGTTAATAATAATAACAACAAAGGAAAAGTTTAACTAATTTACTTGTGTTAGATTTAATGATTGGAGTGTGCTGTAGAAGAAAATGCTCAGTTAACTGACTTAGGTAAGTGTATGAAGCTGTTTATTTGAGAGGTGTACGTGTTACACAGAAAGTAAATAGTATTTTGAAATTTGGAGTGCATTGTTAGTTGGTACTTTGGATGTTTGACGTGAAATAATGATAACGAGGAGTTGTTTGTAATACCCAACACTACTGATTGTATAATGTGCTCAAGGTGTGGGATGGGTGTGTTGGGGTGGGGGCCGCCAGTGAGGATGTAGGTTATTTATTAGGAATGGTTGTTGTGTGTATTAAATAAATTGTTTTGGGATTATTTTCTTTTAGGAGCACGGCTGTATTTTGGTTTGGCCTATCAGGGTAAGGTGGCAGAAAAACCCGCCTGGCCGTGTTGGGGGCACCAGTAGTCCACCTGGCCCCCCAGCTTGTGTTGTGTGAATGGGTAGATTTGCTTATTTATTTTTGTACATGCGACCCGAAAAGGATTAAGCGGAAGAAGATGAATGAATGAATGAATGTTTTGCCGTTAGTGAGTGAGTCGGGTGGCAAATTTGGGTCAGCCAATTAGTGTGCTTGCCATTTTTTTAAAGGGGGGGGGGCGGAATGTTATGTATGAGTTTATTAGTAGTAGTAGTAGTAGTAGTAGTGGTAAGATGGTGGCTGGGTTGGCCGGGGAATAGACAGGGGCGGCGGACCGCCATTTCTGGTGGTGACACCACCCGAGGTATAAAAGGCATGGGCGGAAGAGGCATGTCTTTCATCGTGGACTGCTTGCGGGAGGGCGCCGAGAGTCTGTGGGTATTGTCTATAGTGTGGAGTGTGTGAAATAAGAGTCGGGCTCATGGCACACAGTTTATTACACACTTCACATCTCTCTAGCACAGAACAGACTGACATTTCAGCAGGCACTCTCCTCTTAAGTTTCATGGTATTTCTCCACACACAACATGACATTTAAAAAAAATTAAAATCTCCCTTATTGTCATTCAACCGTACAACCAATCATGTACAGTAGAACGAGATTGTGCTTTACCTATCTACAGTGTCAACTCACACACACCCCAGTGCAGAATCAGAGGGCCGCTGCCATGCAAGGCGCCGCCACAGATTTCCCTCCTCCATTCCGTTATTGCTGAGCACCAAGCTGGACGACAGGAAGTTCCACTTTTATATGGTCTTTGGCATGACCCGGCCGGGATTTGAACCCCTGCCTCCCCCACCACTCCGGTGGCTCAGTTGGTAGAGCATCCGGTGGCTCAGTTGGTGGCTCACTCCAGTCCACCACTCCATTTGCATCACACTGCATTCAACCCCCTACGTCCTTGACTCCTTCCTGCTATCTCGCCAGGAACCTCCTGAGCATTGTTCTTCCATGTTTATCCACTGTCTCTTGTCTGAGATGCTAAATAATCTGGCTCCCCCAAGGTGCTAACCCCCCCCCCCCACCCAGCATCTTGGATAGAACAATAAAATAACAGTCCACATGCTGTGATAGAACAATAGAATATCAGTCCACATGCTGTTTGGGCTTCCGTCTCCTCCCGTATCTGCTGTAACTGGGGTTTACTGCCTCCATGGTGCTGCTGTGCCGGTGGGGGGCTGCTGGGAGTGTGTCTGACTGCGGGTGGGCTGTGACTGGGGGGGGGGGCACTTCGGTCTGTCCGTGTGGCTGCTCTGGTGAATCGTTTCCCTGGGGAGCTCTCCATGGGGGTCTTCCACGCCGAGGGGCCCTAGCCAACAGCACTTGCTCGTCCGCCACAACGAAAGCGGGTTTGAGGCTGTCTATGCCAATTTTTTCCCACCTACCCCCCCCAAGTCTAGCAAAAAATGCTTATCCCCTGTTTCCAACACTCTGAACGGTCCATCATAGGGTGGGCGCAATGGAGGGCGGTGAGCGTCGTGTCTGACGAACACGAACTCCGCACTCTTCAAAGTTTTAGGCACGAAAACACGCGGAAAACTGTGGTGGGCAGGGCCCGGCAGCGTGCCTGTGTTTGCGCTATGCTGCAAAAGCTGAGACGGGCAGCTGCCCGGCGCGGGATTATCTGGTAGAAATTCCCCGGGCAGCCGTAGGGGCTGCGCAAAAACGAGGTCTGCCGGGGAGGCTTCCAGATCCTCTTTCGGCGCGGAGCGCAACCCCAGTAAAACCCACGGCAGCCTGTCTACCCAATTTGCATCCGTCAATGAAGCCCTGAGTGCTGCTTTCAGTGATCTATGAAAATGCTCGCATAACCCATTAGCCTGTGGGTTGTACGCGGTTGTGCGGTGAATTGTAACACCCAGGCTGTGGGCCATCACGGACCAGAGTTCGGAAACAAATTGAGGGCCCCTGTCGGACGTAATGTCCGACGGGACTCCAAAACACGCCAACCATGCTGTTAAAAAAGTGCGCGCTACGTCTGCGGACGTGGTTGCCGCCAGCGGGACTGCTTCTGGCCAGTGCGTGGTGCGGTCCACCACTGTCAGGAGGTGCGTGCACCCCTGTGATGGCGGGAGGGGGCCCATGAGGTCCACGTGAACATGGTCGAACCTCTTAGCCGGGATACGAAACGGCTCCAAGGGAGCCTTCGTGTGTCTGTGTACCTTGGCTCGTTGGCACGCCACGCAGGCTGCAGCCCACTCTTTCACTTGTTTGCATACGCTCGGCCACACGAACTTCTCTCCCACCATTTTGACCGACGCGCGCACTCCTGGGTGCGCCAGAGTGTGAACTGACTCAAACACGCGGCGGTGCCACGCGACCGGGACCACCGGACGCGGGCGACTCGTGGAGACATCGCAGATTAGGGGGGGATCGCCATCTTGCAGCACCCTGCTCTCCAGCCTTAACCCTGTTGGTCCAGACTGGAGCGCACGCACGTCTGCATCGCTAATCTGCTCCGCGGCCATGGCTGCGTAATCTATCCCCATGCAGACCGGGGCCACCACGGCGCGTGAGAGGCAGTCCACCACCACATTCAGTTTACCCGACACATGCTGAATATCGGTAGTAAACTCTGAGATCACGGCCAGCTGTCTCTGCTGCTGGCCCGACCACGGTTCTGAAACCTTGGCCATCGTGAATGTTAGCGGCTTGTGGTCCACGAACGCGGTGAAGCTGCGCCCTTCCAGCCAGAACTGGAAGTGGCGTATGGCCAGGTGGAGAGCCAGCAACTCTTTGTCGAACGCGCTGTATTTACGTTCGCTGTCGCGCAAAGTTCTGCTGAAAAAGGCGAGCGGCTGCCAAGCCCTGGCGACGCGCTGCTCCACGACAGCCCCTATGGCCATGTCTGAAGCGTCGGTGGTGAGGGCTATGCGGGCCGCCGGGTCCGGATGCGCCAGCAGTGCGGCATTTGCCAGGGCTGCTTTAACTTCCGAGAACGCCTGCTCTCGCTTCAGGGTCCATTCGAACCTATCCGCGGGTTTCTGTTTCTTGAGCGCGGCGTACAATGGTTGCATGAGCTGCGCCGCACGGGGAAAGAAACGGTTATAAAAGTTCACCATCCCCAAAAATTCCTGCAGCGCCCTGACCGTCTGAGGCCGGGGAAAATCCTCCACGGCGCGCACTTTGTCGGGCAGCGGGATTGCTCCTTCCGGAGAGACGCGGTGCCCCAAAAAATCAGTCTCCGTCACACCGAACTGGCATTTCACCGGGTTGATTATTAACCCGTGCTCCTCCAACCTCCGGAAAACCGTTGTGAGGTGGGTTTTGTGTTCGTCTTCGGACGCACTGGCTACCAGGATATCGTCCAGGTAGACGAACACGAACGGGAGATCGCGCAGCACTGCATCCATCATGCGCTGGAACGTCTGTGCCGCTCCTTTTAACCCGAATGGCATGCGCAGGAACTCGAATAGACCGAACAGAGTTATTACCGCTGTTTTGGCTATGTCCTCAGCGCGCACTGGGACTTGGTGGTAACCGCGGACCAGGTCTATTTTGGAAAAAATGCGTGCTCCGGCAAGGTGAACGAAAAAATCCTGTATGTGGGGAATTGGGTAGCGGTCGTGCGCTGTGGCGTTGTTCAACCTGCGGAAATCCCCGCACGGTCGCCACGATCCCTCAGCCTTAGGGACCATGTGTAGCGGGGATGCCCATGGGCTGTTCGAGCGCCTGATGATGCCCAACCTTTCCAGGTTGGCGAACTCCTCGCGCGCTATGGCCAGTTTAGCTGCGTCCAAGCACCGAGTTCTTGCAAAAACGGGCGGCCCGGTGGTGGTGATAAACTGCTCCACCCTGTGTTGAGCGATGGCCGCGGAAACCGTCGGGACCGTGAGTGCTGGGAAGTGAGTGAGCAGTGTGTGGAACTTACCGCCTGTATCTGTGACATTGGCTTGTGCTGTTGGCTGGGTCACTCGAGCTATACAGGGGAGAGAGTCAAAGGACAGTGCATTAACCAGGCGCCTGTTAGCAACATCAACCAGTAAACCATGTGCACACAGAAAATCAGCCCCCAGTATATGGTAATTCAGTGCTGCTACGACAAAAGTCCACTCATATGTACGGCCGTGTAGAGATAAGAGCAGAGTCCTCTCACCAAAGGTCTTAATATCCGAGCCATTTGCTGCCAACATCTCGGGGCTGCTAGGTCCTGCCAGCCGGTCAGTGTAGGTCGGCAGGATGAAACTCTTCTGGGCTCCGGTGTCCACGAGGAAACGCCTCCCCGAGCGTGCATCCGTCAAGTAGAGCAGCTTGTTCTCTTCACCGAGGGTCGCAGCTGCTACCGACCCCCGGCCTTGGCGTTTTCTGAGTGCTTGAATTGGCATGGGGGCGCACATCTGCGTGCCTCCTCTCCGAAGCAGCGGTGGTAGAAACAGAGCGTGTCTCTCTGGCGCTCCTTGGCCCCTGCTGCTGCTACCGTCGGTGGCTCCTCGCCTCCTCTGGTCGTCTCGCTGGGCTCCGCCGCTGCCGCGTTGACTGTGATCGCCCTGGTGGTGAGGATGATCTGGTCTGCCTCCTGGGCTTGCGCACGGTAGTCGCGCGCGGCCAGCAACGCCGAATTGGCCAGAACCGCTCTCACCACTGTTGGAAGGTTCCGGAGGAAGAGGTGGGCAAACAGAAAGTGCCCGTCGTCCGTGCCCATTAATGCCAGTATCTTCTCAATCAGGTCTACGGCCGAACCATCTCCTAACTTGGTCCGCGTCAGGAGCCTCTCCGCTCTCTCACAGTCTGAGAGCGTGTAGCGCTGGATGAGCGCAGCCTTGAGCGCCTCATATTTGCTGCTGGCTGGTGGCTGATCGAGCAGGCTCGCTACCTGCTGAGCTGTGCGGGCGTCCAGCGCTGCGACCACATGGTAGAATCTGGTGTCGTCTGCCGTTACTCCCCGGAGGGCGAACTGGGCCTCGGTGTGGTGGAACGAAGAGCGCGGGTTGTGCTGCCAGAAATCCGGTAGCTTGACTGAAACCGCACACGCGTGGCTAGGGGTTCCAGTCCAGGCTGTCTGTGGGATGGCTGCCGCCTCGCTGTAGCTTCCTGACCGGGCCGGCTCCGGGGATCTTGCCTCGTGTTCCATAATACGTCTTGGGTCACCAGTGTGGAGTGTGTGAAATAAGAGTCGGGCTCATGGCACACAGTTTATTACACACTTCACATCTCTCTAGCACAGAACAGGCTGACATTTCAGCAGGCACTCTCCTCTTAAGTTTCATGGCATTTCTCCACACACAACATGACATTTGCATCACACTGCATTCAACCCCCTACGTCCTTGACTCCTTCCTGCTATCTCACCAGGAACCTCCTGAGCATTGTTCTCCCATGTTTATCCACGGTCTCTTGTCTGAGATGCTAAATAATCTGGCTCCCCCAAGGTGCTAAAATAGTTCTGTTAATAAAGCCTCGTTCATAGTACCTCCGCTCTGTTCATTATTATCCAGGTTATGGACACAACAGGATCATCAGAATTTGGTCCATATATATTCAAGAGGGTAATTGGAAGAGAATTAATTGACCAGAAATCAAAACAAATCTCCCATTTGGATCTGCAATTATAAATGTCAATATAAAAGGGATCGTATTACTGTGGAGAAAGGAATAACCAGACCGAGCTTTCCGAGCAGATGAACTTTATTCTCTCTCTCACATCTTCCAGAATCAGAAACATTAACCTCACGTAGTAGGGACTCTCTTTTATATCCTAACACTCATACGTCCCTGCTACCTGAGGTCCTGCATAACAATTCACTCCCCCATGACAATTCCTTTTGTCCCCCAGCCCTTTGATCTCCATTGGGAGAGGGGGATGAGTTATGTTTGCAATTTTGAAATGTGAGACACTTGGTGGAATGATATTGGTAATCTTACATTTTTGAATTGTGCAATAAAGGGATTTTTTAAAACTCAAAACTCTTCCATCAGAGGAAAACTACTGCATCTCCATGCCTTTCAGTCTGAGAGGAGAACTACAGCACGGGTTCCCCCCCACCCCCAGAGTCTCAGACTGAGTGTTAACCCTCCTGTCCTCTCGGCTTCAGCCTCCGCCCATAGCTGCTGTAACGAGGGGTCTTCGGCTCCACGGCGCTGCTGTGCCGGTAGGGGGTTCTTGGGGGTGTGTCCATCTGTGGGGGGACAATGGAGGGGGGGAAACATTCAGCATGCTCGTGTGACTGCCCTGATGAATCATTTACCTGGGGAGTTCTCGGGGGGGGTCTTCCGCGCCGAGGAGCTCGGGCCAACACCACCTGCTCGTCTGCCACAACAAAGGTGGGCTTAAGCCTGTCTATACAGATTTTCTCCTGGCAACCCCCCAAGTCTCACACAAAATGTTTGTCCCCCGGGTTCCAGCACTCTGAATGAGGCCATCGTAGGGTAGGCGCAATGGGTCCGGTGGACATATCCTTCAAGGTTTTTGGCACAAAAGCGTGGGGAAAACAGTGGTGGGCCGGGCCCGGTAGCGTCCCTGCGTCTGCGCTATGCCGTGAACACGGGGACAGATGGGTGTTCGGCGCGGGGTTATCTAGTAAAAATTCCCCGGGGAGCCGCAGCGGCTGAGAAAAAAACAGCTCTGCTGGGGAAGCTGCCAAATCCTCTTTCGGTGTGGAACCCAACCCTAATAGAATCCACGGCAACCGGTCCACCCAATTTGCATCCGTAAGTGAAGCCCTGAGTGCTGCTTTCAGTGACCTATGGAAACGCTCGCATAACCCATTGTCCTGTGGGTTGTATGCAGTTGTGAGATGAATTGAGACGCCCAGGCTCCGGGCCATCGTGGACCAGAGGTCGGAAACAAACTGAGGGCCCCGATCGGACGTGATGTCCGAAGTGGTGCCAAAACGTGTCACCCATGTTGTCAAAAAAGTGCGTGCCACGTCTGCGGACGAGGTGGAAGCTAGCGGGATTGCTTCTGGCCATCGTGTGGTGCGGTCCACCACTGTCAGGAGGTGCGTGAACCCCTGCGATGGCGAAAGGGAGCCCACAAGGTCCATGTGAATATGGTGGAACCTCTTAGCCGGGATATGGAATGGCTCCAAGGGGGCCTTTGTGTGCCTGTGCACTTTGGCTCGTTGGCACGCTACACAGGCTGCCGCCCACTCTTTCACCTGTTTGCGCAGGCTCTGCCAGACAAACTTTGCTGCCACCATCTTGACTGACGCGCGTACTCCTGGGTGCGCCAGGGAGTGGACCGACTCAAAAACGCAGTGTCGCCAAGTGCGTGGGACCACTCGGCGCAGACGGCCCGTGGAGACGTCACAGATAAGGGGGGGGGGGGGCCCGTCTTGCAGCACTCTGCTCTCCAGCCTTAACCCTGTTGGTCCAGACTGGAGCACGCAAACGTCCGCATCGTCAATCTGCTCCGCGGCCATGGCCATGTAATCTATCCCCACATAGATTGGGGCCACCAATGCGCGCGAGAGACAGTCAGCCACCACGTTGAGTTTACTGGCCACGTGACGAATATCGGTTGTAAACTTCGAGATCACGGCCAGCTGTCTCTGCTGCCGGGCCAACCATGGTTCCGAAACCTTGGCTATCGCATACGTTAGTGGCTTGTGGTCCATGAAAGCAGTGAAGGTGCGCCCTTCCAGCCAGAACTGGAAGTGGCGTATGGCCAGGTGGAGAGCCAGCAACTCCCTGTCGAACGCGCTGTATTTACGCTCGTTTTCGCGCAAAGACCTGCTAAAAAAGGCTAGCGACTGCCAAGAACCGGCGACGCACTGTTCCACGATGGCCCCTATGGCCACGTCTGATGCGTCTGCAGTGAGCGCAATCTGAGCCGCCGGGTCTGGGTGCGCCAGTAGTGCAGCGTTCGCCAGAGCTGTTTTAATGTCGGAAAACGCTTGCTCTCACTCAGGAGTCCAGTCGGCTCTGTCCGCCTGCTTCCGTTTCTTAAGCGCTGCGTACAACGGCTGCATGAGCTGGGCTGCGCGGGGGAGGAAACAATTGTAGAAGTTAACCATCCCCAAAAACTCCTGCAGCGCCCTGACCATCTGAGGCCGGGGAAAATTCTCCGCTGCACGCACCTTGTCTGGCAAGGGTATCGCTCCCCCCGGTGAGATGCGGTGTTCCAAAAAATTGATCCCTGTCACCCCGAACTGGCATTTCGCCGGGTTGATTATTAACCTGTGCTCCTCCAACCTCCGGAAAACCGTCCTGAGGTGGATTACGTGTTCATCCTCGGATGCCCTGGCCACCAGGATGTCATCCAGGTAGACGAACACAAACGGCAGGTCGCGCAACACCACATCCATCATGCGTTGGAATATCTGTGCTGCGCCTTTTAACCCGAAAGGCATGTATAAAAACTCAAAGAGACCAAATGGGGTTATTACTGCCGTTTTCGGTATGTGAACGGAAAAATCCTGAATATGAGGGATCGGGTAGCGGTCGTGCGCTGTGGCGTTGTTTAATCTGTGGAAATCTCCGCAAGGTCGCCATGATCCCTCAGATTTAGGGACCATATATAGTGGAGATGCCCATGGGCTGTTTGAGCGTCTGATGATGCCTAGCCTTTCCAAGTTGGCAAACTCCTTGTGCGCTATGGCCAGTTTAGCTGTGTCCAGGCGCCGAGGTCATGCGAAAACGGGCGGCCCGGTGGTGGTAATAAAGTGCTCCACCCCGTGTTTAGTGATGGCCACTGAAAACGTTGGGACCGTGAGTGCTGGGAACTGGGTGAACAGTGAGTGGAACTTACCACCTGGAGCTGTGACGCTGGCTGGCGTTGTTGGCCTGGTTCCTTGAGCTGTACAGGGGAGAGAATCAAAAGACATTGCATTAATCAGGCGTCTTTTAGCAACATCAACTAGTAGTCCGTGTGCACACAAAAAATCAGCGCCTAAGATTGGGAAACTGCATGCCGCTATGATGAATGTCCATTGGTATGTACGGCCATGCAAGGATACAGTCAGTGTCCTCTCACCAAAAGTCCTAATGTCTGAGCCGTTTGCGGCCGTCAGCTCGGGGCCGCTAGTTCCCGCCAGCCGGTTGGCATAGGAGGGCAGGATGAGGCTCTTTTGGGAGCCGGAGTCCACGAGGAACCGTCTCCCCGAGCGTGAATCTGTCACGTAGAGCAACTTGCTTGTTTCACCGGTGGTCACAGCCGCTACCGACTGCCAGTCCTGGCGTTTCCCTAACGCTTAAATTGGCACGGTGGCATGCATCGGCGTGCGTCCTCTCCAAAAGGGCGGTGGTAGGAGCAGAGCGTGTCTCTCTGGCGCTTCCTGGCCCCTGCTGCCGCTACCGCCGCTGGCTCCTTGCCTCCGCTGGCCGTCTTGCTGGGTTCCGATGCCGCTGCATTCGCTGTGAGGGCTCTGGTGGTGAGGATGATCCGCTCTGCCACCTGAGCTACCACGCGGTAGTCACGCGCGGCCAGCAGCGGCGAGTTGTCAAGGACCGCTCTGGCCACCATTGGGAGGTTCCAGAGGAAAAGGTGGGCAAATAGAAAATGCCCGTCATCTGTGCCCATCAACACCAACATCTTCTCCATCAGTTCGACAGCTGACCCGTTTCCTAACTCAGAGCACGTCAGGAGCCTCTCCGCTCTCTTGCAGTCCGAGAGTGTGTAGCGCCGGGTCAGCACGGTTTTGAGAGCCCCGTATTTGTCGCGGGCTGGGGGCTGTTGGAGCAGGCTCGCTACCTTCAGAGTCGTGCGAGTGTCCAGCGCTGTGACCACATAGTAATACCTGGTGTCATCTGCCGTTATTCCCCGGAGCGCGAACTGGGCCTCGGTGTGGAGGAACAAAGACTTCGGGTCGTGCAGCCCAAAGTCTGGTAGTTTGACCAAAATGGTACACGTATTGCTGGGGCTTCCCATCCGGGTCATCTCCGGGGTGTTCGCCTCGTGTTCCATTATTCGTCATGGGTCACCAGTGTGGAGAAAGGAATAACCAGACTGAGCTTTCCGAGCAGATGAACTTTATTCTCTCTCTCACATCTTCCAGAATCAGAAACATTAACCTCATGTAGTAGGGACTCTCTTTTATATCCTAACACTCACACGTCCCTGCTACCTGAGGTCCTGCATAACAGTTCACTCCCCCATGACAATTCCTTTTGTCCCCCAGCCTTTTGATCTTCATGCTCTTCTGTCAGAGGAAAACTACTGCATCTCCATGCCTTTCAGTCTGAGAGGAAACTCAGATCACAACCCACAGGATGTAGAATATAACATAGACCCTGATAATGAGTTTTTTTGAGTTTGGAGCTGGCGTTTTGACCTTTTTTGTTGCTGCCGCTGGAGTGTGAACCTACTCGTGAGAAATAAGGAGAATTTGTCAGTAGTAGCTGGTGTAGCTGGTGTAGCAACTGGCCTCTCGCCCCTCGCGCTCAGGAAAACAAAGGGATTTCTCCCACGTGTGTTTTTTTTTTTTTTTCCCTACGATCGGATTCAGCGATCATCGGCTGGGAAAATGGGTCCCAAGAAAGCTCTGCAAAATGAAGATGAAATAAAAAAAGCGCTGGATTTCTTGGCAGAAGAGATTTCCGCTGTAAAGGCACAGCAAAGAAGCATCCTGGACCTAATGGAGGAGATTAAAGCGCTGCGGAACCAGAACGCTGAGAAAGACAAGAGGCTGGCGTATCTGGAGAGCAGAATGGCTGAGATGGACCAGAGCTCTCGGGCGAACGACGTGATCATCACGGGGCTCCACATCAAACCCCGATCATACGCGAGAGCAGTGGCCGCAGACAGCAGTGGAAGTCAGCTGGATGAGGAATCCGCTGAGCAACAAGTGGCGGCCTTCATGCAGGCCAAAGGAATCCAGCTGGACTGCAACAACATAGAGTCCTGCCACCCTCTGCCTAGGAAAAGCGGCGACAAACCGGCTGTGATCATGAGGTTTGTGAACAAAAAACACAAGACTGCGCTACTGAAACAAGGTAGGAAGCTAAAAGAAACAAACATTTACATTAACGAGCACCTCACGAAGGAAAACGCAGAAATAGCCAGGAAAGCAAGATACCTGAAAAAGCAGAAAAAGATTCAAAACACCTGGACATCAAACTGTAAAATATACATCAAATTAAACGGATCACCTGAAGAAGCCAAGGTCATTAACATCCGTAATATTATGGAACTGGACAATTATCAATGAATATTATGAACTGGAGTCACAGCAACAATTCAGACAACTGTAGGACACTGAAGGATTTTACTCATCTGCAAAAAACATTCAACAACATGAATCAAAAAATCAACAAACAGGGACAACAGGAACTGAAAGTTTTTGAATACACAGATCACAACCCACAGGACATAGAATATGACATAGACCCTGATAATAATTTATTTAGCTCCATCAATAATGACTGTAATTACTACACAGATGAACAGGTTAACACAATGGTCACATCTGATTTCAATATTTCTATGATCCACTTTAACAGCAGGAGTCTCTATGCAAACTTTAATAATATTAAAGATTATTTACACCAGTTTAAAGAGCCATTCAATATTGTGGCAATATCAGAGACGTGGCTCAGTGAAGGGAAAGGAGTGGATTTTACCATGGATGGCTATGAATTAAATTATATAAATAGAAAAGTGAAAAAAGGAGGAGGAGTTGCAATTTTTGTTGACAAGAGCTTGAAATACAAGGTTGTTGAAAATCTGTCAGTAACTGTGGATGATTTATTTGAATGTATTACAATAGAAATCTGTCTGGACAATGTGAAGAATGTAGTAGTGAGCTGTGTATATAGAACACCTGGATCAAACATTGACTTATTTAAGGACTGGATGGAAAAAATGTATGCAAAACTAACTCATAAAGTTATGTTCATCTGTGGGGATTTCATTATAGATCTGATGAACTCAAAACAACATAGTTTGACAGAAGAATTTATCAACACAATGTACAGTATGGGTTTACATCCAACAATTACCGGACCTAGCAGAATCACGTCACACAGTGCCACACTAATAGATAACATATTCACAAACATTATGGAAAATAATATCAGGAGTGGGCTTTTATTGAATGATATCAGTGACCACCTGCCGATTTTTGTTGTCTATCAATGTGATTATAGGAAGAAAAAGTATACTAAAAATATTAAATATAAAAGAATAAGAACCGAAGAATCAATGCATTTACTGACAAAGGAATTATTAATACAAGATTGGAAGATAGTTTATGATGAAAATGACATAAATAGAGCATATGATACATTTTTACAAATATTTCAATCATTGTACAATAAATACTGTCCTATAAAACAATACAGTGACAGACAACAACAAAAAATATTCCTTGGGTCACCAAGGGGTTAATAAATGCATGTAAAAAGAAGAATACATTATATAAACAATTCATTAAATGCAGAACTGTGGAAGCTGAGATCAAATATAAAAGATATAAAAATAAGCTTACTACTATAATGAGGACCTGTAAGAAAGAATATTACAACAGAATACTAGAGGATAACAAAAATAACATAAAAGGAATATGGCAAGTACTCAATGGGATTATTAGTAATCATCCTAAGAATGCAAATTATCCAGAATATTTTATCGAAAATGGCAATTTGATAAATAATATGGAAGATGTGGTCAGTGGTTTCAATAAATTTTTTGTAAACGTTGGTCCTGAATTAGCAAAATCAATAGTGACACCAGAAACAAACTACAGTGGTTCTGTGAATGAAATAGAAGATAGAAATCCAAACACAATCTTTTTGGGTGCAGTTACTGAAAAGGAAATTATCGAGACTGTGAGTAAATTTAAGAACAAAAAATCAACGGACTGGAATGAAATTGACATGACAATAGTGAAAAAAGTAATTGAGGGAATTGTTAAGCCACTCACCCACATCTGTAACCTGTCATTTCAAACTGGTACATTTCCAGACAAAATGAAAATAGCAAAAGTAATACCTCTATACAAAACAGGAGACAGTCATCGCTTCACAAATTACAGGCCAGTCTCTTTACTCTCACAATTCTCCAAAATACCTGAAAAAATCTTCACTAAGAGACTGGATGATTTCACTGAAAAACACAACCTCCTTACAGATAGCCAGTATGGTTTTAGAGCAGATAAATCTACATCTTTGGCACTGATCGAACTTACAGAAGAAATTACTAGTTGTATAGATAAAAAAAATGTTGCTGTAGGAGTATTTATAGATTTAAAGAAAGCTTTTGACACCATTGACCACAGAATATTACTAAGGAAACTGGAAAGGTATGGGATAAGAGGGGTTGGACTGAGTTGGGTGGAAAGTTATTTAAGTAACAGACAACAATTTGTACAAATTGGAGAGCACAAATCACCCTTCATGGACATCACTTGTGGTGTGCCCCAGGGGTCAGTTTTGGGACCCAAACTCTTTATTTTATATATAAATGACATATGCCAAGTATCAAAAATTCTGAAATGTATTTTGTTTGTGGATGACACAAATATCCTCTGCACTGGTGAGAATTTGCAGCAGGTTTTAGAGGTGGTCACAACTGAAATGAAAAAATTAACGCAGTGGTTCAACAAAAATAAATTATCTCTAAATCTAAAAAAAACAAAGATTATGTTGTTTGGAAATTATAAAATAAATCATGAAATAATGGTAACGATAGATGATACCAGAATAGAAACAGTACAGGAAAATAAGTTCCTGGGGGTGACGCTTGACAATAAAATCTGCTGGAAACCTCACATCAGTCACATCCGGGCCAAATTAGCAAAATGTATAGGCATACTGGGGAAGACAAGACACATCTTGGACTATAAATCATTGGTCTTATTGTACAATTCACTGTTTTTACCTTATCTTAATTACTGTGTAGAAGTCTGGGGAAACACCTACACCATCAAACACCTACACCACCAAACACCTACACCTACCCACCAAGACCATACGGCGTCACTCAAACAACAAACCCTGGATCAACCCTGAGATAAAAACACTTCTGAGAGAGAAGAAGAGGATCTTCAGGTCGGGGAACAGGGAGATGCTGAAGTCCGTACAGAGGGAGCTGAGGAGAAAGATCAGAGAAGGCAAGGACAGCTTCAGGAAGAAGATGGAGGACAAGCTGCAACAGAGCGACATCAGCGGGGTCTGGAGAAACCTCAAAACCATCTCGGGGCTCCAGAATACCTCCCCCCAGGCCACGGGGGGCAGGGAGTGGGCGAACAACCTGAATCTGTTTTTCAATAGATTTGACCAACCGCCCTCCCCCCTGTCTGCACAACAACCACTGCTGCCTCTAAAGAAATCAAGTCCTGCTGCCCACTCCCCACTCCACCAACACCCCCCCCACTCCCAACACACAGCCCCCCATCCTGACCCTGACCGAGACCCAGGTGAGGATGGAGCTGAGGAAGATCAAAGCGAGGAAGGCGCCGGGACCGGACGGCATCAGCGCAAAGCTCCTCAAGTCCTGTGCAGACCAGCTGTGTGGGATTGTGACGTATATCTTCAACATGAGCCTGAAACTGGGGAGGGTACCACAGCTGTGGAAAACATCTTGTGTGGTACCTGTACCAAAAACTTCCCACCCCAAAGACCTGAACAGCTACAGACCGGTGGCCTTGACGTCCCACTTGATGAAGACCCTGGAGAGACTGCTCCTTGCTCACCTCCGCCCCCTGGTGGAACCAGCGATGGATCCACTCCAGTTCGCCTACCAGCATGGCATTGGGGTGGAGGATGCGGTGATCTTCCTCCTTCACCGTTCTCTGTCCCACCTGGAGAAGCCCGGGAATATGGTGAGGATCATGTTCTTTGACTTCTCCAGTGTTTTCAACACCATCCAACCGATGATCCTGAAGGACAAGCTGCTGCGAGCAGGGGTGGACCAGCACCTGTCATCATGGATCCTGGACTACCTCACGAACCGGCCTCAGTTTGTGAGAACCCGGGACTGTGTGTCCGACACGATCATCAGTAGCACGGGGGCCCCCCAGGGAACGGTGCTGGCTCCCTTCCTGTTCACTCTTTATACTGCAGACTTCTCACACAACACAACACACTGCCATCTACAGAAGTTCTCTGATGACTCTGCGATCGTTGGCCTCATCTCCAATGGAGACGAAGCTGAGTACAGAGGGCTTATCCAGGACTTCGTGGACTGGTGCCATCGGAACTGCCTCCAGATCAACGCGAGGAAAACTAAGGAGCTGGTGGTGGACTGCCGCAGGCATGGGCAGCCCCTCACAGCACCAGTAAATATACAGGGAACAGACATCGAGATGGTGACATCCTATAAGTACCTGGGTGTTCATCTGAACAATAAACTAGACTGGTCACACAATACTGACGCACTCTACAAGAAGGGACAGCGCAGGCTGTTCCTGCTGAGGAGACTCAGGTCTTTTGGTGTACAAGGGGCGCTGCTGAAGTCATTCTATGACACGGTGGTGGCATCAGCCATCACTTTTGGAGTGGTCTGCTGGGGCAGTGGCATTACTGCAGCCGATAGGAAGAGACTGAACAAACTGATTAAGAAAGCTAGCTCTGTCCTGGGGCAACGCCTTGATCCGATGGAGGAGATAGGAGAGAGAAGGACGGTGGCTAAACTGTCATCTCTGCTGGAGTCCGAGTTCCACCCTATGCAGGACATTCTGGATGCACTGAGGAGCTCATTTAGCAGCAGACTACATCATCCCAGGTGCACAACCGAAAGGTTTCGTAGGTCCTTCCTACCAACGGCTGTCAGACTGTACAACCTAAGCAGGGCTGCTCGCAGAGATAGCAAAAAGACGTAACAAACTAATAGTTTTTTGAATGCAAAAGATGCAATAGACTTACACAATGGTCCCCTCCGGCATACAACTAGGAACATACCGGTCGCTATGGAGGGTGAGAATATGTATGGGCACATAATCATACCATGTAGGATAACTAAGTAGACGGTTATGCTGTTTCATCCCATCTAGCAACAATGCTCTGCACTGTGTGTGTTTATATATTTACATATTTATTCCATCTAGCTACAATGCTCCGCACTGTGTTTTTATATATCTACATATTATTCCATCTAGCTACATTGCTCCGCACTGTGTGTGTTTATATACTTGCATATTTATTCCACCTAGCTGCAATGCTCCGTACTGTGGGTGTTTATATATTTACATATTTATTCCATCTAGCTACAATGCTCTGCACTGTGTGTTTATATACTCATATATTTATTCCATCCAGCTACAATGCTCTGCACTGTGTGTCTGTGTGTATATATTTATTTTATAGTAATATGTACATATGTATATTAGCCGCTCTTGCTTGCTTGTTTTTTTTCTTGCCTTCTGATTGTTGCTCTGAGTGTTGCTATCCCTGTGCTGTTGCAATCCTGGAATTTCCCCATTGTGGGACTAATAAAGGCTTATCTTATCTTATCTTATCTTAAAACCAACCTACAGTCAATATGCACATTACAAAAAAGAGCTATAAGGATAATAAACAATGCAGGATATAGAGACCATACCAATTCGTTGTTCTTAAAGTCACATGTCATAAAGTTCATCGATTCAGTTAAATTTAAGACAGCACAAGTAATGTACAGGGCAATTAATAATCAACTACCAACTAATATACAAAAAATATTTAAAAAAAAGAGACGATGATCATAATTTGAGGGGAGACTTAAACTTTACAAAACCCAAGATACGTACTACCAAGAAAAGTATGTGCATATCTGTCTGTGGAGTGGATTTGTGGAACAGTCTAGAGCCGGAACTGAAACTATGTACAAACAGAAATCAATTCAAAAAGAGGTATAAGCATCATTTGCTGAAAGGGTATATGTTAGAAGGGTAGTAGTTATATGTACGATTCATTATGTTCACTCTGGGATATTATGGGACACTATGGAATGGTGGGTAGGACAGCACTGTGTATATCTGTGTTGTTTGAGGCTGGTTTTGTTGTATGGACATCATTGTATGTTAGAATGGATGGGTGTTAATGTTGATTTGTAAAAAATACAGTAAATTGTTTACTTGGGGTCTTAAAGGTGGTAATTTGTATAAAATTCACATGGGTGTATCTATGGAAAAGAGGAGATGGAATTAATAAGTGTTCACTTCTTCCTTCTCCCTTTCGAACAGTGTATAATGTTACTTTATTGCATTTGCCATTTGCTTGTATTTGTTATATTTTTGTGTTCGAAATAAACTATCTATCTATCTATCTATCTATAATAATTTATTTAGCTCCATCAATAATGACTGTAGTTACTACACAGATGAACAGTTTAACACAATGGTCACATCTGATTTCAATATTTCTATGAGCCACTTCAACAACAGAAGTCTCTATGCCAACTTTAATAACATTAAAGATTATTTACATCAGTTTAAAGAGCCATTCAATATTGTGGCAATATCAGAGACGTGGCTCAGTGAAGGGAAAGGAGTGGATTTTACCATGGATGGCTATGAATTAAATTATATAAATAGAAAAGTGAAAAAAGGAGGAGGAGTTGCAATTTATGTTGACAAGAGCTTGCAATACAAGGTTGTTGAAAATCTGTCAATAACTGTGGATGATTTATTTGAATGTATTACAATAGAAATCTGTCTGGACAATGTGAAGAATATAGTAGTGAGCTGTGTATATAGAACACCTGGATCAAACATTGACTTATTTAAGGACTGGATGGAAAAAATGTATGCAAAACTAACTCATAAAGTTATGTTCATCTGTGGGGATTTCAATATAGATCTGATGAATTCAAAACAACATAGTTTGACAGAAGAATTTATCAACACAATGTACAGTATGGGCTTACATCCAACAATTACCGGACCTAGCAGAATCACATCACACAGTGCCACACTAATAGATAACATTCACAAACATTATAGAAAATATCAGGAGTGGGCTTTTATTGAATGATATCAGTGACCACCTGCCGATTTTTGTTGTCTATCAATGTGATTATAGGAAGAAAAAGTATACCAAAAATATTAAATATAAAAGAATAAGAACTGAAGAATCTATGTATTTACTGACAAAGGAATTATTAATACAAGACTGGAAGATAGTTTATGATGAAAATGATATAAATAAAGCATATGATAAATTTTTACAAATATTTCAATCATTGTACAATAAAAACTGTCCTATAAAACAATACAGTGACAGACAACAACAAAAAATATTCCTTGGGTCACCAAGGGGTTAATAAATGCATGTAAAAAGAAGAATATATAAACAATTCATTAAGTGCAGAATGGTGGAGGCTGAGATCAAATATAAAAGATATAAAAATAAGCTTACTAATATAATGAGAACCTGTAAGAAAGAATATTACAACAGAATATTAGAGGATAATAAAAATAACTTAAGAGGAATATGGCAAGTACTCAACGGGATTATTAGTAATTGACCTAAGAATGCTAATTATCCACAATATTTTATTGAAAATGGCAATTTGATAAATAATATGGAGGATGTGGTCAGTGGTTTCAATAAATTTTTTGTAAACGTTGGTCCTGAATTAGCAAAATCAATAGTGACAACAGAAACAAACAACAGTGGTTCTGTAAATGAAATAGAAGATAGAAATTCAAACACAATCTTTTTGGGTGCAGTTACTGAAAAGGAAATTATTGAGACTGTGAGTAAATTTAAGAACAAAAAATCAACGGACTAGAATGAAATTGACATGACAATAGTGAAAAAAGTAATTGAAGGTCACCCACATCTGTAACCTGTCATTTCAAACTGGTACATTTCCAAACAAAATGAAAATAGCAAAAGTAATACCTCTATACAAAACAGGAGACAATCATTGTTTCACAAATTACAGGCCAGTCTCTTTACTCTCTCAATTCTCCAAAATACTTGAAAAAATCTTCACTAAGAGACTGGATGATTTCATTGAAAAACACAACCTCCTTACAGACAGCCAGTATGGTTTTAGAGCAGATAAATCTACATCTTTGGCACTGATCGAACTTATTGAAGAAATTACTAGTTGTATAGATAAAAAAAAGTTTGCTGTAGGAGTATTTATAGATTTAAAGAAAGCTTTTGACACCATTGACCACAGAATACTACTAAGGAAACTGGAAAGGTATGGGATAAGAGGGGTCGGACTGAGTTGGGTGGAAAGTTATTTAAGTAACAGACAACAATTTGTACAAATTGGTGAGCACAAATCACTCTTCATAGACATCACTTGTGGTGTGCCCCAGGGGTCAGTTTTGGGACCCAAACTCTTTATTTTGTATATAAATGACATATGCCAAGTATCAAAAATTCTGAAGTTTATTTTGTTTGCGGATGACACAAATATCCTTTGCACTGGTGAGAATTTGCAGCAGGCTTTAGAGGTGGTCACAACTGAAATGAAAAAGTTAACGCAGTGGTTCAACAAAAATAAATTATCTCTAAATCTGAAAAGAACAAAGATTATGTTGTTTGGAAATTATAAAATAAATCATGAAATAATGGTAATGATAGATGATACCAGAATAGAAACAGTACAAGAAAATAAGTTTCTGGGGGTGACGCTAGACAATAAAATCTGCTGGAAACCTCACATCAGTCACATCCGGGCCAAGCTGGCAAAATGTATAGGGATACTGGGGAAGACAAGACACATCTTGGACTATAAATCATTGTTCTTAATGTACAATTCACTGTTTCTACCTTATCTTAACGACTGTGTAGAAGTCTGGGGAAACACCTACAAGACCAACCTACAGTCAATATGCACATTACAAAAAAGAGCTATAAGGATAATAAATAATGTAGGATATAGAGACTATACCAATTCGTTGTTTTTAAAGTCACATGTCATAAAGTTCATCGATTTAGTTAAATTTAAGGCAGCACAAGTCATGTACAGGGCAATTAATAATCAACTCCCAACTAATATACAAAAAATATTTAAAAAAAAGAGACAATGATTATAATTTGAGAGGAGACTTAAACTTTACAAAACCCAAGATACGAACAACCAAGAAATGTATGTGTATATCTGTCTGTGGGGTGGATTTGTGGAACAGTCTGGAGCCGGAACTGAAACTATGTACAAACAGAAATCAATTCAAAAAGAGGTATAAACATTATTTGCTGAAAGGATATATGTTAGAAGGGTAGTATTTATATGTACGATTCACTATGCTCACTCTGGGACACTATGGAATCGTGGGTGGGACAGCACTGTGTATATCTGTGTTGTTTGAGGCTGGTTTTGATGTATGGACATCAGTGTATGTTAGGATGGATGGGTGTTAATGTTGATATGTACAAAATACAGTTAATTGTTTACTTGGGGTCTTAAATGTGGTAATTTGTATATAATTCACATGGGTGTGTTTATGGAAAAGAGGAGTTGGAATTAATAAGTGTTCACTTCTTCCTTCTCCCTTTCGAACACTGTATACTGTTACTTTATTGTATTTGTCATTTGTTTTGTTTTACTTTTTTGTTCGAAATAAAGTATCTATCTATCTATCTATCTATCTATCTATCTATCTATCTATCTAAACTACAGCATGGGTCCCCCACATTACGAAATAAAATTGCTACTCCTCTTGCCTTAGATGTAAAAGGTGCATGATACACCTGTGAGATCCAACTAGTTTTTAATTTGTACTCAGTATCTACAGTAGCATGCCTTTCTTGTAAAAACAATATATCAGCCTTCAATGAATTCAAATGAGGAAAAAAAAACTTTCCACGTTTAATATTACTACCAAGGCCCCTAACATTCCACGAGGATAATGCAATTTCACTGTTTGGAGATACAGTCATGCTTATAAAAAAATCAAATATAAAAAAAAAATAAAAAAATCGAATGCTCCAACATTGACTATATGGATGATGAGTGTATGAAAGCAAAACCAAAAAACCCCCAAAAAACTGGACGCCAGCCCCAAAAAACATTCACACACCAATCCACACACACACATCTAGATCCCCCACAAAAAATGAAATTAAAAACTGTACACCCCATATTTAAAAGGGCAACACAAAGCAAACGGCCAATGGCCGAAGGTCTCACTATAACCAGAGTAGAGCTTCACACCCGACAATCGCCCCCAGTGGAGGAAGACAAAAAAAAAAAAAAAATTAAACTGAAGCACAAAATCCACCGTCAATTCATCTCAATTTCCTAAATCCTGCTTTTCCAACACATGCTCTTTGAAAGATTTAACATCACTTGGAGAGGTAAAAACTTTCACCTGGTCTTGATGATGTAACATGAAGTTTGGCTGGGAAGCGGAAGGTATATTTTACCTCCCTCGTCCTGAGCGCTTGAATTACCTCCCAAAAGGCTCTCTGTTGTGTTGTCACCTCTGCTGTATAATCTGGGTAGATAAAGATCTGATGCCCATTATAGGTCATCTGTTGTTGCCAACTCAGCCGTAGAATCAGTTCCTTCTCCTGGTAGAAGTGGACTCTGGCGATGATGCTCCGAGGTCTGTTGGTGTCTGAGAATTTAGGCACGGGGATGCAGTGCGCCCGATCCACCATCACCGGCTTAGCAAAGTTGCTGTCCCCGAGCAACTTTGGTATTGGGCCAACAATAAACTCTGTGGGTCTGCCTTTCTCTTCACCTTCTGGTATTCCCACTATCTTAATATTGTTGCGTCTCGAACGCCCCTCCAGATCATCAGTTTTAGATAGGAGTCTTTCATTAGTTTTTTCAGCCTCCCCCGCGAAAGGATTAAGTGGAAGAAGATGGATGGATGGATCTCTGTTAGAGCCAACTCAAGCGTCTGAGTGCGGTGTTCATGGTCTGATCCTGGTTCCTCCGCAGCAACCACTCTTTCAGTCAGTGCCAGCTGAGTATTCATAAGAGTTTCAAACTTATGATCCAAAAGATCAAAACGCTTGTTCATCGATTCCAAAATCCTTTCAGACATCATTTCCCACCTGCAGGATGCATCTTCTCCCGCATTAGGCCCACGAGCCACAGCTGTGTCAAATTGTTTGGCGTATTGCCTTGTTTGACGATTATCAGGCATTTTACTGTTCACAAAACTGACGAAAAAAGCGATTAGCAAAAAACTTGTAATAGATTGGAGTAGATCTGTCCTCAGAATGTCACATTTTCTTCAGCCACTTTACATTAGACGGTGAATTTTACAAATAAATAATTGTTTCCTCCCGGAGCTCAGCGAGCCCTGACTACTCCACGCTCCTCTCCATATTCAGCTTACTGCACCTTTAACAGAACTACTACAGAAGATGTACACATTGTTTGTTTGAGCTATTGGACACATTTAATATGACATTTTCTGACTGTAACATTGTAGATAAGTTAAAAGAAACACAAAAAAGTAGGCCATGGACACTTATTCACATAACTAAAATCTACAAATTTAAAGGAAAAACTTGAAGTGATGCTGGTAACCTGTGACCTTTGACCTTCAGGAAAACTTGGATATACAGTGTTGTGAAAAAATATTTGCCCCCGTTCTGATTTCTTATATTAAAATGTATAGTATGTATCATCAAACAAATTTTAATATTAGACAAAAAATAACTTAAACAAATACAAAATGCAGTTTTTAAATTATTTTATTTATTAAGGGAAAAAAGCTATACAAACCTTTCTTGCCCAATGTGAAAAAGTAATTGCACCCCTTATTACAGCATTAATTAACAGTTATTAACCACATGCTTTTGGAAAGCTGAGCTCAATTTCACTATCTACACCCAGGCCTGGTTACTGCCAGACCTGTTGAATCAATAAATCACTTAAATAGAACCTGTCTGAGAAAGTGAAGTAGGCTTAAAGATCTCAAAAAGAAACACATCAACATCTCAGTCTAAAGGAATTCAAGAAGAGATGAGAAACAAAAATCCCGAGCAACATCTAAAGAACTGTAGGCTCACTTACCTCAGTTTGGACACTGGTCCATGATTCAATGATAAGAAAGGGACTGGGCAAAAATAGTATCCATAGGGTGGCTCCAAGGCGAAAACCACTTCTGACCAAAAAGAACACAAAGGCTCATCTCATATTTGCCAAAAAACATCTTGATGATCCTAAAAAATTTTGGGAAAATATTCCGTGGACTGACGAGACAAAAGTTAAACTTTTTGGAAGGCATTTGTCCTGTTACAGCTGGCATAAAACTAACATAGCATTTCATAAAAAAACAACAACAGTCAAACATGGTGGTGGTAGTGTGATGGGCTGGGGTTGCTTTGATGCTTCAAGACCTGGACAACTTGCAGTAATTGATGGAACAATGGATTCTGCTCTCTTCAAGAAAATCCTGAAGGAGAATGTCCAGCTATCAGTTCATGACCTCAAGCTCAAGTCCTCCAATGTGGCTGAATTAAAACAATTCTACAAAGAAGAGTGGGCCAAAATTTGCAACATTTTTCTTGTAAATTCACAATGTTTTTCTCATAAATATGCAACTTTTTTCTTGTAAATTTGCAACTTTGTTCTCATAAATGTGCAACTTTTTTCTCTTACACTTGAATTTTTCTTGTAAATTCACAACTTTTTTCTCATAAATATGCAACTATTTTCTTGAAATTTGCCATTTTTTTTCCAAATATCTATCTTTTTTCTTAAAATCTGCAACTTTTTATCATAAATTCACAATTTTTCTTGAAAATTTGCAGCTTTCTCTTAATTTTTGACTTTTTCTCATAAATTTCCAACTTTTTTTTACAGATTTACATTTTCTTGTAAATTTGCATTTTTTCTTAGACATTCACAATTTTTTTCTCATAAATTTGCAATGTTTTTCCGCATAAAATTTTTTGTTCCCATAAATGTGTAATGTTTTTGTCATGTGGTGATCCTCGCGGATCACCAAGAGACACCACAGAGTTCACCAGAGAGTTTGGCTCAGATGTTCTTTATTTCCAGACGTGACAAAACACAACTATGAACCCATAAGGGCAAACACACACAAGAACGAGACTTGGGCTCGTAGGGCTAACCCAGCCGCTACGAGCTAACTGTGACATACAGGCGTGACAAAACACAACTATGAACCCCTATAGGGCAAAACACACACATAACTGAGACTTGGGCTCATAGGGCTAACCCAGCCGCTACGAGCTAACTGTGACAAAACTATGATGACGAACCTGACATGAAGGTCTGCGGCACTCACAAGTATGACGAGGCGCAGACCCAGGGCTTGGCAGGATGAAGACACAAGCGATCCTCACGTAACGTTGACCCAATGTCGACTGATACTCCTGCGTCTTACCGTCGTCAGTGCCGGGCTTAAAAGGGCGAAGCACTAACGACGGTAATGACAGTCAGCTGACCGGCCCTTGACAGGCGGAAGCCCCACCGAGCACTTTCACAATAAGAGCCCGGTGAGGCCAGAATACAGCCCGCACCTGTCAAGGCCGGCAGCGAGAAGAACTTAGCCCGAGCGCGATCAGAACCGGCGCTCGGGTCATAACAGTACCCTCCCTCCACGGGTGGACTCCGAACGCCCCAAGGAACCACCCTGTGGCCCCGCCCCCCCAGGGTGGGAGGTTGGGGGACAGGTGCGGAGGGAGAGAAACCAACCCATGAACAAGACAAAAAAACCATACAAGACAATGACAAGGCAACAACTCAGACCAAAATCACAGACTACTGAAACAAAAACACCAAATATTCAAAAAACAGAGCGATGACCTGAAAAAAACTCAGATAAACACAAGAGAACAAATACACATGGGGAAGAATAAGGACCAGAACTACAGAGCCAGATAAACTGAATACAAGAACACATTACCCGCTCATACCAGACTTAACATGAAAAACAAAAAACAGAGCATTACTCGCTCATACCAGACTATACATAAACAAAAAACAGAGCACTACTCGCTCATACCAGACTATATGAAACAAAAACAGAGCATTACTCGCTCATACCAAACTATACATATGCCAGATACAAAATGACCAGGACAAGGGAAAAAAAAACAAAAAACACAAATACTGAGACAAACCCAGGGACCACTACCACCCCCCGACAATTTATGTCGACCGATGGTCAAAGGAGGCGGACCAGGCAGCTCACCAGAGTCCAAAGTCCTGCACGTCCGCTTCTCTGGTGGTCGAACTAGGTTGTCCCAAGGCACACACAACAGGTTGGGTGGCCGACCCGTGTCCCTCAGCCACCAGTCCAGGGCATCAACAACCCGCAGCGGCCTCCCAAACGAGAACAAAACTCGGGAGAACCGGGGCGAGCGAACAGGGGCCCCCATGGCCCCTGGTGATGATGTATAGGGGCGGTGACTCATAGGGAAACGATGAGCAGGGCGAGCCAAGAATCCGCTCCGCGAAGAAGGGTGTGCAGCTCCTCCTCCGCCTATGGACCACGCTCGCACTGCATCACCGCTGGACCCAGATTGGGTCCCAGCTGCACCCACGTTGGGCCCCGATTGGGCCAGAACCGCTCCTGCGGTGGACCCCGATCGAGCCTCCGGTGCACCCACGTTGGACTCCGATTGGGTCAGATCCGCACCCGCGGTGGACCCCAATTGGGCCGAAACCGCCTCTGCGGTGGACCCCGATTGGGCCTCCGGTGCAGCTCCGCTGACAAACTCCACCCCTGAACCTGGGACCTCCACCTTGGTGACACCGACCCGTTCCCCGCCGGCGACACTAGAACAAAGCTCGGGGACAGGAAAACCAGGATCAGTATCACCGGTAGCAACGGAACCCAGCGAGACGAGCTTGGGCGCAGCAGACGGCTGCTCCTCACTCACCTCCCCGAGAGGCAGGCAAAAATGCTCAACAGGGGACAGAGACAGAAAAGGGAGCACTTGCCTGCACTCGGGTTCCGTTGCCACCCAGGACTCCGACGATCCGGGTTCAGAGCGACTCTCGTCAGCTGGCTCGGACTCAGCTGCGTCGGGCTCCGCAGCTGGCACGATGTCATCTGCAGCCTGAGGTTCCTCCCACGCCGCTATCCACGCCGACGACCCGTATGGCGTGGGGGCAGGGAACCCTTGACCCACTGGCTCGGACCGCTCCGGCGAGGAGACCTGGGGACGCTTCTTCGTTGGCTCAGGCTCCGGGCCGCAGTCCGCTCCTCTCCTCCGTCCAAGACGTGACTGCAGGGCCGGATGCAGGCTATCCAGCACTGCAGGGGCCCTCTTCGTCCGGCGACACTGGCCTGGCGTCGCGGACCGCTCAACGGGGGAGAACACAGAGGCAGTAGGTTTAATAATTTCATCCACAGCAGGTGGAGGGAGCTCGGGGGGGCTGCGAACCCCGAACTCCATCCCCAGGAGTCAGACAAGGCAGAATAATATCATGATGTGAGAAATTATCGTGCACTTGCCTTCCTCCCGGGGCAGAGATGGTTCCTGCTGTGGGGGACGTCGTTCCTCCTTCTCCCCGCTGGATGGCGACAGAGGGCCCCCTGGGAAGACGAGGTGGGGCCGCTCTCGGAGATTCGCTGATGGGATACGCCGGCAGTGAGTCCAGCCGGGGATTCCGCTGAGGGTTGCCCGCGCCGTTACGCCGACGTCCTCGTCGGCCCCCAGACGGCGCGTATTCCTGGACCTGCTCCGGGACGGGACACCAACGCGGGGAGCGGGGATTCCTCCTCCCCTGCTTCCTGCTCTTCTCTTCCAGCTCACAAAGTAACTCGCGCTGAATGGCGAGTTCCTCCCACCTCGTTATCACCTCCAGGTGGTCGTAACTATCGAGGGGAAGGTTGTCCAAAAGCTCCTCAGCGTAGTCCAAATGCCTGCACACGTCGCTGGGAGCGTCCCACAGTGTAGCGGAGAATAACGTGCAGTCCACGTACTCCAGGACCTCCGCTAGCCTTCTGTCCAGGCGCCGACCGCGACCCCTGGATGACGGCATTCTCCCAGCAACAGGCATCCAGACAGGGAAGAACGAACAGTCCAAAATAGCACAAACTCACGGTGAAACGGCGTCTCGGTGCGGCGCCTCCGTTTAGGCGACCTGGCAGGAGTATACTGTCATGTGGTGATCCTCGCGGATCACCAAGAGACGCCACAGAGTTCACCAGAGAGTTTGGCTAAGATGTTCTTTATTTCCAGACGTGTCAAAACACAACTATGAACCCATAAGGGCAAACACACACAAGAACGAGACTTGGGCTCGTAGGGCTAACCCAGCCGCTACGAGCTAACTGTGACATACAGGCGTGACAAAACACAACTATGAACCCCTATAGGGCAAAACACACACATAACTGAGACTTGGGCTCGTAGGGCTAACCCAGCCGCTACGAGCTAACTGTGACAAAACTATGATGACGAACCTGACATGAAGGTCTGCGGCACTCACAAGTATGACGAGGCGCAGACCCAGGGCTTGGCAGGATGAAGACACACAAGCAATCCTCACGTAACGTTGACCCAATGTCGACTGATACTCCTGCGTCTTACCGTCGTCAGTGCCGGGCTTAAAAGGGCGAAGCACTAACGACGGTAATGACAATCAGCTGACCGGCCCTTGACAGGCGGAAGCCCCACTGAGCATTTTCACAATAAGAGCCCGGTGAGGCCAGAATACAGCCCGCACCTGTCAAGGCCGGCAGCGAGAAGAACTTAGCCTGAGCGCGATCAGAACCGGCGCTCGGGTCATAACAGTTTTTCTCTTAAACTTGTAGCTTTCTTCTTGTAAATTCACAACTTTTTTCTCATAAATATGCAGCTATTTTCTTGAAATTTGCTATTTTTTCTAATGTAATTTTTTTCTTAAAATCTGCAACTTTTTTTATCATAAATTAGCAATTTTTTCTTGTAAATTTGCACCTTTTTTCTCTTAATTTTCAACTTTTCTAATAAATTTGCAATTTTTTCTTGCAAATTCACATTTTCTTATAAATTTACATTTTTGGGGGACATTTACAACTTTTTCTCATAAATTTGCAACATTTTTCTTGTAAATTTGCGACATTTTTCTCATAAATGTGCAGCTTTTTTCAAATAAATGTACAAATTTTTCACGTAATTTGCTGCTTTTTTCTCATAAATATGCAAATTTCCCTTGAAATTTGCTACTGTTTTCCTCATTGGATTACTATCATTTAAATAAAAGATGGTAAACCAATGTACAGCATGACAGTGTTCAGATTTTCTTTAGCCTGGCAGGTGAGTCTGGATGTGTTTTTAATATTTTGTCAAAAATATTCACAATTAGACTGTAGTGCATTCATTAACATGGTGGTAATCAATGGCAAGACCATCAGTGACAAGGCTACATTGGCAAATGAATTTAATTCATATTTTGTGGACTCTGTAGAAGACTTAACAAAAAACTTTGTGCTGCCAAATGTGCTCAACAACACAAAATCAATACTTTCAACAGATTCTTTTCACATAGATGAGGTAAATGAGGTGTTAATTGCTGGTATTGTTAAAACACTGTCAAACTCAAAAACTAATGATATCTACAATATGAGCACTTCCTTTCTCAAAACGCACAGCAAAATATTAATCAAACCACTGACTCATCTCATTAATCTCTCCATTAGGTCTAGTACATTTCCATCTGGTTGGAAAAAAGCTGTCGTCATACCAGTTTATAAATCAGGCAGTAAAGACGATATATGCAATTACCGCCCAATCTCTATTTTACCAGTCCTGTCTAAGGTTCTTGAAAAAGTTGTAGCTACATAGCTGATAGACTATTTACAAGACAGTCAACTTCTTCATCCACATCAATTTTATTATAATTATTATTATTTTATTGCTGAACCTTCAGAAAACAGTTTCAATGTGCTTTTCAATCAAAAAATGTAACCTGCAACGTTTTAAAGTTAATATACATGATCAAGACATCAGTTTAGTTACAGAATTCAAATACCTTGGCATTGTACTAGATCCTCAATTCAAATTTAATCTTCATATAAAGAAAATTTCTAAAACAGTAAAAAAAAATCTGAACTGCTTTAAATTAATTAGATATTACATACCATACCAAGCAGCTGTACTGTATATGCATTCTATGATTTTTTCTCATATATCATATTGTTTGACAGTCTGGGCTCAAGCAGCCCCTTCCACAATAAAACATATAGGTTCATTATATAATCAAACTAAAAATCTTGGATAAAAAGCCCATTAGGTGGCATCACTGTTATATTTAAAAAAAAAACAAAACAATCTATTGAGTTTTGAGAGTTTCACTGACCTCTGTTTTCTGAAATTAATTTTCAAATGTTTCCATAAATCAGCGCCTGAGCCACTTGCTGGTTTCATCCAAAGACAGGACAGCAGCAGAGCCACCAGGAGTTCTGTTAACAATAACTGTAAAATATCCCACCGCAGAACCACATTTGGATAAACAGCTTTCTCTATAAAGGGCAGTCATATCTGGAACACAATGCCAAATGAAATTAAAATAATAACAGACTTTAAAACATTCACTACAAAGGTTAAAAACTGGCTGAAAAATAAACAAGAATGTACCCATGTATGAAATGATTGTCTGCAGGGTGAGAGTGAATGAAGGGAAGGAATGAATGTGTTTGTTTATAGTGAGTGACGAAGGGAGGGAGGCCTGAAATAGGCAAATGTGAATCAGGTTTTTATATTGTGTATTTATAATCTTTTGCATTGATGTATGTGGTTATTGTTTATTCTGTTTTCATTTTTTCTTTTCCTTATCCTTCTTTCTTTTTACTTGTTTTGTGGAGAGCGTGGAAGGACGAGGCTGAGTTTATTTCACAAGTCAGGTTTATTCACGTTCTCCAACATCATCCAAACAGAAAAAGAGAAAGAATCCCCCACATCTGTCCCTTTTATACCCCAGGACATCAAAGCACACAGTCACATTGTCTTTTAATCCCAAGGCACAATACGTCTTCTTCCAGGTCTTCTCCCCTCCACCTAAAGTCACTGGTGGTCAGGAAATCCCTCAAGGCCATCTCTTTGCATAACAAAGATCACATTTCACATCCTCCTGTTATCTCTAGGAGACTCAGTCCTATTGTTCATTCTGAGACGTGAAGCAACAGTAATATATATATGAAGCCTATGAAACCCACGTGTCCCACAGTTTCTTCTTTCTAAAGCCCATCCAGGGACAAGAGTTGCAAATTAGCTAATAGCTATACACTCTTTGTGCAACACATTAGATTGATTGTCATTTGATTGTCTATGTTTATTGCACTGTCCCTGTCAAATAAACGTTTTTATTATTATTTATTATTATTATAAGCATTTGAGAGATGTTGTGAAACACTCTAAATGTGTTAAATTAACACGTTAATTTAGGGATACATCAGTATATTGGCTTACCTTGTAATTTGCCTGTAATAACACAGAGATGCCATGGGTGGTCGGACAAACAACCTTAAAGACTGATGATGAGTGACTCAGAATCAGAATCAGAATCAGAATCAGAATCAGATTTATTGCCATTGTTCATGTGATACACAAACTAGGAATTTGTCTAGGTGCCATGCTGCAACATTAAAAACATAATGAGAAAAAGGGATAAACTAAAAAACTAAAGGACTAGAAACGTGCAATAAGTGTAGAAAAATAAGTAATAATAATAATAATACTAGTAATAATGAGTAGTACTATGAGTAGTGACTGATGGCATTGGCACCCAAATTAATATTCGAAGTGTGGCACACATATTTGAGTTGCTTAGGCTGCATATGTATATTACTGTTGCCTCACGTCTCAGAATGAACAATAAGTCTGGGCCTCCTGGGGATAACAGGAGGGTGTGAAATGTGATCTTTAGAGATGGCCTTGAGAGACTTCCTGACCACCACGGTTTTAGGTGGAGGGGAGAAGACCTGGGGGATGATGTATTGTGTCTTGGGATTTAAAGACAATGTGACTCTGGTGTCCACACTGGTGACCTTAAGACGTATCACGGACAAAAGAAATTCCCCCGAGCCGGACTCGCCAGGAACCAGCCAGGTGAACGCAGTCTCAGTCAAACTACCAGATTTCTGGCAGGACAATCCGGACTCCTGGTTCCTCTTGGCCGAAGCTCAGTTTGCTCTCGGGGGAATAACGGCAGATGACACGAAATTCTACCACGTTATCGCCAAGCTCGACAACTGCACGGCTCGTCATGTGCAGAGCCTGGTGCAGCGCCCACCGGCTGAAGACAAATACGGCGGGTTGAAGGCTGCGCTCATCCAGCGTTTCACTCCCTCAGTCCAGGAAAGAGCGGAGAGACTCCTGGCCCTGAACGGCTTGGGAGACAGCACACCCGTCGACCTGATAAGATAAGATAAGATAAGATAAGCCTTTATTAGTCCCACAACGGGGAAATTCCAGGATTGCAACAGCACAGGGATAGCAACACTCAGAGCAACAATCAGAAGGCAAGAAAAAACAAGCAAGCAAGAGCAGCTAATATACATATGTACATATTACTATAAAATATACTGTATATATACATACACACACACACAGACACACAGTGCAGAGCATTGTAGCTAGATGGAATAAATATGTAAATATATAAACACCCACAGTATGGAGCATTGCAGCTAGGTGGAATAAATATGCAAGTATATAAACACACACAGTGCGGAGCAATGTAGCTAGATGGAATAATATGTAGATATATAAAAACACAGTGCGGAGCATTGTAGCTAGATGGAATAAATATATAGATATATAAATATAAACACACCCAGTGCAGAGCATTGTAGCTAGATGGAATAAATATGTAAATATATAAACACACACAGTGCAGAGCATTGTTGCTAGGTGGGATGAAACAGCATAACCGTCTATTTAGTTATCCTACATGGTATGATTATGTGCCCATACATATTCTCACCCTCCATAGCGACCGGTATGTTCCTAGTTGTATGCCGGAGAGGACCATTGTGTAAGTCTATTGCATCTTTTGCATTCAAAAAAAAAAAAAAAAAAAAAAAAAAAAAAAAAACTATTAGTTTGTTACGTCTTTTTGCTATCTCTGCGAGCAGCCCTGCTTAGGTTGTACAGTCTGACAGCCGTTGGTAGGAAGGACCTACGAAACCTCTCGGTTGTGCACCTGGGATGATGTAGTCTGCTGCTAAATGAGCTCCTCAGTGCATCCAGTATGTCCTGTATAGGGTGGAACTCGGACTCCAGCAGAGATGACAGTTTAGCCACCGTCCTTCTCTCTCCTATCTCCTCCATCGGATCAAGGCGTTGCCCCAGGACAGAGCTAGCTTTCTTAATCAGTTTGTTCAGTCTCTTCCTATCGGCTGCAGTAATGCCACTGCCCCAGCAGACCACTCCAAAAGTGATGGCTGATGCCACCACCGTGTCATAGAATGACTTCAGCAGCGCCCCTTGTACACCAAAAGACCTGAGTCTCCTCAGCAGGAACAGCCTGCGCTGTCCCTTCTTGTAGAGTGCGTCAGTATTGTGTGACCAGTCTAGTTTATTGTTCAGATGAATACCCAGGTACTTGTAGGATGTCACCATCTCGATGTCTGTTCCCTGTATATTTACTGGTGCTGTGAGGGGCTGCCCATGCCTGCGGCAGTCCACCACCAGCTCCTTAGTTTTCCTCGCGTTGATCTGGAGGCAGTTCCGATGGCACCAGTCCACAAAGTCCTGGATAAGCCCTCTGTACTCAGCTTCATCTCCGCTGGAGATGAGACCAACGATCGCAGAGTCATCAGAGAACTTCTGTAGATGGCAATGTGTTGTGTTGTGTGAGAAGTCCGCAGTATAAAGAGTGAACAAGAAGGGAGCCAGCACCGTTCCCTGGGGCGCCCCCGTACTACTGATGATCGTGTCGGAAACACAGTCCCGGGTTCTCACAAACTGAGGCCGGTTCGTGAGGTAGTCCAGGATCCATGATGACAGGTGCTGGTCCACCCCTGCGCGCAGCAGCTTGTCCTTCAGGATCATCGGTTGGATGGTGTTGAAAGCACTGGAGAAGTCAAAGAACATGATCCTCACCATATTCCCGGGCTTCTCCAGGTGGGAAAGAGAACGGTGAAGGAGGAAGATCACCGCATCCTCCACCCCAATGCCATGCTGGTAGGCGAACTGGAGTGGATCCATCGCTGGTTCCACCAGGGGGCGGAGATGAGCAAGGAGCAGTCTCTCCAGGGTCTTCATCAAGTGGGACGTCAAGGCCACCGGTCTGAAGCTGTTCAGGTCTTTGGGGTGGGAAGTTTTTGGTACAGGTACCACACAAGATGTTTTCCACAGCTGTGGTACCCTCCCCAGTTTCAGGCTCATGTTGAAGATATACGTCACAATCCCACACAGCTGGTCTGCACAGGACTTGAGGAGCTTTGCGCTGATGCCGTCCGGTCCCGACGCCTTCCTCGCCTTGATCTTCCTCAGCTCCGTCCTCACCTGGGTCTTGGTCAGGGTCAGGATGGGGGGCGGTGTGTTGGGAGTGGGGGGGGTGTCGGTGGAGTGGGGAGTGGGTAGCAGGACTTGATTTCTTAGAGGCAGCAGTGGTTGTTGTGCAGACAGGGGGGAGGGCGGTTGGTCAAATCTATTGAAAAACAGATTCAGGTTGTTCGCCCACTCCCTGCCCCCCGTGGCCTGGGGGGAGGTATTCTGGAGCCCCGAGATGGTTTTGAGGTTTCTCCAGACCCCGCTGATGTCGCTCTGTTGCAGCTTGTCCTCCATCTTCTTCCTGAAACTGTCCTTGCCTTCTCTGATCTTTCTCCTCAGCTCCCTCTGTACGGACTTCAGCATCTCCCTGTTCCCCGACCTGAAGATCCTCTTCTTCTCTCTCAGAAGTGTTTTTATCTCAGGGTTGATCCAGGGTTTGTTGTTTGAGTGACGCCGTATGGTCTTGGTGGGAACGGATTTGTCCACACAGAAGCTGAGGTAGCCCGTGAAGGTGTGAATGAGGCCATCGATGTCCTCACCATGTGGATCGCAGAGCTGCTTCCAGGCAGTGGCTTCAAAACAGTCCTTTAGAGTGTCCATTGTCTCCTCAGACCATAACTCCACAGTGTGCATGGCCGGAGGTTGTCTGTGCACTAGGGGTTTGTGCACCGGTCGGAGATGAACCAAGTTGTGATCCGATCTCCCAAGTGGGGGGAGTTGTGATGAGGTGTACGCCTCCTTAGTGTTTGCGTAGAACAAATCCAGTGTTTTATTGTCTCTAGTGTGGCATGTGACATACTGGGTGAAAGTGGGCAGAATGGGAGACAGTGAAACGTGGTTGAAATCGCCTGAGATGAGGAGAAGAGCATCTGGGTGTTCTGTCTGCAGCCTGCTGGTTACTGAATGGATGACGTCACGCGCTGTCCCAGCGTTCGCCGTCGGATTTGCATAAACAACAATGCAGATCACGTGTGAGTGTTCTCTCGGGAGATATGTAGGCCTCATGCTAACAGCTAGCAACTCAATGTCTTTGCTGCAGTGTCGTTGTTTAACAGTGATATGTCCCGGTCTGCACCAGTTGTTGTTAACATACATGATCACTCCACCGCCCCTAGTTTTGCCACTCTCTGGTGTTCGGTCAGCTCGTATCGTGTGAAAACCCTCCAGCTCAATGTTAGCATCTGCTGCTAGTTCAGTTAGCCACGTCTCAGTAAACAAAAGGAGAGAGCACTCCCGGTAAGTGCTAACATAACGGGAGATAGCCGCTAGCTCATCTAACTTTCCCAGTATCGACCGTACATTTCCCATGACAACAGATGGAAGGGAGGGTCTGTACCTTATATTTTTTGTCCTCCGCCTTACTCCAGCCCGGCAGCCGCGGCGTTTTCGCCTCAGTTCTCTCGGTATGTCGAGTTTTTCCAGTGGGACCGGGTGGCGGTTAAATGCTAGCAGCTCTTCCCTGTTATATCGTATCCTGCTATAAACAGTGGCTCCGTCCACCGGCTCAGGAGACATTTGGGATGATCTGTGTGTCCGTGATATAAGTGGGGTGAAAAAAAAAAGTGATCAAAAGAGAGAGGAAGGGAAAAAAAACTCGGAATCGAGCCGCTGTTGCAAAAGGCAGCCGACTGGTGTGGCGCCGAGAGGAGAAAAAAAAATGATGGAATGATGGAAGACATGCTGAGGCTGAGGGGTTCAGATGGCGACGACCTGCTCTTCACCCACATTTTCCTGCGAACCCTACCGTCAGAGACGAGAGCGACCCTGGCCGGTTCACCGTTGTTTGCCCAGCAGGACTCGGTGAACAGAACAAGCTGCTCTACTTGACGGATGCGCGTTCGGGGAGGCAATTCCTCGTGGACACAGGCTCCCAAGTGAGTTTCGTCACCCCAACCTGTGCTGACCGGCTGGTGGGCCCCGGGAGTATCGGAGCATCGGCAGCGAACGGCTCGAGCATTAAGACCTTCGGTGAGAAGACTCTGCTTCTGTCCCTGCAAGGCCGTACTTTTGAGTGGACTTTTATTATAGCTGCGGTGAGCTTCAACATGTTAGGGGCTGATTTTCTGTGCTCACATGGGTTGTTGGTTGAGCTTCCCAATAGACGCTTGGTTATTGCACTCTCTTTTTACTCTATTCCCTATGCAGCTCGAGTGACCCCGCCCACAGCACAAGCCAACATCGCAACGGCAAGCGGTAAGTTCCACACACTCCTCACTCAGTTTCCAGCACTCACGGTTCCCACATTTTCAGCAGCCGTCGCTAAACACGGAGTGGAACATTTTATTACTACCACCGGTCCCCCCGTTTTTACAAAAGCTCAGCGCTTGGATGCAGCTAAACTGGCCATAGCGCGCGAGGAGTTCGCCAACCTTGAAAAGTTGGGCATCATCCGGCGTTCGAACAGTCCATGGGCTTCCCCGCTTCACATGGTCCCTAAAGCTGACGGCTCGTGGCGACCTTGTGGTGATTTCCACAGGTTGAACAACGCTACAGCGCACGATTGCTACCCAATCCCCCATATTCAAGATTTTTCCGTTCATCTGGCGGGGGCGCGCATTTTTTCTAAAATAGACTTGGTCCGCGGGTACCATCAAGTCCCAGTACGCGCTGAGGACATACCCAAAACAGCGGTGATAACTCCGTTTGGCCTTTTTGAGTTTTTGCGCATGCCGTTCAGGCTTAAAGGCGCTGCACAGACGTTCCAACGCATGATGGACGCGGTGTTGCGTGATCTCCCTTTTGTGTTCGTCTACCTGGACGACATTTTGGTAGCCAGCGCGTCCGAAGAGGAACACGAAAAACACCTCACGGCAGTTTTCCGGAGGTTGGGAGAGCACGGGTTAATAATCAACCCAGCGAAGTGTCAGTTCGGGGTGACGCAGATTGATTTTTTGGGGCACCGCGTCTCTCCAGAAGGAGCAGTTCCGCTGCCGGACAAAATGCGCGCAGTAATAAATTTTCCCCAGCCACAAACAGTCAAAGCATTACAGGAGTTTTTGGGAATGGTGAATTTTTATAACCGTTTCCTCCCCTGCGCAGCGCAGCTCATGCAACCACTGTATGCCGCGCTAAAAAAACAAAAACCCACAAATGCAATCGAATTGTCCCCGGAGAGGGAGCGCGCATTCTCGGAGGTCAAAACAGCCCTGGCAAACGCTGCATTGTTGGCACATCCAGACCCAACGGCCCGCATAGCGCTCACTACTGACGCGTCAGACATGGCCATAGGGGCGGTAGTAGAGCAGCATGTTGCCGGGGCTTGGCAACCGCTTGCCTTTTTCAGCAGGACTTTGTGCGATACCGAGCGAAAATACAGCGCGTTCGACAGGGAGTTGTTAGCGCTCCACTTGGCCATTCGCCACTTCCAGTTCTGGCTGGAAGGTTGTCGTTTCACTGCGTTCGTCGACCACAAACCGCTGACTTTCGCAATGGCCAAGGTTTCGGAGCCGTGGTCAGGCCGGCAGCAGAGGCAGCTGGCTGCGATCTCAGAGTTTACCACCGATATTCAACACGTAGCGGGTAAACTTAATGTAGTGGCAGACTGTCTCTCGTGCACCGTAACTGCTCCAGTCCGCGTAGGGGTAGATTATACTGCCATGGCCGCGGAGCAGGCTAGCGGCGCGGAAGTACGTGCGGCCCCAGTCCGCGTGGGGATTGATTATGCAGCCATGGCCGCGGATCAGGTTAGCGATGCGGACGTGTGCGCGCTCCAGTCTGGACCAACAGGGTTAAGGCTGGAGAGCAGGGTGCTGCAAGATGGTATGCCCCCCCTAATCTGTGATGTCTCCACCGGACGACTGCGTCCGGTGGTGCCGACCGCGTGGCGCCGCCGCGTTTTTGACTCGATTCATTCTCTGGCGCACCCGGGGGTGCGCGCGTCGGTCAAAATGGTAGGAGAGAAGTTTGTGTGGCCGAGCCTGCGCAAGCATGTTAAGGAGTGGGCAAGAGCCTGCATGGCTTGCCAACGAGCCAAAATACACAAACACACTAAAGCCCCCTCAGAGTCGTTTCACATCCCGGCCAAGAGGTTCGATCATGTGCATGTCAACCTCGTAGGCCCCCTCCCGCCGTCACAGGGGTGCACACATCTTTTGACAATGGTGGACCGCACCACGCGTTGGCCTGAAGTGGTCCCACTGGCATCAACCACAGCCGAGGAGGTGGTGCGCGTGTTTTTAACGGCTTGGGTAGCGCGTTTTGGAGTTCCGTCGGATATTACGTCCGACAGAGGTCCTCAATTTGTTTCTGAGCTTTGGTCAGCGATGGCCCACAGCCTGGGGGTAACGATCCACTGCACTACCGCATACCACCCCCAGGCTAATGGTTTATGCGAACGTTTCCATAGGTCATTGAAAGCAGCCCTCAGAGCATCGCTTACGGATGCAAATTGGGTAAACAGGCTACTGTGGGTTTTATTGGGGTTGCGTTCTGCACCTAAAGAGGACTTAAAAGCCTCCCCAGCTGAGTTGGTGTTTGCGCAGCCACTCCGGTTGGCTGGGGAGTTTCTCCCGGATAATCCTGCGCCAGAGTGCCCCCCTGCTCAGTGGTTACTGAGGGACACGGGAGCGAGCATGCTTCCTGGCCCCGTTCATCACAGTTTTCCGCGTGTTTTTGTACCTAAGGCTTTAAAAAATGCGGAGTTTGTTTTTGTCAGACACGATGCTCAGCGCCCAACCCTGCGACTGCCTTATGATGGCCCATTTAGAGTGCTGGAAACAGGTAATAAGCATTTTTTGCTAGATTTGGGGGGCAGGAGGGAAACAATTGGCATAGACAGACTCAAACCTGCTTTTGTGATGGCTGACGAAGCTGTGCAGTTGGCGAGGGCTCCTCGACGCGGCAGACCTCCCAGGGAGCATGCCCCAGAGCTCCCACAGGGATTGACTAACAGTTCTCATCCTCAGATAGCAGATTCACAGCAGGATGGCGCCGTGGGAGTGGTAAAGCCCGCTTACAGCAAGTTCGGAAGACGATTGAAGCCCAAACAGCACGTGGACTGATGTTTGTGATTTTATCATGATGTGCAGACTGTATTGTATTGTTTCATCTTAGACGTTTGGGGGGGTCATGTGGCACACATATTTGAGTTGCTTAGGCTGCATATGTATAATACTGTTGCCTCACGTCTCAGAATGAACAATAAGTCTGGGCCTCCTGGGGATAACAGGAGGGTGTGAAATGTGATCTTTAGAGATGGCCTTGAGAGACTTCCTGACCACCAGGGTTTTAGGTGGAGGGGAGAAGACCTGGGGTATGATGTATTGTGTCTTGGGATTTAAAGACAATGTGACTCTGTACTTTGATGTCCCGGGTATAAAAAGGACAGATGTGGGAGGATGGGCCTCTTCTTCTGTTTGGAGGATGTTGGAGACAAATGAATAAACCTGATTTGAGAAATAAACTCAGCCTCATCTTTTCACGCTCTCCACAGAAGTATGGATATAGTGTCAGCCCATCCCTAATTATGTTTTAATAATTTCATGTGGATTCCATTTATGTTTAAGTCTTTTTAAGCATATTTTTAATATAGAATTAGTTATACTTAAAGTGAATCGAAAGGCACCTCATAACTAAAAATATAAAAGTAAAACTTTAGCTAAAACTATCACACTGGGTTTAAAGACTACATTCAATCCCAGAATGCATCTGTCGCCACGTTCGTGGCCGTTTGAAAGAGTCCGCGTGCGGAACCTTTAGAGTCGACGATGAAACACTTTGGTTGAACCGAATTCTCGTTGTTTTATTGTGTGTAAACGTTTAGGAGACAGTTTCAACATTTTTTCCCTTTGAGCCGCGGTGGTAAAGCAGCAGTTTGAGAACTTTATCCGAGGCTGACCGGGGGGGAATGTTGACGCTGTAACACCGGAGTGAGGCTGAGGAAGCCACCGCTTTGTTTTTGTGAACAAATTGATCACAGATAATCAGAATTTATCAAAGTTTAAATGACTTCCAGGGGAAATAATGACGAAGACGGCTGCGCCAAACGGAGGGTGGCTTATGTCTGCAGCCCGGAGTACATCGAGACCTGCGACACTTTGTCCAAAGTACCAAACCGGGTGAGTTTATTTTCAGTGGGTGAAATTCGGCCAATTATTAAGCGCTTAATTAACAAATCAATTAATTACATGTGCTAAGAGCTGGGTTTATGGTTTTCTCTTCTCACCAGGCTAGTATGGTGCACTCACTGATAGAAGCCTATGGACTGCTTGAACACATGAGGTGAGTTGATGTTTTTTTGGGGACGGAAACACAATTTTTAAGATCATATAAATTACGCAATATAACGATATAAAAATGAGTTTTTACAGCTTCACGCTGCTTTGCTTCAAATCGACTTGAAGTGTTTGCATGTCAGAATCAGTTTCAGTGAAGTGTTTCATGGATGTTATCAGACGAGGGTCAACAGCAGCCTCTATTGTGCAATTTTGGGAAGAAAAGCTGCACATTTAAAACACATTTGAGTCTTAAAATGAAGGAAATATTCAAAAATATAAAAGGTGGTCTGTAAACATTCGCACTAAATCATAAAAATGTAATTTTTCTCTCATAATTATGATTTTTTTTTTGCAATTGAACAACTTTTCTCATTAATCTGAGACTTTCTGAATTTGTTTTCTTCCTCATTTTTATGATTATAAATTTGCATATTTTTTCCTATTAAAACTGCAACTTTTTTCTCATAAATTTGCAGTCTTTATCTCATGAATTTACAGACTTTTTACTTAAAAAAAAAAAAATTCTTCAACTTTTTTTCTGGTAAATTTGAGATTTTATTTTTTTCATAAGTTTAAACAATATTTTCTCAAAAATAAATAATGGGGGGGGGGCTTGTAGTCGGGGCCATTTCTACAATTTTAGGGCCTCTCTGCAAGATTGTGTTTGGGGGCTGTTTTTGGAATCATTAAGTGTTCAAAACCAAATTTGTAAAAAGTTATCTCCCCTCCTAACCAAAACATTAAAAAATAAAAGTGGGTAACTGTCTAGATGAACAAAAGAAAATTAAACCATTACACAGAATAACAATTTAAAAAGTACCCAAATTTGAGGAGAAAAAGTAATACATTTATGGGGGAAAAAGTTGAACATTTCTGAGAAAGAAGTTGCCAATTTCAAGAAAAAAGTCACAAATTTATGAGAAAAAGTGGCAAATTAACATGAAAATTTTGACAGATTTATGAGGAGAAAATTGAAAGTTTATAACAAAAAAAAGTTGCAAATCTATGAAATTTCCAGATTTGCAAGACAAAAATCACAAATTTCTAAGAAAAATACTGCAGATTTCTAAAAAAAAAAATAAATGCTGCAAATTTCTAAGAAAAAGTTGCAAATTTACAAGTAACGATACCATAAATTTCTGAGAAAAATGCTGCAAATTTATAAGAAAAAAGTTGAAAACTTACAAGAAAAAAGTTTCAAATTTCCAAGAAAGAAAATCGCACAGTTATGAGGAAAAAAAGCTGCAAATTTATAAGAAAAAGTTGCAAATTTATGAGAAAAGTTACAAATGTCCACCCCTTCGCCCCTTGATTTAAGCCCATGCATACACCACGACACACATAATAATGCCTCATATTCTGTGTTGAGCATTTTTTGGAAGAAATGCACATTTAAAATAATAACTCTGAACCTAGCAAAAAAATGTCTCGATTCTTCTTTAAAATAATTGAATTGAGCTTATCTTTACACCTTTAAAAAAATGAACTCTTGGTGTGAGTCGATGATTATGACAGTTGGGCCATCCGTTCCTGCTTCCTGTATATAGTAATGAAACACATACTTTATTCCTCTTGAATTTATTTTATAGCTTTCATCTGCGCTCATCGTAATATTGTTTTTTAATTCTAAAATGACTTCATGTTTTTCTTCAGCATCGTAAAACCCGGCGTTGCCACCATAGAAGAAATGGCCCAGTTCCACACGGACTCTTACCTGGAGCATCTGCAGAAGATCAGCCAGGACGGTGACAATGACGACCCCCAGTCAGCTGACTACGGCCTGGGTGAGGAATGCTCCACTGGTGTCCGTGGGTCCTTAGAATATCTGTTATTAAAGGCTGTACTTATTCACAAAAATGAGGATCAAGCCTTCAGTCTGCCTTGAAAAATATTAGATGTGATAAACATGACAGCTGTGTTGATTGTTTTCACATTTTTAACATAATGGAAATTGAAATGATTTTTTTTTTCTTAAACTGGTGTGTGGATTTTTTTCTGTTAACTTTGTTTTTCTTGTAAATTTCTGACTTTTCTAGTACATTTGTGACTTTTTTGTAAAATTGTGATTCTTTTTTTTTTTTTTGAAGAGAATTTTGCTTTTTCTTTTCTGTTTGATTTTTTTTCCCTGTAAATTTCTCAATTTTTTTGTATATTTTTCCATGTTTTTTTCCCTTGTAAATGTTGAATTTTTCTTGTAAATTTGTGATTTTGTTCTGATAACTTTTTGACTTTTTATTGTAAATTGAGTTTTTTTCATGAATTTGTATTGTTTTCAATTTGTAAAATTTCTGTGTATGTTTTGCTGTATTTCTCTTTTAATTATTTTTTTGTATAAGTCACAGTTTGTCCTTGGAAATGTTTGAGTTTTCCTTGGAAATTTCAAAATTCTATGTAAATGTGTGACTTTTCTGGTAAAGATGTGAGATTTTTTTTTTGAGTAAATTTACTTCCCCCCCCCCCCCGCCCCCAGCACATACACTACTCACAAGAAGTTAGGGATATTTGGCTTTCAGGTGAAATTTTAGGATGCACCTAAAATGCACTATAACCATTACAGGTGAACTTAATTTGACCTTCTCTAACCTTTTGAATGCTCATGTCCAACTGTTCAGTGTTTCAGTACTTTTTGCATAACTTGCTGTTCTCTAACAAGGTGCTTAATGGCAAAATTCACAACAGGTGTTTGATTCATGAATTGACCAGTAAATTTTCTGGTTCAGTTAGAATTGGTATTTAAACAGTCCTCTTCATCATGCTGCTCACATTTTGACATCATGACACCAAGACGACACCTAACAATTGATCAACAGTACCTCGCCATTGTGAGGCTTCAAACGGGATGTTCTCAGAGGGAAGTGGCCACTGAGCTTAGGGTGTCACAGAGTGTCTTCAGCAGGTTGCAACAGAGATACAGAGGCTGGAAGAGTCACAGAAAGGCACAGAAGTGGACGTCCTTTGACCACATCCCACGCTGATGACCGCTTCATTGTGAACAGTGCCCTGCGGAACCGGATGATGAATGCCATTCAACTCCAGGCACATTTAAGGGAAGTGAGAGGCACCCAAGTGTCATGTCAGACCATTCAAAACTGTTAACATCAGCGTGATCTGCGTGCTAGACGACCTGCAAAGGTACCTGACCACACCATCAAGCACAAGCATCATCCTTTGCATGGGCCAGAGAGCATTTACACTGGACAAGGGACCAGTGGGCCTCAGTGCTGTTCTCTGATGAAAGTTGATTCACGTTGAGCAGAAATGATGGCCACCAACGATGTTGGAGACGTCAAGGAGAGCGCTATGCATCAGCCACTGTTGTCACCACGTTACAGTCTGCGCAGGTGTGCCTCGTCAATACAGAACTGCCCTACACCTTGTGAATGGTACAGTGACAAGCTGATACTACCTGAATAACATCATTAATCCAGTCATTTTGCCCCTCCATGAACAACACAGGCCTAATTTCATCTTCATGGATTACAATGCTTCAGCTCATCGAGGTTGCATCATCAGGGGATGGCTGCTGGAGACTGGGGTACCTCAAATGGAGTTGCCTGCACTTTCTCCAGACCTGAATCCTATGGAAAACCTATGGGATCAGCACCCCACAACCTCAGTGACCTGAGGGCCGCCCTTCAAGAAGAGTGGAATGTCATGCCTCAGCAGACAACTTGTGAACAGCATGAGACGTCGTTGTCAACCTGTAATTGATGCTCAAGGACACGTGACAAGTTATTGACCCAACACTGTTGTTGGCTTTTGTTTCAATAAATTGAGATGAGGAAATCACCATTGCATGCTTCTACTTAAATGCCCTACTTTCTTGATATATCACTGTAGCGTGAACTTTTTACATTTTCCATAAATTTCACCTGAAAGCTAAATATCCCTAACTTTTTGTGAGTAGTGTATATTACTTTTTTCTTATTTTTTGTAATATTATTTGTCATTTGTGATTTTTTTTTCTTGTGAATTTCTCACTTTTTTCTTACATATTTTGCATTTTTTCTTGTAAATTTGTGACTTCTGTTATGTGACCTTTTCTTACATATTATTTTCCCCCGTGAATTTGTGAAATTTTCTTGTATAGTTTCCTATTTTTTAACTTTTTTCTTATATATTTCACAGTTTTTCTTGTGAATTTGTGACTTTTTTCCTTTTTAATTTGCTATTTTTTTCTTTTAAATTTGCATGTTTTTTTTTCCAGTAAGTTAGCTATTTTTTTTCTCTTAAATTTGCGACCTTCAGTTGTAGCAGTAGAGCCTAGTTTCACATACTAAATAACTTCAATGCCTCGTTTCACCATCAGTCCTATGGCAGTGCAAGTTTAACATGAACTGGACTGATGACACAACACATGTTGATCTGATAAATACAGTAAAGCAGTCACACTCTTTTTGCTATTTCACAAATGTGAGGTCTTAAATTTGATCAAGTTGCCTTAAAAATATCCTAAAAAGCCTTAACTTTAACTTTATTATAGCTGCAGATGCTATGGCTCCACAATGTAACTTTTCAGTGGTGAATGATTTTAGTTTGTAAACTAGAAAATCACTCAGAGAGCGCATACTTCTGCCGAGGCTCCTTCCATCCCTCATGGATCACCTCCAAAATGTAGTGGGTTTGTGTATTGACCTAGAGCCACTTCTGGTGAAAATTGCATCATAGCCTTTCCATTAGTTTTGGAATATTGTTGCTAAAACTCTGTGAGAAGATAATGCATACCTCCGCCAAAGCTCTTCTCGGATCATCACCAAAATGTATTGGGTTCCTCTCTAGGCCAAGAACCACCTCTGGTGAAAATTTCATTCAAATCCATCCAAAAGTTTTTGTGTAATCTTGCTGCAAAAAATACAAAGAAAGCCCTTGGTGGAAGTATGTACTCTCAGATCATCACCAAAATCTAATCATCTGTTCCTCATGCCATTACACATCTTTCCTGAAAATTTCATCAAAATCCATTCATAACATTTTAAGTTATAGTATGTTGCTAACGGACACAGACAAACCAACAAACCAACGCCACTAAAAACATTACCTCCTCCCTTGGTGGAGGTAATAATTTCTAGTTGTCTTATGCTGGATCGTAATCATTTTCTATTCTGTTTCTAACCTCACATTTAATTTCACTGTTGGGGAGACAATAAACACAACATTTTTTCCAGACTAAATATTGAGGGCAACACTATAATCAGGGCTGTTATTAGATTTTGGCAGGATTGTGTTTGGGGGTCCATGTTTTTGTGATGGGGAACAGCTCAAATCCTTTAAATTGGGGAAAAACAAATCTCTACCCCCCCCCCCCCAAAAAAAAAAATATGCATATACTGTATATACAGTGGGGCAAAAAAGTATTTAGTCAGCCACCAATTGTGCAAGTTCTCCCACTTAAAAGATGAGAGAGGTCTCCAATTTTCATCATAGGTATACCTCAACTATGAGAGACAAAATGAGGAAAAAAAAATCCAGAAAATCACACTGAAGGATTTTTAATGAATTAATTGGTAAATTCCTCGGTAAAATAAATATTTGGTCATTTACAAAAGTCATCTCAATACTTTGTTATATACCCTTTGTTGGCAATGACAGAGGTCAAACGTTTTCTGTAAGTCTTTACAAGGTTTTCACACACTGTTGCTGGTATTTTGGCCCATTCCTCCATGCAGATCTCCTCTAGAGCAGTGATGTTTTGGGGCTGTCGCTGGGCAACACAGACTTTCAACTCCCTCCAAAGATTTTCTATGGGGTTGAGATCTGGAGACTGGCTAGGCCACTCCAGGACCATGAAATGCTTCTTATGAAGCCACTCCTTCGTTGCCCGGGTGGTGTGTTTGGGATCATTGTCATGCTGAAAGACCCAGCCACGTTTCATCTTCAATGCCCTTGCTGATGGAAGGAGGTTTTCACTCAAAATCTCACGATACATGGCCCCATTCATTCTTTCCTTTACACGGATCAGTCGTCCTGGTCCCTTTGCAGAAAAACAGCCCCAAAGCATGATGTTTCCACCCCCATGCTTCACAGTAGGTATGATGTTCTTTCTCCTCCAAACACGACAAGTTGAGTTTTTACAATAAAGTTCTATTTTGGTTTCATCTGACCATATGACATTCTCCCAATCCTCTTCTGGATCATCCAAATGCTCTCTAGCAAACTTCAGATGGGCCTGGACATGTACTGGCTTAAGCAGGGGGACACGTCTGGCACTGCAGGATTTGAGTCCCTGGCGGCGTAGTGTGTTACTGATGGTAGCCTTTGTTACTTTGGTCCCAGCTCTCTGCAGGTCATTCACTAGGTCTCCCTGTGTGGTTCTGGGATTTTTGCTCACCATTCTCGTGATCATTTTGACCCCATGGGGTGAGCTCTTGCGTGGAGCTCCAGATCGAGGGAGATTATCAGTGGTCTTGTATGTCTTCCATTTTCTAATAATTGCTCCCACAGTTGATTTCTTCACACCAAGCTGCTTACCTATTGCAGATTCAGTCTTCCCAGCCTGGTGCAGGTCTACAATTTTGTTTCTGGTGTCCTTTGACAGCTCTTTGGTCTTGGCCATAGTGGAGTTTGGAGTCTGACTGTTTGAGGTTGTGGATAGGTGTCTTTTATACTGATAACGAGTTCAAACAGGTGCCATTAAAACAGGTAACGAGTGGAGGACAGAGGAGCCTTTTGAAGAAGAAGTTACAGGTCTGTGAGAGCCAGAAATCTTGCTTGTTTGTAGGTGACCAAATACTTATTTTACCGAGGAATTTACCAATTAATTCATTAAAAATCCTTCAATGTGATTTTCTGGATTTTTGTTTCTCACTTTGTCTCTCATAGTTGAGGTATACCTATGATGAAAATTGGAGACCTCTCTCATCTTTTAAGTGGGAGAACTTGCACAATTGGTGGCTGACTAAATACTTTTTGCCCCACTGTATATATACAGGATACACACACATACAGCAGGGAAAATAAGTATTGAATATGTCAACATTTTTCTCATTAAACATATTTCTGATGGAGCCATTGACGAGATTTTCACCAGATATTAGTAACAACCCAAGCAGGACTTGACATTAACTTTTTTGCTCACCAGCCACTGTAGCGAGTGATTTTCCAAAGTCACTAGCCACTCAGTCTGATCACTAGCCACAATTTTGCGGCTGGAAAATTATGTTTAACATGATCAAATTTGAGTATCGCATGCGAACATTTACTTGAACTAAATTTGCCATCATTTTAAATGTAAATGACCCTTACTGTTAAGGATGATTGAAAGGACTGCATTAAGTTAGCTGATCTTCAAACTGTGTCCACCATGGGGCATCCGTCAGAATGCATTAACCAGAAGCCAAGATGTTATTTGGAGATTTAATGAATAGTTCTTCTTGAAGATTATATTCAGTGTACTACATGTGTGTGGTTCTGCAAATGAAAAGAAGTAACCCAAAAGAAATTAAATAACCTACTTATGAATATACAAGTATACAATAAAAATATTCAATCAATTTTCTGTCACTTATAATCAAATATCAGATAGCAGCAAACACCAGCATTAAACAATTAAGATCAATAATCTGGTCTGAACTCTAATAAACATATCTAAATTACAGTAAAATATAAGATTCAAAGGCTTTATTATCATGTGCACAGTTAAGAAATGCAACATTTCCTGAGCAATGAAATTCTTACTCTGCTCTCTGAACGAATACCAAGGTAATAGGTACACAACAATACTAATGAGGTAATAACACAGAACCAAACCACAGAATAACAAGAGGAAACAAGAAGAATGAAATGTGAAATTCCTTGGGTGACTATAGTGGACAGTGATATATGATATTAGAGATGACATGAACCTGAGATGGCATAAGCATATGTACAGTGTGCAAATGAGCAGTATACAAATTACAAATTAGCACCCAGTGTGCAAATTTCTCTGTAATGATAATACCAGTAGACTGTACATGATAATTAGCAGCAGAGTTGATATGGACATCAGACAGGGCGAGACTATGTACACTGTACAAATAAGCATTGTGCAAATTTAGCAACCGGTGTGTGAGTTCCTGTTTGCAAAGCTGTGTTGTGGAGTTTTGGGAGTTTGTTTGTTCAGGAGTCTAATGGCAGTGGGAAAGAGGGAGTTTTTCAGTCTGGTTGTCCTGCATTTCACACTTCTGTACCTCCAACCTGAGGGTAGAAGTGTGAATATTCTGTGCTGGGGGTGGGTGGGGTCCCAGAGGATGGTGCCAGCTCTCCTTTGGACTCTGTGGTGGTAGATGCTTTGCAGAGAGGGGAGTGGAGTCCTGATGTCCTTCTCTGTTGTCTTCACCACTCTCTGCAGGCATTTGTGGATTAGAGCAGTAGTGCTGCCATACTACGCAGTGATGCAGTTGGTCAGGATGCTTTCAATGATGCAGCTGTAGAAGTTGTTGAGGATCCTGGGGGACATGCCAAACTTCTTCAGCCTCCTCAGAAAGTACAGCCGCTGTTGAGCTCTCTTAACCAGCTCTGTGGTGTTGGGTGTCCACGTGAGGTCCTTGCTGATGTGGATGCCCTGGTATATAAAGCTGCTCACCCTCTCCCCCTCAAGCTCCCGGATGAACAGCGGCCGATGGGGTCTCCTCCTCCTCCTCTTCCTCATGTCCACTATCATCTCCTCTGTCTTGTCCGTGTTGAGGGTGAGGTTGTTGTCCTCACACCATGACATCAGGCTGGCTGCCTCCCTCCTGTAGGATGGTTCATTGTCACAGTGATACGTCCTATCACTGCTGTGTCATCCACGAACTTTTAGATGATATTGCCCTTGTGGGAGGCAACACAGTCATGGGTGAAGAGGCTGTAGAGGATGGGGCTGAGAACACAACCCTGGGGGACACCTGTGTTTGTGATGATGCTGGCTGAGGTCCTGCTACCCATCCTGACAAACTGGGGCCTGCCATTTAGAAAGTCCAGAAGCCAGTCGCAGAGGGTGGGGTGCAGATCAAGTGAAGACAGTTTGTCGGTGAGTTTGTGGGGATGACTGTGTTGAAGGCGGAGCTGTAGTCGACAAAGAGCAACCTAATGTAGGAGTCTTTATCTTCCAGGTGGGAGACAGAGTAATGGAGTGCTGCAGCAATGGCATCTGAGGTGGACCTGTTGGGCTAGTAGGCGTACTGCAGGGGGTCCAGGGTATCCAGTATGTTGTCCTGAATGAGGGGCAGCACCACTCTCTCAAATCACTTCGTGATGATTGGAGTGAGTGCTACCAGTCTGTATTCATTCAGACAGGTCGGCGGGCTCCTTTTGGGGAGAGGGATGATGGTTATGGTTTTGAAGCAGGAGGGGACTATGTTCTGGTTGAGGGAGAGGTTGAAGATGGATGTGAGAATGTCAGTCAGCTCGGCAGTGCATGCTCTGAAGGCCCACCCAGGGATGTTGTCTGGTCCTGCTGCCTTGTTGGGGTTGATACTCCTCAGTGCTTTGTTTGCCTGGCCTGGTGAGACTGTTAGTGGAAGGGGAGGGTGTGTGAGTGTGTGTCTCCTCTCTGCACTGTAGCTGGTGGTCTCAAAGCAGGTGTAAAATATGTTGAGATCGTCCAGCAGGCTGTCTGTGGAGCTTGTGGTGCTGCTGTTGGTCCTCTTGTAGTCTGTAATGTGTTGCAGGCCTTGCCACATGCTCCCCGGGTTATGAGTGGAGTAGAGGCTGTCCAGCTTTTCCCTGTACTGCCTCTTGGCTGTTGTTAAAGCCTTCCTCAGTCCATACTTTGCAGCTTTGTGCTCGACCTCATTGCCTGATTTAAATGCAAGAGAGCAAGCACGCAGCATCTGATGTACCTGACTGTTGATCCAGGGCTTCTGGTTGGTGAACTTCCTGACTTGTATGGTGGGTACGATGGTATCAACACATGTGCTGATGTACCCAGTCACATACTCAGCATATTCCTGTATGCTTACAGAAGAGTCCTCCCGGGTGGCTGCAGTTTTAAACACATCCCAGTCTGTACAGGCAAGACAGTCTTGTAGGGTGCTCTCAGCCTCTGGAGTCCAGCGTTTAATTTGCTTAATAACAGGGTTTGCTTGTTTCTGCTTTTGTCTGTAGGCTGGATACATAAACAGGGAGATGTGATCTGACTGCCCGAAATGGGGGCGGGGCGCCGCTCTGTAAGCACCGCGTATGTTGGAGTAAACATGATCCAGTGTGCTTTTACAGGTGGGAATGTCCACATGCTGGTAATATTTGGGGAGTACAGTCCGTAGATTGCACTGGTTAAAGTCACCAGCAACAATAAAAACAGCATCGGGACGGGTCGTCTCTACTACGCTGATGACATCATGGAGTTTGCTTAGCGCTACTGTGTAGTTGCTTTGCGGGTGAATGTAAACAGCGGCCAGAAACACAGCGGTAAATTCCCTCAGTAGATAATAGGGACGGCATTTCAGCAGTAAAAACTCCACATCAGGCGAATAAGTGTTTATAAACAGTCTGTACATCTCCACACCATGAGTTGTTTATAAACACACATACACCCCCTCCCCTCGTCTTACTCGAAGCTCCAGTTTTGTCTGCCCAATGTGTTGAGTGGGTCTGCAGCTGAATGGCACACTCTGGGATTCTGTCCGAGAGCCAGGTCTCACAGAAAATAAGGGCACAGCACATTCTTATCTCCTGTATAAGCTAACGTGTCAGTGTGAAAAAAGTAATGGTTATGTGACTAACAGCTATCTAGGAATAACTGCGCAACGATAGAAAAATATTACATTAAATCTATTTAAATTACACTACAATATTAAAACAGAAACATGTGTCAATAAATATTAGCTGTATCTGAGCAAGTATCTGAACACACACAATTGGAGCCACAATTCTCCTAACATTTTCTTAGGAGAAAAATGTCTCAAATTTACATGAACAATTCCAATCAACAGAAAAAGTCAGACATTTACGAATGAATGAATGAACGAATGAATGAAGGAATCTTTATTTCGGATAGTACAGGTTAAAAGAAACTGAATAATATAACAAAGGGGGAAAGCAAATCCAACAAGGTCAAATAAGACAATAACTCCTCTGATTATACAATTCAACATAAGTTATCCGAAATGGGTTATGGCTGAAGCTGCAGCTTATATTGCCCACCCATATTCCATCCAAGAATTCAAAAGAAAAAAAAACAAAAACAAGACATTTATGAGAAAGAAAGCTGTAAATTCAGAGAAAAACTTGGACCCCCTGGCGGGCTGTTTTTGGCCTGCGGGCCACATGTTTGACACCCCTGGACCAGCACATTAAAGATGCATAATTAGAGGTTTTACTTCCATGAAAAAGTCACATATCATAGATAATGATTTGATAGATAGATGGTGCGGTGCGGTGGAGCAGTGGTTAGCACTGCGGCAGCACAGCAACTCACCCTTGGCCATGGGATCCCTGGTTTGATCCCAGCCCCTGACCAACAGTGATCTGTGTGGAGATTGCATGTTCTCACCGTGTCTGCGTGGGTTTACTCCGGGATTTCTCCGGTTTCCTCCCACAGGGCAAAAACATGCAGGTTAGGTTAATTGGAGACTCTAAAGTGGCCCTAGGTGTGAATGTGTGTATGAATGGTTAAGGGATAGCGCCGTACCGTGGCTGCTTCATCCATCCAGGTGGATGCTCTCAATTTCCCCTCTGGGGATCAATAAAGTATACAAAATCAAAAAAAAAAAAAATCAAATAATCTCAGATAAACAAAAATTCACCTCAGATGGAGCTTCATTTGCTCTTTACAGCAACATAAAGTTTAGTCACTTTTTCTCAGTCATACAAAAACTTAAATTTGCACAGCTGTGGACAGTAAATGAGGGCTTCTTGCTCTAAAAACAATATTTAACTACACAGGTAGAAGCTAATGTAGGGGCAGAGTGCAGTTTAACTACTCATGCTGTGACAACAGAGGATCAGGTGGAATTCCCCTGGTGATCTGATTGCTAAAAGCGGGGACAGGTGTGTTCTGCTGGCCTGCTGTCAGTTCGGTGCTATTTCTGGCCACAAAATGAACCGACCTGCGGAGCACAGCGTCCGTGGTTTCTCCTGTCTCCAACCTGAAGCAGTCCTGAGTACTGCACTGGGAGATGAGCCAGACCACACCCATGGCGACAGTGGACCGATGACAATACACTGTGTACAGATAGTGCTCATGGGAGTTGTAGGTTTGTAGTCTCACACTGTGATAGGCTTATTATTTAGATGTTGCTTGAGAAAACTACAACCCGCCAAAGTGGCTAGTGAGACTGGCTGTCTTACCCGCCCGCCACCGGTGAAATGCACCCACCATGGGCAGGTGTTAATGTCAAGCCCTGAAACCAAGTAATCCTTACATACAAAGAAATCAAGGCAACTGTGTTCACAAAACAAGTTATATTTAATAAAGTGGAATGACACGGGGAATAAGTATTGAACACATGAAGAAAAAGAGGTGCAAAAAGGCATAGAAAGCCAAGAAACCAGCTGAAATCCATCAGAATTTAGGAAGCCATCCCTTCCCCCATGAGTGCAAATTAATTTCAGCTGATTAAGCCCTGACTGATAGCCTTTTAAAAGGTCTGTGAATATCAGATTGTCACACCACAAAGAACTGATGATGGGTAGAAGCAAAGAGCTCTCTCTACACCTTCTCAACCTTATTGTTGCAAAACATAACACAGGGTTACAAAAATAATTTTTTTGTAAGTTGTCTGTTTTTTCAACTGATTTAAGACAGTTTTGCACTGCTGAATCAAAAATTGACATCCATTTCTCTCGATCAGGTGCTAAGTAAAAACCTGTACTTACTTAGTACTGTGCATGTACAAAGGTAAGTACATGTAAATTGAATGTTACGTCATCATTGTTCAAAATTCAGAGCATTTCAAGACATAAAAAAGAATTTTGCATCATATAAAGCGAAAATATCCGTATATGTAAACAAAAATGTATAAAACAACATGTGGCCCTACCTCAAAAAGTTGACCTGAATGAACAAAACCAATGTGATTTTTGGATTAAGCACATCAAAATTGTCCTAAATCAGCTAAAAAAAAAAACTTAGACAATAAATCTGGTGTTGACCAGTGTAATGATGGCATTGGTTACAGGTGCTTTCCTAAACTGCTGAATTTTCCAGTGAGTACTGTTGGAGCCATCATTCGGAAGTGGAAAGAACTTCATTTTACCATAAACCGGCCATGACCAGGAGCTCCTTGCAAGATTTCTGACAGAGGAGTCAAAAGGATTATCAGAAGAGTTATGGTACTGCTGTTTCAAAGAAAACAATAAGTAATGCACTCAACTGACATGGGCTCTATGCCTGCTCACCTCACAAAACTCCACAACATTTTACTGCATGACATTTGGGCAAGCCAGTAAAATACTGGCTTGCCCAAATGTCCAAATGACCAGACTAGTCTGGTCAGATGAGACCAAAATTGTATGAGAGGCTAAACACTAAGGAAGAAAAGGACTTGTATTGATTGGCTAGACAGAGATCGAGCTGGAAAGATTAGGTTGATTAAGGACAGAAATGGTAATGTACTAACGGGTGATGAGTGCGTTGAGAAGGTGGAAGGAGTACTTTGAAGAGCTGAGAGAGAGAGAGAGAGAGAGAGGGAGAGGGAGAGGAGGATGGATGAAGAAAAGATGGTGAACAAGGAAGTCCCAAGGATTAGCAAGGCAGAAGTGAGGGCAGCTTTGAAGAGGATGAAGAATGGAAAGGCACTTGGTCCAGATGACATACCTGGGGAGGTATGGAGATGTTCAGGAGAGATGGCCGTGGACGTTTTAACCAGATTGTTTAACATAATCTTGGAGAGTGAGAGGATGCCCGAGGAGTGGAGAAGAAGTGTTTTGGTACCAATTTTCAAGAACAAAGGTGATGCTTAGAGCTGTAGTAACTACAGAGGCATAAAGTTGATCAGCCACGCTATGAAGATGTGGGAAAGAGTTGTTGAAGCCAGGTTAAGAGGAGAGGTGACAATCAGTGAGCAGCAGTACAGTTTCATACCAAGAAAGAGTACTACAGATGCAATGTTTGCTTTAAAAATGTTGATGGAGAAGTATAGAGAAGGTCAGAAGGAGTTGCTCTGTCTTTGTGGATCTAGAGAAAGCATATGATAGGGTGCCAAGAGAGGAAGTGTGGTACTGTATGAGAAAGTCAGGAGTGGCAGAGAAGTATGTGAGGGTGGTGCAGGACATGTATGAGGACAGCGAGACGGTGTGAGATTTGCTGTAGGAGTGACAGATGCATTCAAGGTGTGGGTGGGGTTACATCAGGGATCGGCTCTGAGCCCCTTCTTGTTTGCCATGGTGATGGACAGGGTGGCAGATGAGGTCAGGCAGGAGTTTCCGTGGACCATGATGTTTGCAGACGACATTGTGATCTGCAGTGAGAGTAGGAAGCAGGTGGAAAAGAACCTGGAGAGGTGGAGGTATGCTCTGGAGAGAAGAGGAGTGAAAGTCAGTAGAAGCAAGACAGAATACATGAGTGTGAATGAGAGGGAGGCAGGTGTAACAGTGAACAGTGAAACTCTCAACTGGCTCCAGAGAAGGAAAATAAAGCTGCTAGAATGGCCCAGTCAGTCACCTGACCTGAATCCAATTGAAAATCTATAGAACGAACTGAAGATCAGAGTTCATAGAAGATACCCACGAAACCTTCAACATTTGAAGACAGTTTGTGTGGAAGAATGGGCTAAAATCACTCCTGAGCAATGCCTGCGCCTAGTTTCTCCAACAGGAGGCGTCTGGAAGCTGTTATTATCAACAAAGGCTTTTCAACTTAATATTAAATGAATTGCACCAAGCGTATTCAGTACTTATACCCTGTGTCATTCCACTTTATTAAATATAACTTGTTTTGTGAACACAGTTGCCTTGATTTCTTTGTATGTATGGATTACTTGGGTTGTTTCTGATATCTGGTGAAAATGTCAAGTCAATGGCTCCATTAGAAATATGCTTAATGATAAATGTTGATGCGCTCAATGCTTACTTTCTCCTCTGTGTGTGTGTGCGTATGTGTATGTACACACACTTTGGTAATTGTCTAGATTAGCATAAAAAAATTACACTGTTACAGGGTTAAGAATTTATCCAACATACATATGAGTGCTGCAAATTCACAAGAAAAAAGTTGAAAAATTGTGATGAAAGTAGTAAATTTATGGGGGGGACTGAAAGTTTATAAGAGCAAAGTGACTGAGAAAAACTGAAAACATATGAGAAAAAGTAGCACATTTATTAGAAAAAGGTTGCAAATTAACAAAAAGACAAATTTACAAACAAAAAGTTGCAAATTCACAGTGAAAAAAGGAGCATGTTTATGAGAAAAAAAATTATAAATTTACAGGTAAAAAGTCACAAATTTTCTGAAAAAGTTGCTAATTTATGAGAAAAGATCACAAATTTCAGGAAAAAATGTCCCTATTTACAACAGAAAAAGTTGTGAATTTATGAGAACGTTGTTAACTTACAAGAAAAAAGTCACTGAGAGAAAAAAGGGGAAAATTTATAAGAAAAAAGTTGTAAATTCAAGAAAGGGACAAATTTCAAGAAAAAATATTGTAATTTACAAGAAAAGTCACAAATGTATTAGAAAAAATTGCCAATTTATGAGGAAAAAAGTTGTACGTATCAAAGTAAAAAGTCACAAATTGACATAGCATACAAACACTTGACAGAATTAAAATTGATGGGTTGATGATGGGTTGATGCACATTATTAAAGCACACAAATCCAGGTGGACAAAAGCAAAAGACCTTGTGAAGATGTTGGCTGAAGCTGGTAAGAGTGTCATTATCCACAGTGACACTAATCCTGTACCAGCTAGAAAAAGTCACAAATTTACAAGTAAAATGTAAAAAAAAAAAAATTCTCGAAAAAATTTGCTGATTTATGAGAAAAAAAGTCACAAATTTCTGGAAAAAATTTATAAGTTATAAATTTACAAGAAAGAAGTCACAAAATTATGACAAAAATTGCATGTATATACAAGAAAAAAGTATAAAATATACAATGAAAAGTTGCAAATTTAAAAGAAAACACACTTTTTTGCATTTATGTTTAGCATTGGTGCTTCAAATGCATTCTATTCAGTTATGCAACATGAGCTAGAAAGGTTTGATGCTGTTGATTCATGATCTTGAGTATAAATGATCCATTTTAATATCTGTCTGCTTTTGTTTTTACAGTTTGTCTTTAAAAGACCCCCCCCCCCCCATTTTATTATGGACTTCATATTTTCAAACAAGGGTATGGTAGGGTAATTCTGAAGTTAATCTATGAATCAAATATGGCATAAAATTGGTGTTGTAGCGTTAACTGCTGTGTGTGTGTGTATTACCAACAGAGGGCAGTGTAACACTAGATTTAAAAAAAAAATAAAAATACAAACCCCTGAAGGGAAATTGCTGCTCTTTTTCCACATCATTTTTTTTTTTTTTTTTTAGCATTTGTTGAGACTATTTATTTTTTAAACAAACAGAGGTAACGTTGACCTCGTCTCACTCTGAAAATCCCACCATGGTCTGTTGTTTTTGGACAGGCAGGCTACAAGGCTGCCCTTCTCTTAGGTTTACATTTCTAACTTTAGACTAATCCACAAGTTCACCCTGCTTGTTTTCATTTCCCTCGCTCCAGTAATTTCCCATCGCTACGCCAGCCGGCCTCTCCGTTTGTCCTCAGCTCATCCTTCTGTTGCTTCCTTCTTTTGTATTGACTTCATCATTCCATCTTGTTTGGCAAGTCTATATTTTCCATCATTGTAACACTTTCATTCTGATTTGGTCTTTTCCTTTTTTTCTTTTCTTTTTTTGGTGCTAAAAACTTGTGCTGCACTGATATTTGACCACTTTTTTATTATAATTTTAAAGAATTTACTTTTTAATCTTTCAACTTCTGCATTGGTCTCCCTTCAGGCTATGATTGTCCAATCGTAGAGGGCGTATTTGATTATGCGGCAGCAGTAGGGGGCGCTACGCTGACAGCAGCTCAATCTCTGCTGGACCAAAAGTGTGAGGTGGCCATCAACTGGGCCGGAGGGTGGCACCATGCAAAGAAGTAAGATGACAAGCTGATGTGTGAAAGCTGATTTGGGAATGCTTCAGTATATATATTACTGAAATCACTATGTCCAAGGCCTAGAATGCACTAAAAGGCTTTTAACATTTTAACCAAATTTAAAGACGTGAGTGAACACAGAGCTCGTATAGTTCCTGTATTGTGTGATAGTGTGCCAAGAGAGGAAGTGTGGCATTGTATGAGGAAGTCAGGAATGGCAGAGAAGTATGTGAGGGTCGGTGCAGGACATGTATGACAGTGGTGAAATGTGCTGTAGGAGTGACTGATGGATTTAGGATGTTATGGGATCATATCAGGGATCAGCTCTGAGTCCCTTATTGTTCTTGAAGGACAGACGAGGTCAGGCAGGATTCTCCGTGGATCATGATGTCTGCAGATGACATTGTGTTCTGTAGTGAGAGTAGGGAGCAGGTGGAAGAAAACCTGGGGAGGTGGAGGTATGCACTGGAGACAAGAGGAATGAAAGTCAATAGATGCAAGACAGAATACATGAGTGTGAATGAGAGGGAGGCAGGTATAACGGTGATGTTGCAAGAAGTAGAGGAAGTGAAGGTGGATAAGTTTATATATCTGGGGTTATCCAACGCATTGGACAGTGCACAAGAGAGGTGAAGCAAAGATGCAGGCAGGGTGGAGACAAGTTTCAGAGGTGATTTGCGACAGAAGGAAAATGGCTAGAAGGAAAGGGAAGGGTTGCAAGATGGTAGTGAGACCTGCTATGATGTGTGGTTTGGAGATGGTAGCACTGACAAAAAGAAGCGGCCCCAACATTGTTCCAGAAGGGTTGGATCACTTGCAACACTGCTCACTCCACAGGAAAACAAATCTAACACGATAATCAGTAGGACCACCAAGATGATCAGGACTTTCAGGATCAGGGTTGGGGCCCAAAATCTGCCTGAGTATCTTTTGGTGTTTGCCTGATTTTTATTTATTTATTTTTTTTTGTTAAATACATTTTCAGTTATTTTCACTTGTCTATTCTTCCAGGGATGAGGCCTCGGGTTTCTGCTACGTGAACGACGCCGTGTTGGGGATCCTCAAACTCAGAGAGAAATACGAGCGAGTCCTCTATGTAGATGTCGACCTGCATCACGGAGACGGTACACGCATATGTGCATAAGGTGTACTTGTTTAAAAAAAACTGCAGAATAGAAAGTACATAAAGATTTTTCACCTTCTGCATGTGCAGGTGTGGAAGACGCCTTCAGCTTCACTTCCAAAGTCATGACCGTGTCCCTGCACAAATTCTCTCCTGGCTTCTTCCCAGGTCAGTCCTTCCCCCTGTTGCGAAGGCAGTACACTATGATATGATGTCTCTTATTGTGAAGCATTTACTGCATTTACATGACATTATGAAAAATCTATTTATTGTGTTAGTCCAGTTAAAATGACTTTTAAAACACATGTTAACATCTTAAGGCTCTTTTTTGTGTTATGCTAGTATATGAAGACGGATGGAACCTTATATTTGTTCTCTGTGCAAATTTCATCCATATTTCTGCACATTTATTAAGACTTTACAGATATGGTCCAAACATAGTGATACTGCTGGAAATATCGGCACCAGTGTTTTACAATGTTGCTAAAAGTTCAGCAGTACAAGCAAAACAGAGTGATGAAAAATCCTTTAAAAAAAAAAAAAAAGGTGGATGTTCATGTCAGTTTTTGTCATTGTTAATATCAGGGAAACAAATTTTTCATCCACATGTTGATGTAGACAAAGAAAACAGCAGTCTCTGATTTCACTTATTTCACTTATTTCTTCATAGATAAATTATCAATATCTCCTCCACTGTCTTCACATTTGTTGTCAGCAGATATTTTTGACTCTTTTGACTCTTGGGGTATCTTTTGTCACCCTCTAGTGGATTAATTGCTTAAAATCCATGCCTACATAAAGTAGGTATGGAAGTATGAAGGCGGTGATGTTGAAAACGTTTAAAACGGGCACATCTGTTTTTGTATGTAAATGGAGGATAAAAGAACCCTTAGGTCTACTGAAATTGCACTAAATCAAATTACTTAAAGTTAGACTAATGCAGCTAGATAATGCACTTGAGAGGCAAATTTCTTCAGTTGGCCCCAAACCGGTCCCAGCACTCTGCACGTGCTCCCAAGTTTCTTGCTCTGTGCTTTGACCTGTTAGTTGTGCGGCTCAACTTAACAGACACAAAGATGGTGGGTGATAGAGCTCTGAAGTTGTCTATGTTTTCATCAATCATCCTGCTACCAGTTAGACGCTAGCTAAATTGTTTCTCGACTGGTATGTAGCATGATGGGTCAAGCAGAAAATGGTCCAGTACTAACAATCTAAAATGGGCAAACTGTCCTTCAATAGAAAAGGAACTGTATGAGTATGATCACATGTGTAAATCAAGGTGGGGACAAGGGGACATGCCACACCCCCCCCCCAACCTGGAAGAAAGAAACAATTGTCATTAATTTGCAACAATTTTGGACATTTTTCTTGTAAGTTTGCCAAAATCCCAAAACCTAGGAATAAGCCCTGACTATAATAATACTTATAGTGTCCCCCTGAATATTTACTCTGGGGAAAACGTTCTGCTTATTGTCCAGGGAAATGAAATATCTTCCCATGAGTATGATACATCCTGTATGTGTGTGTGTTGACATTAAGCAACCTCTAGTGGTTGTGGAAGTAATAACATAAAGAAACACGGCAGAGGGTTACAGTTACAGTCTGTTTAAACTAGACCCTCAACCTTCACTAAAACCATTTCCCAAAACCTAACCCAAACATTTTTGTGTCAAACCAGCTAAAAATATGTTTGAAATGCTTTAGAGAAGTGACTCTTCAAACTGAACATGAGTCTTAAACGAGGAAGTGAAAATAAACATGCAGTTATAAAAAGTCATGATGAATCCAACTTGAGTCTCCAGAGTGGAAATGCATTTTCTAAATATTCTGTCCACCATCCAACCCTTGTAAGTCCCTGTTCACGCTAGATGAAGACCTTGCTTTGTTCTCCACGACCTGCACGATCTATTAGAATGTGGCTGGATCACGGAATGATGGGGAAATCTCTTCAGTGTGAAGGGAATCATGACGCTTCTATGCTTTTTCATTCTCCATGTCCCGGAGACATTCTCCTGCCCCCCCCCCCCCACCACCACCACCACCATGCTCTATATGTCAGCAGCACGTTCCTTTGGCGATCCTACCACGTACACCCACGATCTCAACATGCTCCGGATACAGCCCTCATTGGACTGTGTCAGGATGCAGCTTCACAATAGAAGATCACGCCACCCTAGCATGATGCCACAGCCACAGGTGTCATCAGTCCTACTTCAAATTTTTGAAGACCAAACCACGCCGGTGCATGTGGGCCCCACGACTTTGATACAATGCCGCCGCTACACTCCACCCAGGACCTGATACGATGCCACCACACTCATTCACTGCTACAACCTCGCTATGGAAGTTTAGTGCATGCTCAAAACTCTCCTTGCGCTATCACCCATAATGGTGATCCCAGTATGTATGTTCTTGATACACTCCCAAAGACCTCACAAAGACCCTGCAAAGATTTTCCAGGTTCTGGCTGAGGGGTTTTCATCCAGTGTGAGTTAAGTTTTAAGAGGATTTGGGAGGTTTTGAAACTTGGAGACACATTGAAGATCATACATATGAGCGTATTCTGAGGTGAAGAAGTTGAGTTCATCTTTTATTTGGAGGACTTGTTGTAAAGGGGCATATTGCCACCCGAGGACATACTGGAACCAATAAATCGATTCCCCTCCTTGTGCCTGAAGTCCACTTAATGCTCCAAATGAGCTGTAAACTCAACTTTTCTTAACTGTGCTTGGAAACATATTGAGTGTTAAATGTCTGTGTGAATTCAGGTACAGGCGACGTGTGTGACACGGGGTTGGGTAAAGGCCGCTGGTACGCCGTGAACGTCCCACTAGAGGACGGTATCCAGGACGACAGATACTACCAGGTTTTTGCCAGGTACGCACATATGTAGTTACATATTAGAGGCACCTTGAAGGAAACTTTTGAATTTCCTATAAAATCCCAGAGGAGAACGCCTATTTTCTTGTCCTTCTCCAACACGACTACATCATCCTAAGAGGTTAAAGCTCAGGGTCATCCACGGAGCACAACATGCTGTGTCAGCATTTTAACATGGGCAATTTAGCAGGGAAATCCTTCCATTGTGAGGGCTCCAACCTCAGGCTCTGTAGCTGAAGGACTTTCTATAGTGAACACTTGAGACAAGTGAGAGGAAAGTATTAAGATCATTTTGTTTGGGAGAAATAGCAGTATGGGTCACATAGCAACCTTGTCTTTGTAAATTAAGGTTTAAACTTATATGCAAATAATGCCAAAAAATGATCCAAGATTACATATTCCCCAAGTTTTGATAGAAAAATTATCAAAACATACAGTACAAACTATTTCATACAGTCATCAGAACATTTCTGGATTTTACAATATCTCTCATTATATCTAAATATTATTAATATCATTGTAAAGATAATAAGAACTGTTGGTTTTCCAGCACGGCAAAAACTGAGACTTAAGTAAGAGATGTAAGATATTTCTTCTTCCTGTGCAGTTTTTTTTTTTGTAAAAGTTGGCATATAGTTTGCTTATTTTGAGTAAAATTATCTGCCAACAGAGCAAGAAAATCAAGATTTCTTAAAATAAAGAAAATTATCTTGAAGCAAGTGAAATCATCTTACAGCAAAAACTGCATGGGAGAAGAAATATCAGACAAAAACAAGCTCATGCAGCCTTGATTTAAAATATTTAAGCTTACCTAAATTTCAGTTTGTGCAATGGATGTCCTAATTTCAAAAGCAAGGGAAAGTCCTATTTGCATCTGTTTAATGTAGGTAATTGCTTGGTCTGAACATGTGTTAGTAACAATTTAAATATTATATTAAAGCTGCAATTGGCAGAATAATTTTGTTTAAATTTGAAAATAAATCATCTATCATTCTTTATTAATTTGTAATGGAAGTTGCCTAATAGGACAGCTACACCGCAGCATTTCCTCTGGGCTCTGTTCAGCCTGCAGACACTTTCACACCCATGATGGTTTCTTTGACCAATCACAGATCTTTTGATTGCACAGGGGCTTTGCTATCGGCTGCTCTAAGAAAGCTGCAGGTCTTCATACATATATTTTGGATGGAGAGTGGCTAAGGACAGGAAAGGGAGTGGGAATGCATTGCCCCCCCCCCCCCCAAACTTAAAGCATTTTCTTTTTTTTGTGGGTTTTAAGATTTCTGCCCACTGCACCTTTAATTTTTTTGTAAGATTCTGGAGGACAGACGGATAATTCTGTAAATTGTACTGACTGAAATCCAGTAGAAGTGCCATTTTTTAAAATTAATACCAGGCACTAATTGAATGCTGCCTGCTGGCCACAGCCGTTTCCTGCTCTAAAGAGTAAATGCAAACTGCCCCTCAGCCACTAGGAGGCTCCCAAACTATAAGTTCACAGTCAAAATATGTTTGGAGGAGAATTAAAATTACCTTCAACTTTTTTCTTTCAGTCATTTATTCATCTTAAACTGCTTAATCATTTTCGAGTTGCGGGGGGCTGCAGCTGGAGCCTCTCCCACCATCTTTGAGTGAGAGGCAGAGTCCACCCTGGACAGATCGACAGTTTGTCACAGGGCCAGCGTCAACTTTTTTCACTCATAGATTTACAGCTATTTTCTCTTAAACTTGCAACTTTTTTCCTCAAATTTCCTCCTTTTTTTCCTCATAAATTTTCAAGTTTTTCATTTTAAATTTTTCATAAATGTGGTACTTTTGTCTTGTAAATTTGCAACCTTTTCTCATAAATTTCTGACTTTTTTTTCTCAAAAATTGGCAACTTTGTTTCTAATGAGTTTGCTACTTTTCTCGTAAATTTGCAACTTTTTCCTCATAATACAAACAATTGCCAATTTAATTTGCAATTTTTTCTCGTGATTTTTTTGATACATTTGTGACTTTTTTCTCATAAATTTTCAATTATGTTGTCACTGAGACTTTTTTCCTCATGAATTCACAGTTTGCCTTATATCAAATCCCCCATCAAAACAAATCTACATTGTCTATAAAATGGTATCTTATGCCCTTTTTTCACAGTTTGGTGTCAAAATCTTTTTGCTTTTCCTCGTCCTTCAAACGCCAGGATCTGTGAATAGTTCCACCCACATTCCATGAGGCCAATAGTGGCTAGCGCTACAGTATACAGAATAAATGCTGTGAACTTTCTCATTATAACTTAAACTTTTTTCTTATATATTTGCAATGTTCATATGGATACTAGTTACATTTTTCATTATTCTATGTTAATTTTTTTTCTCTTCATCTAGTCAGTAACCCAACTGTATTTTTTTTAATGTTTTTGTCCCCCCCCCCCCCATGTTAAAGGGTTTGAATTCTTCATTTAAAACACAGGGGCCTCCTGAAAAGCTAGAAACAGCCCTGCTGCTAAATGACATGCATCATCACCATCAGTGATGTTTGTGGTCATCTTTATCCACAGTGTGATGCAGGAAGTGCGGGCGCAATTCAACCCAGAGGCCATAGTGATGCAACTGGGGGCCGACACCATGGCGGGCGACCCCATGTGCTCCTTCAACATGACCCCAGTGGGAGTGGGCAAATGTCTGCAGTTCATCCTCCAGTGGCAGCGACCTGCACTTCTGCTGGGAGGAGGTAATCACCATGAGCAATATGTGTCTGTTTGTTAATTTTTGGATAAATATTCACTGAATTTAAATCTGAGTATGCAAATGTAATGGTCCCCCTCAGACACTAGGGGGGGCCCCAAGCCACATGCTCGCCCTCAACATTTTTTTTGGGGGGGAAATTAAAGTTGTGTTCAGTTTTTTTCTTGTAAATTTCCTTTTTTTTCCCCCTCTCGCTTAAACGTGCAGCTTTTCTCATACATTTGTGACTTTTTTCTCATATGTTTTCAACTTTTTTCTCATAATTTTGTGATGTTTTGCTCCTAAATTAGTAACTTTTTTGTCATGAATTAGCTACTTTTTTCTTGTGAATTTGCATCTTTTCCTCATACATTTGTGACAGTTTCTTTAAATTTGCAACTTTTTCCTTAATTTAAAATTTTCTCATAATTTACAACTTATTTTCCTCGAATTTATTATATTTTCCTGTCAATCTTTAGCTTTTTCTTGTAAATTTGTATTTTTTTCCTTGTAAATTTGAAACATTTTTCCTATAAATTTGAAACTTATCTCAAAATTGTACATTTTTTTCATGATTTTGCTACTTTATTCCTTGTAAATTTTCTTTTTTTTTACTTGTAAATTTGTGACCTTTTTCCTCATAAATTTACTCCTTTTTTTTCTAATAAATTTACTACTTTTTTTCCTTGTGAATTTGCTATTTTTTCTTGCAAAATTACAGAGTTCATATGGATGATGGTTAGCTTTTTATTCTATGTAGTGGTTTATTTTTTTCTGTTCATCTAGATACTTTTAATGTTTTTGTTGGAAGGGAAGAGTTTTTTTTTTTCCATTTTAGAGTTTGAACTCGTCGCCCATTGCAAATCTAGAGGCCTCCAACCACAATATGGCATAGGGCCCCCAAAAATCTAGAAACAGCCCTGTCGACAGTGTGTCATATCTCTTGTGTGCGTTTGTATTTGCTTTGACTCACTCAGTCACAATTCCAGCCTCTCAGAAGCACACACTCGGCACCCTGTTCTAGACCCCTCAGCCCTTGGCCAGATGATAGCTGCTAATTATGCGACACAATGAAGCCATTTTGCTCCACTACAATCCCACCTCTCTTCCTTTCTCTGCCCTGCTCTCTGTCCTACATACTTTCTCTCTGTGTTGTATCCTTCCCTCTGTTTGAGTCCATCCTCTTGGTCTTCTGAGTCCGTCTGTCTTTTGTCTATGAGATTGATATTTTGTGGTCATCAAATTGTATCATAATTTGACTAAAATATATAAAAATGCTAATGATATTTAACACTGCTGATGAAGTTATGAGGTTGGTTCAGTTTGTCAGGTTTATAGTTAAATGAAGAATTTATGGACTGATTTTCATGATAATTTTAGTGTGGATGCAGGCCCGCTTCTAATTTTTTGGGAGCTCTCTGTAAGATTGTGTTTGAGGGGGGGGTTGACATGGTGAAGAATTTAAAGCCTTTAACAATCCTTTTTGGGGAAAAAAAATTTACTCCCTCATGACAAAAACATTAAATCATTAAATATACAACTTTAAAGGGGTCAAACTGAAATTAGTCTACTGGTCACCTAATTATCCCAAAATTTTCAAAACAGTCAGTTCTCTTAAAAAAATACACAGCCTTTATCTCGTTTTTCTCTCCCAGAAATGTTTTTGACTTTTTTGTAGAAATCGTTAACGTCACGTTTAGAAAAAGCCAACCCACTGCCGTCCTTGAGACCAGCCCACTGCTCTATCATTGGCCCGCCTAGCTGTCTGTTGTGTATATGGAAATGGTGCTAAAGGTAGCCTATTAGCCCCCAAGCTAACACTGGTAACGGGAAGCTCGAAGCGAGCGTGGCTTGTTATTTTCTTCAGATCTTAGTCACCCTAATAACCATCCCTGTTACCACCAGCTTCGGTTTGTGGTGATTGGTGGAGCGTGTGGTTTTTTTTTTCTTCGTCGATCGCTAGTCTTTTCAGCCAGTAGCATTCCTCGTTCCCCGTCCCCTGGTCGTGCAGGACGAGGTGAGGTGACCTCCGGTAGCTGAGGGTGGGCCCCTTTGAGGCTGAGGGCCCGGCACTCTTCCTCCCCGGCGGATCCCCAGAGAACGAGCACCATCACATGCAACATCAGTGTGACTCATCATGAAGCAAATATGCGTGATGCAGAGGTTTGTGGCGCCACAGGGGTCCTGCATCTCCGTCTTCAGCCATGGACGTTTGTTGGGGGTCCCTCCCCTAGACCAACTGCCTTCCATGGCTGGGGTGTCGAGAGCTTGGTCCACCCTGTAGAAAGGTTGCCTGCCAAGGCTTTCCGAGACCCTTCTTCCCGTGCAACTGTCTGTCCTCCTCTGCCTTCACAGCCGTTGGGAGTTCGCTCTCCTCTCCGCCTGTTCCGCCGTTGGGACATTTGTTGCTGTAACAAAACTTGGGTTTTACGTGAGTGATTTGTTTCATGCTGCACAACCCCCAACCTGGAGGACCAGGGTGCACTCTTTAGTCTGGCCTCTACCCCATGCGTTCCTGTTCGACATGGTTGAACCTTCTGGGAGCACTAGGCTCCCGTCGACATAGCTCCGGGGGTTGCTGAGGCACGCAAGCCGCTGCACCCCGACAAGGTATGTGCACCATTGGCAGCGGGAGCGTGTGGTACTGGCGATTTAGTGTGGCATCTCGGCGGGGTTGTTGGGCGGGGGGGGGGGGGGGGGGATGACGTGAAATGCACAGACGACTGCAGATTGGTGAACCAGCGCTGCTCATCCAAGCTGGAAGGAGCTGGCTAGAAGCTACTCAGCTAATGGCTAACTGAGTAAGAGGGAGGGTGGAGTTGAACAGCTGAAGTCTGTTTCTTAAAGTGACAGGCTATAAATCAGAGCGTTGGAAGAAAGCCAAGAAAATAAAAAACAAATTTGCTTCAGTAATTAAAAAATTAAAGAAAATGTGACCAAAATTTTTCACAAGCACTTCATTAAGACATGAGTGAGCTGTTAAAATGTGTAAAAAGTGCTGTCAGTGACCCCTTTAAGTTTTTAATTTAGCATTTTTAAGGCAGCACAGCAACTCACCCTTGGCCGGGGGATCCTGGGTTCGATCCCAGCCCCCGACCAACAGTGATCTGTGTGGAGTTTGCATATTCTCCCCGTGTCTGTGTGGGTTTACGCCGGGATTTCTCCGGTTTCCTCCCACATGCCAAAAACATGCAAGTTAGGTTAATTGGCATCAAACTGGGGATTCTAAATTGTCCTTAGGTATGACTGTCAGAGTGAATGGTTGTCTGTCTCTCTGTGTTGGCCCTGCGATGGACTGGCGATCTGTCCAGGGTGTACCCTGCCTCGCCCAAAGATGCTGGAATAGGCTTCAGCACCCCCGCGACCTGAAAAGGATTAAGTGGAAGCAGATGAAGATGAAAAAGTTAATTTTCTTCAATTTTAACAATGTTTATTTTTATGCTAACATTGTGTAAGGTTTTGTCCTTTTTCTTTAAAGATAGCGTTTTTATATTTATTTAACTTCAAGCTATTTTCATTTTAATGCCAACATTTAAGTTTGGGCCATCTTAGCTTTTAAGTTTAACTTTGTTTCATTTAGGCCACATCAGTTTTACACCACGTTCCAAATTATTATGCAAATGATATTTGTCTCTGATTTTCCTAAATAGTCGATGCAAATGACAGTCAGTATAATTTTCAAGTCATCAGCCTTTAAAGCAGAATTCAAATTTTAGTGGACAAACCTCCCAATGATAACTATTTTTTTTTTTTGCAAAAATAAAAAATGCACTTTTCCAAATTATTATGCACAACAGAGTTTCAAAACATTTTATTGGTTGTAAAGAACTGAAAATGGTCCTTTATTAAATTTGCAGCATTAGGAGATAGGGCTGTCACGGTAGAGGAATTTCCCCTGCGGTGATGGTGAACGGCTCAGCACCGCGGTATGCGGGATTATTGCAAATGTTTTTAGGACCCTGTGGTCTCGTAATTTAAACAGGGTTTATAACTTATGTGGCACGCGATGGAAGCTGTGAGAAACTCACTGCAGCTCCGCTCTCAACTTTATTTGTGTGTGTGACAGTCGTGCAGAGCACCACTCTTTCTACAGGGATGAGCTGCTGATTCTGTTTAAAAAAAACAAAACAAAACAACAAAAAAAGAATTTTCTTGAAGCAGTGGCGGGAACTACGGGGTGTGTGGACTGGAGACTGCAGCGACATTCAGCTTATTGAAGCAGGACAGCCTCCTTACAGGATCATGCATGGCTCTTGTCTCTGTGATTTTTGCCGCTGTCCGAAAAATCACATTCAAACAAACTTTGGCTCTCGGAGCTCATACATAGGAGCATACACAGTCAGGACCATACACACTCGGAAGGAAATGACACGCTTTGTGCCCTTTCAGTGCTCACAGTCACGGCTGTATTTAGCAAGGAGTCCAAACACTTTCACCACTAACTGCCTGCTGGAGTCCGTTTGGAGAGAGACCCACACAGTGCTGCCACCGTCAGCACCTGGCGGCGGCAGCACCGGGTGCTGTGGAAGCTTCTAGAATACCGTGTCCGAACATGCTGTTGGCAATAAAAGTACACTTCATTTGACAAGTTATTTAATAATCAATAAGGGCACATAAGTGAACAACGAGATATAGCCACACACAAAAAAATGAACACTGCGGTTGTTGCGGTTGGTCGTTTTCCTCCACGGTAGGCGTGTCCATAGCGCGGCATTACATAATAATTACGGTTATCGCGACAGCCCTATTAGGTCATATTTACTGAAATCTAAAGCTATTTCAATCAAAAACATCTTAACAGGCCAAGTTACATGTTAACATAGGACCCCTTCTTTGATATAACCTTCACAGTTCTTGCATCAATTGAACTGGTGAGTTTTTTGGAGAGTTCTGCTTGAATTTCTTTGCAAGATGTCAGAATAGCCTCCCACAGCTGCTGTTTTGATGTGAACTGCCTCCCACTCTCATAAATCTTTTGCTTGAGGATGCTCTAAAGGTTCCCAATAAGGTTGAGGTCAGGGGAGGATTGGGGCCACACCATGAGTTCCTCTCCTTTTATGCCCATAGCAGCAGCATGAGATGGTGCATTGTCATACATGAAGACAATTTTGCTATGGAAGGCACAGTTCTTCTTTTTGTACCATGGAAGAAAGTGGTCAGTCAGAAATTCTATATACTTTGCCGAGGTCATTTTCACACCTTCAGGGACCCTAAAGGGGCCTACCAGATTTCTCCCCATGATTCCGGCCCTAAACATGACTCCGCCACCTCCTTGCTGACATTGCAGCCTCATTGGGACATGGTGGCCATCCACCAACCATCCACTACTTCATCCATCTGGACCATCCAGGGTTGCACGGCACTCATCAGTAAACAAGACTATTTGAAAATTAGTCTTCATGTATTTCTGGGCCCACTGCAACCGTTTCTGCTTGTGAGCATTGGTTAGGGGTAGCTGAATAGTAGGTCAATGTGTAATTGCAAGCCTCTGGAGGATTCTACACCTTGAGGTTCGTGGGACTCAACAGGCACATGTTTGCTGCTTTGTAGTTGCATTTTAGCAGCTGCTGTCTTAATCCAATAAATTTGTCTGGCAGAAACCTTCCTCATTATGCCTTTATATGCACAAACCTGTGTGTGCTCTGAATCAGCCACAAATTTCTTCACAGTATGATGATCATGCTTAAGTTTTCGTGAAATATCTAATGTTTTCATACTTTGTCCAAGGCATTGCACTATTTGATGCTTTTCGGCAGCAGAGAGATCCTTTTTCTTTCCCATATTGCTTGGAGCATCCTTATTAAGTAGTTTTCCTTTAATTGGGCTTACCTGGAAAACTAATTATGACAGGTGCCTGAGATTGACATCAGTGATCCAAAGAGCCCTGAGACACAATACCATCCATGAATTTAATTGAAAAACAAAAAATTGAATGTTTATGACACTAAAATCCTATTTGCATAATAATTTGGAATGCGGTGTAGTGCTAATATTGTGCAATTTAAGCCATTTTAGCTTTTGACCTAGAATTGATAAAATAGCTATCTTCAGTATAACCTATTTCTCCTTTCATGCTAATGTGTAAGCTTTGAGATAGCATTTTTTTTTTTTAGCTTTAAACTTTTATTTTTATACTATTTTTTTTTTCACTTTAGGTGGCATCAGCAGAGTTGCCAACTTTTCAGAAAAGCTTGGGGTGAGGTTTAGAGTGAGTTGTGCATGGGGGAGACTGGGGGTATGGGTGGAGTGAGTGTGCATGCAATACCTTTAAACAGTTTATTTTTTTCAACAAATATACTTTTTTTAAACCTCAGAATAAGTTTTAAAACATGTTCAGTCTGCTTTAGGCTGCCTTGAGGGCTCTTATTGTGTAAAAATCTGAAGAAAGCTAACATGATATCACTTAAGAAGAGTGAGGGTTGGCAACCTTGGCATGTTTTTATGCTTACAACTTTAAGCTGTCTTAGCTTGTGACATGTAGCATTTTTGAGCTAACGTTCTTCAGCCTAAAAGATTTCCCTTTTTATGCTAACGTTGTACATATTTAGGCAATTTTTGTCTTTTAATCTAATGTTTTTTAGCTTAAAAATTTTATTTGGAATTTTAAGCTAACTTTGTTTAACCTTAGGCCACATTAGTTTTTATGCCAACATTGTGTAACTTTAAAGTGTACCTGTGGTGGTCATGAAAAAAAAGATATTATATTGAGCCCGTCTCACGTTCTAGTTCAAGTTTAAGTTCAAGTTCAAAGCAATGTGATATAAATCCATTGCTGATGTGCTGGTTCAGCTATGTCAGCAAAACATGCAAGCAGCCATACTGGCAGCTGCATAGCCTGCCAGGACGCTTCCTGTGACGTAGTATCGTGGCTACCGCGATCTGGATCAATATTGGCTGAGCCTGGGGTGCCCGGATGAGCAGTGGCTTTCAGGATATTCAAATTCAAATTCAAACGTTTATTTCAAACTCAGGGTTCATATTAAATGCTGAACTAAAACGAGTAGAAAATAAATAAATAAATGCTTAAATTCAGCGGGTCGTCTCGTCTGATCTGAGGTCGTAACGGCCGCCAGACGGCCGATGATTCTAAAACTATATACAGAGCAGCAGACACTCAGCGCTCTTGTAACAACAAAAACATACAATGCGATATGGATATCGCAACATGGCGAAATGTAAAGCCTTTGGATGTCTCAATAATAAGCGAAAAACAAAGATAAACACTTCTTTTGTGTACCCAAACCCAGCTCACCTTGTCAGAAAATCGTAGTGGGAAAGTGATTGCGCAATCTCGGAACAGGGCAGACGTTTCCTTTCAGACGAAATTGCGTTGTGTGTGAGGACCACTTCGTCACTTTCACCCTCAGAAGACCTTTCTGGCTCAAACCTGTAGCCATGTTGGACGAATTCTTCCTCAGAGTCCGACAATTCAACCATAATAGAATAAAAACACTCACAAAAGCACCCTAGTCGCTCATACAGGCGGAGCATTGACTTTTCAGTGGCAACGTAATGACGTCACATCCGCATGTGTCATGGCTGCGCGCAGAGTTTTCATTGGCTGGCTATGCCTGCGGTCGTATTTGCATATTTCTCTGGTGGTATATGGCTGGCAATAATTATTTAACCAAAAAACGAATACTTTGCCTAATGTTTTCAAGTTGAATGCGTTTAGACGACCACCACAGGTACCCTTTAAGCCATTTTAGCATTTGTCCTAGCATTTTTAAGCTCACTTTCTTCAGCTTAATCCACTTCCCATTTCATGTGATCATGCAAATTTAGGCAATTTTACCTTTAAAGATAGCACTGGTTAGTGTTAACTTTTAAAATGCTAAATAAAGGTTTAACTTTCTTCAGCTTTAGGCTATTTCAGGTTTTATGCAAAAGGTGTTCAGCTTCCTGTTATTTCCACTTTACAGCTTATATTGGTCAACTTTACGCTATTTTAGATTTTAAGCTCATTATTTTAGCTAATTGTTCAGCTTTAAGCTATTCTAGCTTAAAAATGTGTCAGGAACGTATTTTCAACGTATAGCATTCATATTACATTTTCTTCAGGAAATGCATATTTTCTAGTGTCCAAATACGAAGGTCAATCATTATGTAACCGTGAAATAAAATAGGAGGCCTTTATTAATGGTTTTCCATACATATTGTGTCTCTGTCTCTCTCATCAGGAGGTTATAACCTGGCTAATACAGCTCGTTGTTGGACCTACCTGACGGCATCAGTGCTGGGCAAGACCCTCTCCTCTGAAATACCCGACCACGAGGTATCTATGGTAACGCATACTGTACACACAGCCCCTTAAACCACAGTCAAATTTACATATCCCCACATGAACACAAAAGTGTCCATTCATTATGCCATCACACACAATCACATGCTCTTACGAAAGCACAAACACACTCTGCCTTGTGTACTCTGTCTGCTGACTCACTCTATCTAATCAAAGATGGTTGCCTGATCTCAATAAAGGGGTTTGTCTCCACGTGAGTCAGACAGGTAGTCGTGTTGTTTCTTCTCAGGCTCCACTCACGCCATCAGTTATATACCATATGTGGGCATGGGTGTAAATAAACCTGGAAAAAAATGAGAATTGTACCAACCCCCCCCCCCCACCCCAAATAAATAAATAATCTTGCAAATTTGGAACATTTCTTGTACATTTGCAAACTTTCAAATCGACAACGTTTTTCTCATAAATTTGCACTTTTTTTTAATATTTGCAACTTATTTCTTATAAATTACCTACTTTTTCTTTTACATTTGCTATTTTTGTCATAAATTTGCTACTTTTTTGTTAAGTTGCAACTTTTTTTATTCAATATGACTTTTTTCTTGTGAATTTGCAACTTTTTTCTCATAAATTTGCAACTTTTTTTAAAATTTGCTATTTTTGTCATAAATTTGCTACTTTTTTGTTGTGAAGTTGCAACTTTTTTTAATGAAATTGTGACTTGTAAATTTGCAACTTGTTTCTAATACATTAGCAACTTTTTTCTTGTAAATTTGCAACTGTCTTCTCATTAATTTGCAACTTTTTTGTTGTAAAGTTGCAACTTTTTTAGTCAAGTTGTGACTTTTTTGTATATTTGCTACTTTTCTCTCAAATTTAAAAATGTAAAAAATTGCAGCTGTTGTCTCATTAATTTTCAACTTGTTTCTTTAAAATTTGCTACTTTTTTCTTTTAAATTTGCTACTTTTTCCTATAAATTTGCAACTTCTTTGTTGTAAAGTTGTAACTTTTTTTATCAAATTATGATTTTTTTTTTCTTGTCAATTTGCTTTCACATGAATTTGCTATTTTTCCCTCATAAATTCCCAATTTTTTTTCCATCATGAATCTGCAATGTTTTTGTTGTAAATTTGTGACTTTTTTCCTTTTATATTTGCAACATTCAGAATCAGAATCAGAATCAGATTTATTGCCATTGTTCATGTAGTACACAAACTAGGAATTTGTCTCTGTGCAATGCTACAACATTAAAAAAAAAACATGATAAGATAAAGAGATAAACTAAAAAAAAAAAAAATAAAAAATTAAAGACTAAAACCATGCAATAAGTGTAGAATAATAAATAATAATAATAATAATAATAATAATGAGTAATACTAGTCACAGCAGTTTTAAATAAATTAGCAAGTAGCAGATGATGTGCAGTCGATAATGCAACAGAAAAACAGTGATGAATGACATGAGTCTGGTTGAGCTGCTGTATATAGTGCACGAGAGTCAATAAGTCACTTAGTGTTCAGCAGTCTGATGGCAGAGGGGAAAAAGCTGTTCATGTGCCGGGAGGTTTTAGTCTGAATGGACCAAAGTCTTCTACCTGAGGGGAGGGTGGCAAACAGTACGTGACCAGGGTGTGAAGGATCGGCCATGATCCAGCCTGCACGCCTCCGGGTCCTGGAGATGTACAGATCCTGGAGAGATGGGAGCTTGCAGCCGATCACCTTCTCAGCAGTGCGCACGACACGCTGCAGCCTTAGTCTGTCCCTGGCAGTGGCTCCTGCGTACCACACGATTATGGAGGAGGTGAGGATGGACTCGATGATGGCCGTGTAGAACTGCACTAACATCTTGGTGGGTAGCTTGAGCTTCCTCAGCTGCCGCAGAAAGAACATCCTCTGCTGGGCCTTTTTGATGAGGGAGCTGATGGTTGGCTCCCACTTGAGGTCCCGGGTGATGGTGGTGCCCAAGAAGCGGAAGGAATCTGCAATGGTGATGGGAGAGCCTGTGATGGAGAGGGGGGGCAGGGGGGTTGTGACTTTCCTGAAGTCCACAATCATCTCCGCTGTCTTCAGAGTGTTCAGCTGCAGGTTGTTGTGGCTGCACCAGGACACCAGCTGGGCCACCTCTCTCCTGTAGACGGACTCATCGCCGTTGGAGATGAGCCCGATGAGGGTGGTGTCGTCCGCAAACTTGATCAGCTTAACAGACTGGTGGGTGGAGGTGCAGGAGTTGGTATAAAGGGAGAAGAGTAGGGGGGGAAAGTACACAGCCCTGGGGTGATCCGATGCTGATGCTAACAGAGTCTGAGACAGACTTCCCCAGCCGCACATGCTGCCTCCGGTCCGTCAGGAAGTCGGTGATCCACCTGCAGAGGGAGTCAGGCACGCCGAGCAGGGACAGCTTGTCCTGGAGCAGAGCGGGGCGGATGGTGTTGAATGCAGAGCTGAAGTCCACAAACAGGATCCTGGCGTAGGTTCCCGGGGAGTCCAGGTGCTGCAGGATGGAGTGGAGGGCCAGGTTGACTGCGTCGTCCACAGACCTGTTGGCACGGTAGGCAAACTGCAGCAGGTCCAGGAGGGGAGTGGTGATGGACTTGAGGTGGGACAGGACCAGGCGCTCAAAGGACTTCATGACTACAGAGGTGAGCGCTACAGGTCTGTAGTCGTTAAGTCCAGTAATCCGTGGCTTCTTGGGGACAGGGATGATGGTGGAGGATTTGAGGCAGGTCGGCACGTGGCATTGCTTAAGGGAGGTGTTAAAAATGTCTGTGAAGACAGGAGCCAGCTCTTTCGCACAGTGTCTCAGGGTGGAGGGAGACACGCCGTCTGGACCGGGGGCCTTGCATGGGTTCAGTCTGGAGAACTGTCTGTGCACGTCCTGCACACTGATGACAAGGGCAGGGGGGGAGGAGGAAGAGGGGGGGACCGCTTTTGATGAATTAGCGGCCAAGGAGGCAGTGGAGCTGGGTGGAGGGGGGGAGTTGGACACAGCTGACGAGGTGTCAAAACGGGCGTAATGTTGGGACAGTTTTTGACAAAGGGCTTTGTCATCCTGACCTTTAGAAGCCTGAGGCCGATAGTTGGTGATTTGCCTCAGTCCTCTCCACACAGAAGCCGAGTCATTAGCAGTGAACTGCTGCTGGAGTCTCTCAGAGTACACAGATTTAGCTCTCTTCAGCTCTCTGTTAAACCGATATTTAACCTCCCCTGTAGCAGTCCCTGTGTCCACTTTACAACGCTGCTTCCTTCTCCTTCCTGGTCTGTCTGAGCTTGGCAGTGAACCGGGGCTTATCATTAGAGTATCTCACCCTGGTGCGCGATGGAAGAATGTTCTCCTCACAAAAGTTGATGTATGAGTTCACAGTGTCTGTGTACTCATTAAGATCATGTGTGGCTCCTTTAAACATGTCCCAGTCAGTTATTTCCATGCATGTGTTCAGTTTCTCTCCAGCTTCACTGGTCAATTTCTTCCTGGTGGTCACAACAGGTTTAGTGAGCTTCAGTCTCTGTCTGTATGTGGGAATGAGGTGGACCATCACGTGATCAGATAATCCGAGCGCAGCGCGGGGAACAGCGCGATACGCGTCCTTCACTGTGGTGTAACAGTGATCTAGTGTGTTCTCACCTCTGGTTGGACATTTAATAAACTGTTTGTATCGGGGGAGCTCGTGACTCAGATTGCTCTGGTTGAAGTCGCCAACCACAATAACCAGGGAGTCCGGGAAAGTCCGCATATTCAAACATTCATATGATTGCTGCATAAGTTTTTTTATTCTATGTAATGCCTTGAATTTTCTCTCTTCATCTCGACAATGACTTAAGCTTGTTTTTATAAAGTTTTGTTTTAAAGGATTTAAACTCTTCCCTATTGCTGAAATAGGGGCCCCTAAACACAAGCTTGCATCGGGCCCTGACTACCAGAAGCAGGGATCACCAACTAAAAGTGCAAGAGGTCCGATAAGTCAGTCCTCCTCCCCAGCTGAGGGCCGAATTAGGGCTGAGGATCTTTAGGCACCTCATGATACAATTATGATTCAGAGTCTCCAATTTGATTTTAAAACGATTCTTGATGGATTTTTTGTTTGTTTTCTTCAGGGTTTTTTTTCCCTCTCACTGTGTGATAGCTTGGTACTTTTAAAGCCAAGTGTTTGCAGTGACCCATGAATTTACTGCAGACATCTTGTAACAAAAAAAATGGAAGAGAAATATGACAAGTCACATGGACAAATTTTATCTGAAAACGTGCTTTTAAGAACTGCCGTATTTTCATGGACATTCTCGAAGAAGACCACAGGAGGCCAATATAATTTGCTTTTACACATTATTTTATTAAGCAGAAGTTTTAGCTGCTTTTAGTTCTGTATTTTTTAAACAAAAAAATCAAATAAATTCTTTGCTCAATTTCAAATAAAACGTGATTATTTAATCACAGTAATACAGGGGAACACTAAATGTGTTTTTGACTCCAAATAAATAGCTCTAAAATTCTAAAATCTACAACTTAAATCCTAAAAATGGAAAGTTTTATAGAAGAACACAAGCTAAATTACATACAGTGGTGTGAAAAAGTGTTTGCCCCTTCCTGATTTTTCATTTTTTGTATGTTTGTCACACTTAAATGTTTCAGATCATCAAACAAATTTAAATATTAGACAAAGATAACACAAGTAAACACAAAATGCAGTTTTTAAATGAAGGTGTTTATTATAAAGGATAAAAAAAAATCCAAATCTATATGGTCCTGTGTGAAAAAGTGATTGCCCCCCCCCCCCCCCATTAAAACATAAATTAACTGAGGTTTATCACATCTTTGGAAAGCTGAGTTCAATTTCTCTAGCCACACCCAGGCCTGATTACTCCCACGCCTGTTCTCAATCAAGAAATCACTTAAATAGGACCTGCCTGACAAAGTAAAGAAGACCAAAAGATCCTCAAAAGCTAGACATCATGCTGAGATCCAAAGAAATTGAGGAACAAATGAGAAACAAAGTAATTGAGATCCATCAGTCTGGAAAAGGTTTTAAAGCCATTTCTAAAGTTTTGGGACTCCAGCAAACCAGAGTGCGAGCCATTATCCACAAATGGCAAAAACATGGAACAGTGGTGAACCTTCCCAGGAGTGGCTGGCCGACCAAAATTACCCAAGAGCGCAGCAACGACTCATCCAAGAGGTCACAAAAGACCCCACAACAACATCCAAAGAACTGCAGGCCTCACTTGCCTCAGTTAAGGTCAGTGTTCATGACTCCACCATAAGAAAGAGACTGGGCAAAAATGGCCTGCATGGCAGAGTTCCAAGACGAAAACCACTGCTGAGCAAAAAGAACATAAAGGCTCATCTCAGTTTTGCCAGAAAACATCTTGATGATCCCCACGACTTTTGGGAAAATACTCTGTAGACTGATGAGACAAAAGTTGAACTTTTTTGGAAGTTGTGTGTCCCATTACATCCAGTGTAAAAGTAACACAGCATTTCAGAAAAGGATCATCATACCAACAGTAAAATATGGTGGTGGTAGTGTGATGGTCTGGGGCCATTTTGCTGCTTCAGGACCTGGAAGACTTGCTGTGGTAAATGAAACCATTAATTCTGCTGTCTACCAAAAAGTCCTGAAGGAAAATGTCCGGCCATCTGTTTGTGACCTCAAGCTGAAGCGCACTTGGGTTCTGCAGCAAAACAATGATCCAAAACACACCAGCAAGTCCACTTCTTAATGACTTAAAAAAACAAAACAAAATGAAGACTTTGGAGTGGCCTAGTCAAAGTCCTGACCTGAATCCGATTGAGATGCTGTGGCATGACCTTAAAAAGGCGATTCATGCTCGAAAACCCTCCAATGTGGCTGAATTACAACAATTCTGCAAAGATGAGTGGGCCAAAATTCCTCCACAGTGCTGTAAAAGACTCATTGCCAGTTATCACAAATGCTTGACTGCAGTTGTTGCTGCTAAGGGTGGCCCAGCCAGTTATTAGGTTTAGGGGACAATCACTTTTTCGCACAGGGCCATGTAGGTTTGGACTTTTTTTCCCCTTAATAATAAACACCTTCATTTAAAAACTGCATTTTGTGTTTACTTGTGTTATCTTTGTCCAATATTTAAATTTGTTTGATGATCTGAAACATTTAAGTGTGACAAACGTACAAAAAAAACTGAGAACTCAGGAAGGGGGCAAACACTTTTTCACACCATTGTACATTTAAAAAGATTAATATTTACAAAACAAAATCTCACAAAAGTCTGTCTCTGTACTATACTTTCAGTATTTTAAAAAAACATTTCAAACTATAAGCCTAAAAAAGGGACAGAAAATATGATTAATTCCACAGTACATAATTCCTTTGGAGGTTATGTCAGCAATGTTTTTATCTTTTTAACCTGGTCTGTGTCTGTCTGGGTAGCTCTCTGTCACAGGGAAGAAAGGAGGTGGATGTGTGTGGAACTTTTCATGTTCAGTAACGCACAGAGCAAATTATTGTTTTGACATGATATCAGAGGGTCGCATAAATGACCTCCATAAACATCGTTGTGTACCCGTACCATTGCAGGCAGCCAGAGTGGCAGTGGACACAATTTCACAGCAGCGTTTCATTCCACGGGTTACACCGGGAAGGAAGCATGGCTGGCCGCCCGCTGTATCCCATAGAGAACGTCCAAGGTCCCATGCCATAAAATGCCCGGGCGGCCGTTGCTGATACAGCACTTTAGTTCCGCTTTTTCGTTTGGTTAAAACAAAACAGTATAATTTTTCCCCACATTATATTAAAAAGCTTCGGAGTCCAGACAGAGGACTCTCAAGGTTTGGATCCAGACTGGAGTCGGCCGGTTGGTAACCCCTGACCTATAGTGTCCCCCTTACTCTTTACGCTGGTGAAAATGTTCTGTTTGTTGTCTCCCCCAACAGTGACATATGTATGTGAAGAAACAAAAATGATAATACACAATAGAGTGTATACTACAGTATAGGGTCAAAAGTATAGGGCCACCCATCTTAATTATTGAATTTAGGTGTTTATATCCAGGGAACTCTTAATGTTTCAGCTTATGAAGTCATTTTTAGACAGTTGCATGCGTCCCACAAATTATTTTCAACTAGAAAAACACTCGGAAAGCGCAGACCTCCGCCAAGCGCCGCAGTTCCCCCCCATACAGTGTTTTACATCATAAATATTAATCCTACATTTATTGTGTGTACGTTTTCAGATTCCTTGACCATGAAAACATATGAGTAGCAATTGGATTCACATGGATAGGATTAGTGGTTCAGTAGTTATTCAGAAAAATCACATTTCGTATAATGGCGGTTTTCTTCTGGATGTAGCTCCATAGCTTTTAAAGATACAACAAATCCGTTGACACACTACAGATTCCACAGTGTCTTGGCTACATAATGGTGTTTGTTGAGTGATTTTAGCTTCATTTGTTCTCTTCCTATGAGGAAAATTGCAAAGGTCCCCTATTTTTGTTGATATTGTGGCTCATAGTATCCGGAATTATTGCATTATCCGGATCAGTCTTGGATATATTATAGAACCTGTGGGCATGTTGTCCTGTACTTTTTTTTTTGTTTTGCAAGTGTTCTGACGATTTTTGGCAGACTTGCATGCACAAATATTGAAAATGGCCCTATCTCGCAATGTTAAAGAATCCTTTAAAAAACTCCTGGATCCAGACAGTGATCCGGATCACCACCAAAATGTAATCATCTGTAGGATACCCCATTTCTGACAATCTGTGAAAATTTCATGAAAATCCATCCATAACTTTTTGAGTTATCTTGCTAACAAACAAACAGACAGACAAACCAACGCCGATGAAAACATAACCTCCTTGGCGGAGGTAATGATGGCCTGAATGAAAATGTGACAGTTGAATAATATGTCCAAACATAATGGTTTTCACTGTGTTTTTTTGATGTTTGTAAAGCATTTCTGTGGGCCGCTCTGAATAGAACAAATAAAACCAACACATAGAATTTAGCTCACCATTAAAATGAAAAAAGAAATGAGACTACATAGGTCGTTAGATAGATGAACACAAACAAACCAACTCTGAGGATGAAGATAACCCTTTCCAGTAATTTATTCGTTTATTTGCAAAAGTGGGAACATGTGACCCCATGCTATCGCTAACTAGTAAATCAAATACACTCATCCTCTCTCCAAATAGAAATCGGCGCGCCCATCTGTCTCTCTCACCCCTCGACTCTCCGCTCACACAAAGAGTCCCTTTCTCAGGCGGCTGATTTTCGGACCTTGTCTTGGTCAGTTGTAATGAATAGCTGTGAGCGTTTCTCTGTGTGTGTATGTGTGCGCTCTGATCGAGTTGAAGGTAGCTCTTGTTTCCCCTCGTCGGCGTCCATTGGCCCTAAATGGCCCTTTGACCTCATTAAGAGACACTCTGTGAAAACAAAGCAGCTATCAGTGCGGGCAGCTGCCACAGATGAAGAGGACGAGGAGACACATGGACACACACTGACATTTTTCTTCTGAAATAAAACATATGGGAACCGCCCCCCCCAAGAGCTTTTCCAAACTTGAATAGCTACATTTTTATTTGTCAAGTTTAAAGGAGACATTCCCTGCACTTCAAATCAAATCAAATCAACTTTATTGTCATATTGCTGTACATACAACTGTAGTGCAGGCAAGATGAAATTGCGTTTCCCTCGGCATCCATATAAATAGAAGCAGCATGATTTAAGACACACTCCCACATAGCTTCACCCCCCCACCCCCACCGCCCCATCCATTCACACATCCCTGAGACATACTTGGGGAAAAAAACTAACTATAATATACAAATAATATACAAAATGTCCGTAGGTGCAGTAGTGTGTATGAGAGATTCCGGGTCAACTGTTCAGCATCCTGACAGCTTGTGGAAGGAAGCTGTTGATCAGTCTGGTGGTTCTGCCTCTGATGCTCCGGAATCGTTTACCAGATGGAAGAAGTTCAAAGTGTTTATGCAGAGGGTGAGAACGGTCCTTGACAATGTTCAGTGCCCTGCTCCTACAACGGTTCTGAAAAAGTTCTTGGACAGAGGGGAGGGAGACTCCAGTTACCCTCTCAGCCTCCTTGACTATCCTTTGCAGGGCTTTTTTGTCTGACATACTCCAGCTGGAGTACCATGTAGCAATGCAGTACGTCAGAACACTCTCCACCACACCTCTGTAGAAGGTCCTGAGGATGCAGATGGGGAGAAAGGCCTGTTTGAGTTTCCTCAAGAAGTGCAGTCTCTGCTGAGCCCGCTTCCTGATCCCCAAGGAATTCTTGCTCCAGGTCAGGTCCTGCGAGATCTGCACTCCGAGGAACTTGATGTTCTCCACTCTCTCCACTAAACGGTCGCCGATGCTGAGGGGGACGTGCTCAGGCTGTGACCGCCGGAAGTCGATAATCATCTCCTTCGTTTTGTCCACGTTGAGCACCAGATTGTTCTCCCTGCACCAGCCCTCCAGGTCTCTCACTTCTTCCCTGTACATTGATTCCTCATCCCTCTGAATAAGTCCCACCACCGTGGTGTCATCTGCAAACTTAATAATCTGGTTCCCCTCGTGTCTGGATACACAGTCATGTGTTAGAAGTGTAAACAACAGTGGACTGAGTACACAGCCTTGAGGGGATCTGGTGCTCAGCGTGACAGAGTTGGAGATGTTGTTTCCAACCCGGACAGACTGAGGTCTCTCAGTCAGGAAATCCAGGATCCAGAGACATGTGGTGGTGTTCAGACCGAGAAGGAGTAATTTCTCCATCAGTCTCTGGGGAATAATGGTGTTGAATGCTGAACTGAAATCAATGTACAGGAGTCTGGCGTAGGTGTCTTTCTGGTCCAGGTGGGTGATGACAGAGTGTAGGGTGGTGACTATAGCATCCTCCGTGGAGCGGTTTAAATGATATGCAAACTGGAGCGGGTCGTGTGATGCAGGGAGGCAGGCTGTAATGTGTGGTTTGACAAGCCGTTCAAAATACTTCATCACAATTGGTGTCAGTGCAACAGGACGATAGTCATTCAAACAGGACACAACTGGTTTCTTTGCCACCAGTACAATGATAGAGGTCTTGAAGCATCTGGGAACGATGGCCTGACTCAGGGAGATGTTATGAATGTCAGTCAGGACATCCGCCAACTTGCTCGCGCAGTCTTGGAGCACATGTCCCGGAATGTTGTCCGGACCTGCAGCTTTGCGTGGGTTGACTCTGGTTAGGGTCCTCCGTGTGTCCGCTGTGTTGATGGTAAAAGCTGGTCCGACTGATGGTGGGGGTGGGCCAGCCCTCCCTCTGATTGTCGAGTTTGATGCTTCAAAACGTGCAAAGAAGTCGTTAAGCCTGTCTGGAAGCGAAGCATCGTCATCATTGACCCCCTGCCTAGACTTATAGCCCGTCAGTGTCCGAACTCCCTGCCACATCTGCTTGGTGTTCCTAGTGTCACAGAGGTGTCCCTGGATTTTCTCCGCATAGGCACGCTTTGCCGCCTTAATTCCCTTTGAGAGTGCAGACCTGGTTGAGCGGAGGGCGATCTTGTCCTTCGCTCTGAAGGCTGCATCTCTGGCTGTAAGCAGCGAGCGCACCTCTGCAGTCATCCAGGGCTTATGGTTACCCCGCATAGTGATGGTCTTCACTGTAGTGACATCCTCTGTGCACTTCGCGATGCAGCTGGTGACTGTATCAGCATACTCCTCCACATCTGTCTTGTCTTCCTGGGAGGCTGCTATTTTGAAGACCTCCCAGTCTGTGTGCAGAAAACAGTCTTTCAGTGCAGAGGTTGCACTCTCTGGCCAAATTCTAATTTGTTTCACTGCTGGCCTGCTGTGCTTCAATAAAGGTTTGTAGGCAGGCAGCAGCATCACGGACATGTGATCAGAAAGGCCGAGATGGGGGCGGGGTATCGCCTTATATGCATCTGTGTTTGTGTATACTAAGTCCAACATATTCTCTCCTCTGGTCTTAAAGTCTACACATTGTTTAAACTTGGGGAGCACAGTCTTTAAGCTGGTGTGGTTAAAATCCCCCGCAACCACCACAAAACTGTCCGGGTGTGAAGTTTGGATTTCACTAATCGCATTGTGCAGTACCCCGAGTGCCTTCTTAGCATTAGCTTTAGCATTAGGGCTCGGCGCTATGTAAACACCAGCTACAAACACGTTGCTGAATTCCCTCGGCAAATAATGTGGCCGACAATTTACAATAAGGAACTCCGCCAACGGAGAGCAGTGTTTAGACACTAACGTGGCATTGACGCACCAGTTCTTGTTAACATAGATGCATAGCCCACCCCCCCAGCTCTTACCGGAGCTCGCCGTTTCCCTGTCGGCACGGAACATCGCCATATCTTCCAGTTGAATGGCCTCGTCAGGAATGTTGCCGTGGAGCCATGTCTCAGTGAAAACAAACACACAGCAGTCTCTCCACTCTCTCCGGGTTTCTTTCAGCAGACGTAACTCGTCTAGCTTGTTTTCGAGGGAGCGGACGTTAGAGAGAATGAGCGACGGTACCGCTGGACTGGAGGGGTTAGCCTTTAGCCTAGCATGGATCCCGGCCCTTTTTCCACGCTTTTGCTTGCGTTCGCTCCGCTTACGCCGCCTCCTCTCTCGGGTAGCTTCCAGCGGGGACTCTGCCAGAATTCCGCATCCACTTCCACATATTGACAGTTCCCACAGGTCTTAATGAGATGTCTGTGACATGCTTTGCTCAAAATACCTCAGAGGTTCATTATTGCAGCACCATTTTGGTCCATCTTCTGCAGTCTGCCTCAGATTGGCTCATTTCAGTGCATGTCTCTTTAAATCTCATGAGCCCCAATTCAACCCCCCCCCCCCAAATGTCCCTCATGAGGTCAGTTGTGATTGCCATATGGCTAATGTTAGCTGGCTAGCTCTTAGCTTGGATAGTGAACACACCCAAAGTTAATTAACATGAAATCATCTGAAATGAATAATATAAAGCAGTGGCCCCAACCACCGGGCCGTGGACCAGTACCAGTCCGTGGACCACTTGGTACTGGACTGCACAGAAAAACAATTAAAAATTAATTTTGTTCCACTTTATTGACTGTTGGACCCATGCTTGACTTCCTGCCCTTCCTGTGTGTCTGCTTGTCGTGACACACACCCGTCTAATTAGCGGTGATGCTCGACTATTAACCCCGCAAAGCTAGCGAGCTAAAATTATTATTTTTTTTTTTTAAATGGCAGTCATCTTTAGAGAGCTTCTTTGTAAAGGGAAAGGGTCCAATGATGAAACAACAGATGGGACGGTCTCACTGTAGAGAAACGAGCTCAGGACTCCCACTGATTCTGCATTGAGGTGAATTTTTTTATATCACACACTTTGTTTTTATGCTGATATATTCTGCTAATTTACCCCCCCCCCCCCAGCCCCCTGCCTTTGGTCCCAGTCAGAGTATATAACCAGCTGAGCTACCCCAATTTAGCTAATGCTAGCCAGCCTGGCTGTGTGCCTCTCACCACCAAGGCATGCTCTCATGTGGTAAGACAGACCGACTTTAACCACCTAACCAAGCTAATGCTTATTGTCTGATCTGCCAACAGTCACAGTGAAATGATCACAAAATAAGTGAGAATGACAGGAGATCAGAAGTTGCACTACACTTTCGTGGCATCACAAATTCTCTCCATGTCCTCCTTCACTAAATCCATGAATCTTCTCTGTGGTCTTCCTCTTTTCCTCCTTCCTGGCAGCTCCATCTTCAACATTCTTTGTCCAACATATCCACTGTCCCTTCTCTTCACATGTCCAAACCATCTCAACCTGGCCTCTCTTACTTTGTCTCCAAACTGCTCAACCTGAGCTGTACCTCTGATAGACTTATTTCTAATCTTGTCCCTCCTTGTCACTTCCAATGAGAAGCTTAGCATCTTCAACTCTGCCACCTCCAGCATCACTTCCTGTGTTTTTGTCATTGCCACCATCGTCAAACCATACATCATAGCAGGTCTCACTACCATCTTGTAAGTCTTTCCTTTCACGCAAGCTGCTATCCTTCTGTCACAAATCACTCCTGACATTCATCTACACCCACTCCACCCTGCCTGCACTCTTTTCTTCACCTCCCTTGTGCATTTTCCATTGCATTGGATGGTTGACCCCAGGTTTTTAAACTCATTCACTACCTCTACTCCTTGCATCTTCACTTACACTTGCCTCCCTCTCATTCACACACATGTATTCTGTCCTGCTTCTACCGACTTTCATTCCTCTTCTCTCCAGAGCATACCTTCACCTCTCCAGGTTTTCTTCCACCTGCTCCCTACTCTTACTACAAATCACAATGTCGTCTGCAAACATCATGGTCCATAGAGAATCCTGCCTGACATCATCTGGCAGCCTGTCCATCACCATAGAGACCAAGAAGGGGCTCAGAGCCAATCCCTGATGTGTTCCCACCCCCACCTTGAATCCATGTGTCACTCCTTCAGCACACCTCACCACTGTCTTGTCCTCATGCATGTCCTGCACCACCCTCATATACTTCTCTGCCGCTCCTGACATCCTCCTACAGTACCATACTTCCTGTCTTGGCGTGGTAGCATGACTAGATTGTGCTCAGTGTGACCTGTCAAAATGACAGACAGCCTTCAGATTTTTATCCATCATTGCTAAAAGAAATACCTCAGTGACAGACAATATTCAGTTAATGCAACCTCTGTGCCAGATACATGAGAAACTGTGGATTAGTGAACCAAGTGAGAACAGGGATTTCTAGTGGAAGGTAAAGAAAATAATGATTAAAAACCATGCTTGCTAAGCTAACTCCATAGTAGCACTGTTAGCTCTGAAGCTAGCGTCTTGGGCTCAGAACCTCTGGGTGGGGACTGGATTGATGTCACAGCCAATAGCACGGTGATGGATTGTAACTGTAAACTGGATTATGTGTTAGTGATGTAGAGAAATGGAACCTGGAAGCCTGGAAGAGCAAAACCAACTTCTACCCATTCTGATAAAATGTAAAAAAAAAATATATATATATATAAATATTTCTAAGTTGAGACAGATTGTGATGTTTTTGCTGTAATCATACGACCCAAGAAATAATTTTTGAAGGTTTAAATCCACAAAGACAACATGCTTTATTCAATTGAACCTTTAAGACATTTTTGACTGAACTTCTAGCACAGCTGAATTTGATAGATGTGTGTGTGTGTGTGTGTGTGTGTTTTCAGCTCTGTGTGTGTGCCCGATAAGGGGGGCATTTATCCACGATGACCAAGCAAAGCTGAAGTTCCAGCGACATGGGGGAACAAAACCTACCTTTGTGCCCGTCCCTGTGTGTGCGTCTCTCAACCCTCCTGCTCGACTGTAGACAAAACCCCATGAATACACACATTCATTACTGTCGGATAATGCTCTGGCCTGTTTTATAGCATTTTCACGAGCTCCATTGTGCGGCAGATCGACACCAGCGCTGAGGAAACAGCCGTTACTCAAAAGGGAAATTCTGATAATTATGCTTTTAGTTTGCTTTGTTGGCTCAAATATCAGGGAAAATCCATCCAAACAAATTTTTCTTGGTTTCATCCAGTCATAAATATTTAGTTTGAACGTGTTTATTTTTCATTAAAATCAAACCACATCTCCTCTTTGTATCCCAAGGGGCCAAAAGTTCAATTTTCTGAAAAGTACAAGCCTTAAACAGGATAATTAAAAATAGTAATCTAAAGAAAACAAACAACAGTCATGTCAACAATAGTGCGGTAATACTCGCTGATTACCTGACAAAATATTACGCCGCAGATAACGCACACAATGCCACTGCCTGTGTTTCACTTCTACTTCTCTATCTCACAAAAACATGAATAAAAGTGGCTTTTGTAGCGTGAAGCAGGAGTCATGCCACCAGGTTGGAAGTTGTTAACCCCTGCTGTAGAGGTGTATTGTCTGTAGAGGCAAGCCGATCAAGATTGACCCCTCCTATTGTGTGATAATGGCCGGGGTTATCGTTGTGAATCCACCGGCAACAGTATGGGGGCAAGAGTATACTGGGAATAGATGCATGGGTCAGGGGTTGGTTTGTTTGTCTCACTGAACTGTGATGACTTAAATTTATAACCTACCCTGCTCTGCACTGTGTGTCTGTGTGTATATATATATTTTATAGTAATATGTACATATGTATATTAGCTGCTCTTGCTTGCTTGTTTTTTTTTTTTGTTTTTTTTTTTGCCTTCTGATTGTTGCTCTGAGTGTTGCTATCCCTGTGCTGTTGCAATCCTGGAATTTCCCCGTTGTGGGACTAATAAAGGCTTATCTTGTCTTATCTTATCTTACCCTTGTTGGGGGGGGGGGGGGGATACCATTCTTACTGTTGATGAAGTTTTATTTGAAACATTTGATGTCCAGGTGTGAGATTTTTTTCTTTCAAATAAGCAGTTACTTACAGAGGAAATGGTGGATTATCAGTACCTAAAAGCTAATGTGTCTAACAAACGTTATCTCTTATATTCTGTAAAAATTGACCATATTCAAGGTGAACTGGATTGCATTTTCATGAAAGCAAGGATTTAAAAAAATAACATCTGAAAAGTCTTTAGAAAGATGCAGAATTCAAGTGTTTATATTCTTCAAAAAAAGTAATGTATTGATAGAAAAATTATTCAAAATTTTTTTATGGGACCAAAATAATCGCAATATTTACGTACATCTGAGCAGTTGCATGATGAGACCTGGATGGCCGATAACATAGATATGATACACGAGAAGAAGAAGAAGAAGCCATTTCTGTTGTCATTTAGTCCATACAGCATATTGTGTACTCGAACAAAATTATGTTTCTCCTATCTACAATGTTAATCACACATGTAGAATCAGAGGGGTCGCCGCCATGCAAGGCACCGCCATAAACAACTTCTCCTTCCCCCATTCTAATATGCTGAGCAACAAGCTAGAATGCGGGAAGTGCCATTTTTATATGGTCTTTGGTATGACCCAGCCGGGACTTGAACCCCCAGCCTCCCAGTTGTGGGGCAGATGCTCTATCAACGAGGCCACCACTCTGGTGACACAAGATGGGACATGGCTAAAATTTTCATGTCAAACAGAGGTGCCATATTTTGTAGGCAATTATAATGGTTGACAGCACCTGTGACAACAGGATACATTAGTAGTTAGTTATTAATGTAATCATAAAATCAAGCTATGTACAGTCCATCCAGAAAGTATTCATAGCGCTTCATTTTTTCCTCATTTTATGTTACAGCCTTATTCCAAAATGGATTAAATTCATTTTTTCCTCAAAATTCTACACACAATACCCCATAATGACAATGTAAAAAAGTTTTTGGTTTTTTTTGCAAATTTATTAAAAATAAAAAACTTAAGAAATCACATGTGCGTAAGTATTCACAGCCTTTGCTCAATACTTTGTTGATGCTGATGGGCTGCATGGTGGCGCAGTGGTTAGCACTGTGGCAGCACAGTTTTACCCTCGGCCGGGGGATCGTGAGATCGTGGGTTCGATCCCAGCCCCCGACCAACAGTGATCTGTGTGGAGTTTGCATGTTCTCCCCGTGTTGCATGGGTTTATTCTGGGATTTTTCCGGTTTCCTCCCACATGCCAAAAACATGCAGGTTAGGGATACGGGGCGCTTGCGCACGCAGCGACCGGCAGCTGGTGGCTTGTCACCAGACTGCAAAACAAATCTACCTACGGGTACAAATAAGTAACAAAAAAAAAAAAAAAAAAAAAGCACCTTTGGCAGCAATTACAGCCTCAAGTCTTTTTGAATATGATGCCAAAAGCTTGGCACACCTATCTTTGGGCAGTTTCGCCCATTCCTCTTTGCAGCACCTCTCAAGCTCCATCAGGTTGGATGGGAAGTGTCAGTGCACAACCATTTTCAGATCTCTCCAGAGATGTTCAATTGGATTCAAGTCTGGGCTCTGGCTAGGCCACTCAAGGACGTTCACAAAGTTGTCCTGAAGCCACTCCTTTGATATCTTGGCTGTGTGCTTAGGGTCGTTGTCCTGCTGAAAGATGAACCATCGCCCCAGTGTGAGGTCAAGAGTGCTCTGGAGCAGGTTTTCATCCAAGATGTCTGTACACTGTTGCATTCATCTTTCCCTCTATCCTGACTAGTCTCCCAGTTCTGACCACTGAAAAACATCCCCACAGCAGGATGCTGCCACCACCATGCTTCACTGTAGGGATGGTATTGGCCTGGTGATGAGCGGTACCTGGTTTCCTCCAAACATAACGCCTGGCATTCACACCAGAGAGTTCAATCTTTGTCTCATCAGACCAGAGAATTTTGTTTCTTATGTTCTGAGAGTCCTTCAAGTGGCTTCTGTCTGGCTTCTCTACCATACAGACCTGATTGGTGGATTGCTGCAGAGATGGCTGTCCTTCTGGAAGGTTCCCCTCTCTCTACAGAAGAATGCTGGAGCTCTGACAGAGTGACCATCGGGTTCTTGGTCACCTCCCTGACTAAGGCCCTTCTCCCCCAATCGCTCAGTTTAGACGGCCGGCCAGCTCTAGGAAGAGTCCTGGTGGCTCCAAACTTCTTCCATTTACGGATGAAGGAGGCTACTGTGCTCATTGGGACCTTCAAAGCAGCAGAAATTTTTCTGTACCCCACCCTAGATTTGTGCCTTGAGACAATCTTGTCTCGGAGGTCTACAGACAATTCCTCTGACTTTATGCTTGGTTTGTGCTCTGACATGCAATGTCAACTGTGGGACCATATATAGACAGGTGTGTGCCTTTCCAAATTATGTCCAATCAACTGAATTTACCACAGGTGGACTCCAGTTAAGCTGTAGAAACATCTCAAGGATGATCAGGGGAAACGGGATGCATCTGAGCTCAATTTTGAGCTTCATGGCAAAGGCTGTCAATACTTATGTACATGTGATTTCTTTTTTTTTCTTCCACAATATCTTTATTGAACCTTTTTTTTTTTTTTAACAAACATGACACAAACAATCAAACACTAACACTAAAGTACTACAAAAAAAAAATGCACTAAAAACACCAACAACCACCAACAAAATGAAGTCTTCAACAATGCTCCTCTGTTTAGTCTAGACAATCTATTACATAAGTATACATATTATGTTCACCAGTTTGGAATTTACAAGGTCCACACACATCATTCACCTTCTTCTTCAAGAGTAATGTTTAAATTTTTTACATAATCAATAAAAGGTCTCCATATATTCTCAAACACACTTTCCTTTGATTTCAGTATGTATGTTATTCTTTCTAATGGAAGGTTTGTTAACATCTGTCTTAACCACTGAGTCACATCTGGTCTATGAGTCTTTTTCCACAGTAGTGCAATACATTTTTTGGCATTAAGCAAACTGAGGTCTATGAATGTTCTTTCACTTTTATTAAAGTTATGCTTTTTTGGGTACAGACCCAACAAAAACAATTTAGGATTCAATATGATTTGTTTTGAAATTATTTTTTCAATTGTTACCCTCACCTCTTCCCAAAACATTCTAATTATTCTACATTCCCATAAACAATGAAATAGGGTTCCTTTACTTTCCATGCATTTTGTGCACGTATCTGGTATGTTTTTGTTATATCTATTTAACTCCACCGGTGTAACATACATCCGCATTAACCATTTAAAATGTATCAGTTTAAGACGTGCATTTATTGATTTGGTTTGGGCTTCTGTACAATCCAATTCCCATTGTTCCTCTGAAATTTCAGTTTGCAGATCTTCTTTCCAGTAGTTTAATCTTTTCTGTGATTTTTCACTTGAGGATAGTGTCAATGAGTTATAAAACTCTGAAATAATACCCTTTCTTTTACTATCTTTCATCAACATTTTTTCCAAGGATGAATAAATAGGTCGAGTGAGAGCATTATTTTGGTTTGATTGAATAAAGTTCCTAAGTTGAAGATATTTAAAAAAATGTGTTCTATTAAGATTAAATTTGATCCTCAGCTCTTCAAAAGAAGACATTATGTTATCTGAACATGACAAATATACATCTTGAATTTTTTGGATCCCTTTTAAACTCCATACTTTAAACACAGCATCCGCTCTCCCTGGTTTAAAATATTGATTACCCCATATTGGACTAAATTGTGACAGTAAGTGTGGTTCTTTTAAATATTTTTTAGTTTGACACCATATTTTAATCATATGTTTTACAAATGGATTTTTAACTTGTTTCTGTAATTTTTTTGCCGAGTCTGAATATATGAATATGGGAAGAGGTAAAGGTAAATTGTATGATTCCATTTCAGTCCAGTGAGGGAGATCATTTGATGAAAAATAATATGTCATAGACCTCAGTTGTGCCGACCAATAATACAACATAAAATTTGGACATTTCAGACCTCCACGATCAAATGGTAAATATAATAAAGACAGACGTAATCTAGCCCTCCTATTGTTCCATATAAATTCCACTAACTTTTTTAATTCTTGAGAATAAATCTAAAGGTGGTGGTAAGGGAATGTATTGAAATAAATAAAGTATTTTAGGTAAGATATTACTTTTAAGTATATTGATTCTCCCGATCATCGACATTGGTAGTGACATCCATCTCTGAAGTAACTCATTAATATCTGTCATTAAGGCTTCATAATTGACACTGGTGACTGATTCTAGCTTAGGCACAATTTGGATTCCTAAATATTTAAACTGATTTACAACATTGAATTGATTTACCTCAGAGGCTGGGTAATTTCTCTGGGTCTCATTTAGCATTAATATTGAAGATTTAGTTTTATTTATTTTATATCCTGATATTTCCCCAAAATTCTTTATTAAATTCAACAAGGTCGGAATTGATTTTTTAAGATTCGACATAAACAAAATTATGTCATCGGCATACAGGGAGATTTTATGTTCTGTTGGTCCAACTTTAATTCCATATATTTGTGACTGTAGACGTATCGCCGTCGCTAAAGGTTCAATTGCCATAGTAAACAGTAAAGGTGAAAGTGGACAGCCTTGTCGACATCCTCTATTGATTTTTATTGATTTTGAAATATTGTTATTTGTTAGGATTTCTGCTGTAGCATTATTATATATTATCTGAACCCATTTTATGAAATTATTTCCAAGTCCAAACCTTTGTAAGACTTCAAAAAGAAAGGGCCATTCGACTCTATCAAAGGCCTTTTCGGCGTCCAGTGATAGGAGAGCTGTATCCGGTGCTTCTTTATTAGAATAAATAATATTAAATAGTCTTCTTACATTATGGAAGCCTTGTCTTCCCTTTATAAAGCCATTCTGATCTCGATTAATAATATTTGGTAAAATTTCTTGTATTCGTCTTGCTAAAATTTTACAGATTATCTTAAGGTCGGCATTTAGTAGGCTTATTGGTCTCATATTTTCACATTTATTAGAGGGTTTACCTGGTTTTGGCAACAGTATAATTAAGGCATTATTCATGTATGATGGTAAATTACTATTTTGAAATGCTTCTAAAACCATTTCCAAAAAAGGTTTTATTAATTTATTCTTAAATTTTTTATAAAGGTCAACTGGAAGACCATCTGGTCCTGCACTTTTTCCTGATTTCATATTATCAATGGCTAGTCCAACTTCTTCTTGACTAATTTTAGACTCCAGTATCTCCCTATTTTCATTTGGAATACACGGTATAAATAGTTCGTTCAAAAACCCATGTAGTTTTGTTAAGTCAGATTCATTTTTGGTATCATATAATTTTTCATAGTAATCTCTAAAGGCTCTATTAATTTCTAAAGGATCTATAACTACCTGTCCATTACTTATAATACTGGTAATTGGTGTTTTAAATTCTAATTGTTTAATCTGCCATGCCAATAACTTTCCTGATTTTTCACCTTGTTCATAAAAAGATTGTTTCAATCTTAGAAGACTCGAGGCAGCTCTATTCGCTGATTTTTTTGTCATATTCAGCTCTCAAAATCAGTAATTCGTTCTCCAACCTTGGATCACTTCCTGCATACACTCTTTCTTGAAGAATTTTTATTTTATGTTCCAATTGGACTCTCTCCTCTCGAGTCTTCTTAGATTTTGAACCTGTATAACTAATAATATGTCCCCTAATAAAAGCTTTGAAAGCCTCCCACTTTACACATGCTGATGTTTGTGTAGTATTGATGTCAAAGAACTCATCTATCTGTTTTTCTATGTACTTGACAAATTCCTCATCCTGAAGCCATTTATGCTGAAATTGCCATCTACCTGGTTCCTTTGTCAATTTCTTATCTACATATATTAGACAGCAGGGTGCATGATCAGAGATCACGATGTTATCATAAAAACAGTTTTGAATCTTGGACCTTAATTCTGTGGAGATCAAAAAATAATCAATACGTGAGAATGTCTTGTAAGTATTGGAATAACAAGAGTAGGCTTTAACTTGTGGTTTCATTTCTCTCCATATATCTAGCAATTTCAATTCTTTCATAAAATGATTAATGGTCATCCTACATCCATTGTGCGTACAGTCCAGTCCTGTTGATCTATCTATACCTGGATTCAATGTACAATTAAAATCCCCTGCTATTATATGTTGTCCTGTAAGTGATGATAAGATAAGAAACAAATTAGCAAAGAACTTTTGATCATCTATATTGGGACCATATAAGTTCACCAAATTTATATTTTCTAATAGCAAAGATCCTTGAATGATTACATATCTTCCAAATTTGTCTCCAATTACATTTTTCACTTGAAATGGGACTGATTTATGTATGAGAGTCATAACTCCCCTGGCTTGGGATGAAAATGATGAGGTGAAAACACTTCCTTGCCATCTACTCCTAATTCTTTTTACATCCTCCTCTATTAGATGAGTTTCCTGTAAAAACACAATTTTTGAACCCATGTCTTTTATTTTATTCATAACTTGTTTAAGTTTTTTTAAATTTTGTAGACCTCTGCAATTCCATGAAGTTAAATTAAGATTAACGCTTTGGTTTATGATCAATAGGGGGTTTAGGATTACCTTGCAGTGTAAACATGCTCAAACAGAGAAGCAAAAAAATGAGTGGTTGAACTTTCACCCTACAAACTACACACAAACAAATTCCCCCTTCCCACATCTGTGGCGATCCCCCCAAAATCAAAAGAAAAATTCTGTCTCCCGATATAGCCATCGGCCGCTCCACACCCACGAGGATCAGCCAAAGCCACTCCCTCTTCATCCTCCCAATCACCCTAACTCTACTGCTTTTAATAACGTAACATTAACTCTCTTCTGTAATTTTCCAATTTAACTCCAAAATTTTATAGCAATTTTGAACATTTTTTTTTTATTTTAATATGTAATACAATCTATATTTTGTAATCTTGCTATATGCTTCAAATCAGTTAAATGCCTATGTAAATGCTCAAATATTCTACCCTATATTCTGTTCATGCTTAGCTCCCACCAGTCTCTTCCTGGATCTTCTTGATGAGCTCCTGCGCCTCCTCAGGGGTCTTGAAGATATGTGTTCTGTCCTCATATGTGACCAGAAGTCTTGCAGGGTAAATCACTCCATGACGAATCCCAAGGTTGCGCAGTTCTTTACGGATGGGGTCAAACTGCTTCCTTAATTGTTGGATTCCTGAGGCCAAATCTGGGTAGAACCGCACCTGTTGATCTTGGTATTTAATTTCTCCTTTGGCCCGCACCGCGTTGGAGATCGTCATCCTGTCTCTGTAGCTGAGGAACTTCATAATTAACGTCCTCGGTGGTCCCTTGTTACCTCTCGGTGGGCCAATTCGGTGGGCGCTTTCCAAGACGACTGATGCATTTAGCTCCGCATTGTTCAACGCCTCCGGGATCCACTCCTCCAAAAAGGAGCATGAATCACGACCCTCGGCTCCCTCCGGTAGACCCACCAGCCTCAGGTTGTTCCGTCTCGACCGGGACTCCAAGTCCAGGACATTATTTTCCAGACTTTTATTTTTTTTTTCCAAAGTGCGCACCTTTAATTGAAGTCCGCTGATTTCATCCTCCGCACTGGAAACACGAAGCTCCGCCTGCGTCACTCGCTCCACGCAGTCACCCAACTCCTTTCTCATTGCATCCAACGCTGCCATAATCCCATCAAGTCTAGCGGAAAAGTCCGCTCTCATTGAGCTAATGGCAGCCAGCACTGCACCTGTGCCGCCGTCATCAGCAATTACCGCACCACCGCTAGTTTCAGCCGCCATATCCGCAGCTTTCCCTGCTGCGCCACAGACGTGAAAGTCCGTTAATTTCGACTGCTTCGGCGGTTCAGTTTTTCCCCCACCTGATTTCCCAGCCTTAGGCCTCACCGGCATATCCTCGCCCAAACGCTGAGAAAAGTTCTGTTCCAAATGAGAGAGTTATTTGCCAAATCTTTATCTCCAGGAGCAGAGCAGAATGATACGTGTCCTTCTAGGTGGCTGCCATAACCGGAAGTCACATGTGATTTCTTAGTTTTTTATTTTTAATAAATTTGCAAAAGTCTCAAACTTTTTTCATTTTGTCATTATGGGGTATTGTGTGTAGAATTTTGAGGGAATAAAATCAATTTAATCCATTTTGGAATAAGGCTGTAACATAACAAAATGTGGAAAAAGTGAAGTGCTGTGATTACTTTCCGGATGCACTGTATATAGAATGTGACTAGCCATGTCCTATCCAGTGTTTATATATATGGCCGGTAAGATGTCGCAGCCAGTCACAGCCAGTAGCATAACTGGGCTGATGTCAAGTGTCTGTACCAACAAATTGGTGCAAGAGTAAGTGTGACACCTACTGGCCAGGAGGTCAGAATGTTGTCAGAATGTATCACCTTTAAACAAAATATTTGCTTTACTTCCCTGGGAGGTTTAGAGGCCTGATTTTCTTTGTTATTTAACTCCACAATAACATGGAGATGCTGTTAAATTCTGCAAATCATACTGAACGACAACTTATTTTTAGAACTGTCAGTCAACAGAATTTTTTAATCATGAATAGTCACATGATGTCCATAGTTAACTCTTGATTAATCACACTTTAATCACATATTTTCCATCTGTTACAATGTAAATGTAAAGCTGAGCTTGCCATTTAAAATAACCTTTTCATTGTCCAGTTCAGCTCATGGAGGCTTGTCTCCATGGAGGCATGGAGGCTTGACATGGAGGCTCAAGGTTGCTGCCTGTTTCGTGCTGAATGGCTTCCTGATTTCCTGAACTGCAGTGTGGGAGGAGGGCCTTTAAGTATGGAAAGCCATCAGGGTCAAAAACATGCATCAGCATGCACATTAAAGCTGGGTATATGCTCCACCTCCGCTCTGCGGGTCTGCTTGAGCGCAAGGCTTGTGTGACGTAAATAATTACACAACATAACAAAAATAATTTTTTTGTAAATTGTCTGTGTTTTTTCAACTGATTTAAAACAATTTTGCACTGCTGAATCCGAAAATGACATCCATTTCTCTCAATCAGGTTAGGTTTTTATGCTAAGTTGTAAGCAGTTGTACAGTTGTACTGTGAATTGAATAGTAGACAGTGATAAAGGTAAGTACATGTAAATTGAATGTTACATCATCATTGTTCAAAATTCAGAGAATTTCAAGAAATAAACAAGAATTTTGCATCATATAAAGCGAAAATACCCATACATGTAAACAAAAACGTAAAAAACATGTGGCCATAGTTCAAAAAGTTGAACTGATTGAGCAAAACCAATGTGATTTTTGGATTCAGCACATCAAAATTGTCCTAAATCAGCTAAAAAAACAGACGATAAATTTGGTGTTGACCAGTGTATCTCCAGTCCGCTAGGTTCCACGGGGACCCTACGCAGCTGAGCTCGTGCAGCCCAAATTTTCAGACAAAGTTGTCTGTGCACGTTGACTACGCGTTTGTCACACGTAAATGTTTTAGATCATCAGACAAATTTAAATATTAGACAATGATAACACAAGTAAACACAAAATGCAGTTTTTAAATGAAGGCGTTTATTATTAAGGGTAAAAATAATCCAAGCCTACATGACCCTGTGTGAAAAAGTGATCCCCCCCATCCCGTTAAAACATAAATTAACTGTGGTTTATAACATTTTTGGAAAGCCAAGTTCAATTTCTCTAGCCACACCCAGGTCTGATTACTGACACACCTGTTCTCAATCAAGAAATCACTTAAATAGGACCTGCCTGACAAAGTGAAGTAGACCAAAATATCCTCAAAAGCTAGACATCATGCTGTGATCCAAAGAAATTCAGGAACAAATGAGAAACAAAGTAACTGAGATCTATCAGTCTGGAAAAGGTTATAAAGCCATTTCTAAAGTTTTGGGACTCCAGCAAACCACATTGAGAGCCATTTATCCATCCATCCATCTTCTTCCGCTTAATCCTTTTCGGGTCGCAGGGGGGCTGGAGCCTATCCCAGCATCTTTGGGCGAGAGGCAGGGTACACCCTGGACAAATCGCCAGTCCATCGCAGGGCCAACACAGAGAGACAGACAACCATTCACCATGACAGTTATACCTAAGGACAATTTAGAACGGTGGCGGAGTGGTTAGCACTGCGGCATCACAGCAACTCACCCTTGGCCAGGGGATCCTGGGTTTGATCCCAGCCCCCGACCAACAGTGATCTGTGTGGAGTTTGCATGTTCTCCCCGTGTCTGCGTGGGTTTACTCCGGGATTTCTCCGGTTTCCTCCCACATGCCAAAACACATTGAGAGCCATTATTCACAAATGGCAAAAACATGGAACAGTGGTGAACCTTCCCAGGAGTGGCCGGCCGACCAAAATTACCCCAAGAGCGCAGCGACGACTCATCCAAGAGGTCACAAAAGACCCCACAACAACATCCAAAGAACTGCAGGCCTCACTTGCCTCAGTTAAGGTCAGTGTTCATGACTCCACCATAAGAAAGAGACTGGGCAAAAATGGCCTGCATGGCAGAGTTCCAAGACGAAACCCACTGCTGAGCAAAAAGAACATAAAGGCCTGTCTCAGTTTTGCCAGAAAACATCTTGATAATCCCCAAGACTTTTGGGAAAATACTCTGTGGACTGACAAGACAAAAGTTGAACTTTTTGGAAGGTGTGTGTCCCATTACATCTGGCGTAAAAGTAACACAGCATTTCAGAAACGGAACATCATACCAACAGTAAATTATGGTGGTGGTAGTGTGATAGTCTGGGGCCATTTTACAGCCTCAGGACCTGGAAGATTTGCTGTGGAAAATGGAACCATGAACTCTGCTGTCTACCAAAAAATCCTGAAGGAGAATGTCCGGCCATCTGTTTGTGACCTCAAGCTGAAGCGCACTTGGGTTCTGCAGTAGGACAATGATCCAAAACACACCAGCAAGTCCATCTCTGAATGACTTACGAAAAACAAAATGAAGACTTTGGAGTGGCCTAGTCAAAGTCCTGACCTGAATCCAAATGAAGCTGTGGCATGACCTTAAAAAGGCGATTCATGCTCGAAAACCCTCCATTGTGGCAGAATTACAACAATTCTGCAAAGATGAGTGAGCCAAAATTCCTCCACAGCGCTGTAAAAGACTCATTGCCATTCATCCATCTTCTTCTGCTTAATCCTTTTCGGGTCGCGGGGGGGCTGGAGCCTATCCCAGCATGTTTGGGCGAGAGGCAGGGTACACCCTGGACTGATCGCCAGTCCATCGCAGGGCCAACACAGAGAGACAGACAATCATTCACTCTCACAGTCCTACCTAAGGACAATTTAGAATCCCCAGTTTGATGCCAATTAACCTAACTTGCATATTTTTGGCATGTGGGAGGAAACCAGAGAAATCCCGGAGTAAACCCATGCAGACACGGGGAGAACATGCAAACTCCACACAGATCACTGTTGGACGGGGGCTGGGATCGAACCCAGGATCCCCCGGCCAAGGGTGAGTTGCTGTGCTGCCGCAGTGCTAACCACTCCACCACCGCGCTGCCCTGACTCATTGCCAGTTATCACAAATGCTTGATTACAGTTGTTGCTGCTAAGGGTGGCCCAACCAGTTATTAGGTTTAGGGGGCAATTGCTTTTTCACATAGGGCCATGTAGGTTTGAATTTTTTTCCCCTTAATAATAAACACCTTCATTTAAAAACTGCATTTTGTGTTTACTTGTGTTATCTTTGTCTGATTTTTAAATTTGTTTGATGATCTGAAACATTTAAGTGTGACAAACACAAAAAAATGAGAAATCAGGAAGGGGACAAACAGTTTTTCACACCACTGGCCAGTAAACAAACGGGCATGTTAGTGCATTTGTGCTACCTATACTGCTGGAGTGAAACTACAAATGACAGTTGTGCACATGTGTCCAACGTGTGCACAACATGCGCCTAGTAGACACAAAAAATGAAGCACATACTGTATACAGCCATATGCACACTGGTCTTGTCCAAAGGGTACAGAGAAGAGGTGGAGCATAAACAAAGCTTGCTCACACATAAACAAAAAAATAGTGCTGTCAAACGTGTGAGTAAGCTTTGTTTATGCTCCACCTCTGCTCTGCACCCTTTGGATAAGACCAGACAAGACTGCATTATCCTTGGCAGCACTAATTATTTCCATTGATAAATAAAATGACGAGTTTTGACTGTGTGTCGCGCTAAAGACTTTTGGCTCGAACAGTTGTGTTTTAAATTCCGCTATAACAGGAAATGCCATGGTGGCATTAATTCACGGTGATATTTTTTAATCCGTTAATGGGACTATAATAATGAATTGTGTTAACGAGTTAATATTCCCAGCACTATAGATTAGCAACTTTTCTCATAAATTTGTGACTTTTTTGCCATTAATTTTTGACTTTTTCTCAGAAATTAACTTTTTTTTGCCACACAGATTTGTGACAAAAAAAACCATAGTGTTGTCATTGGCTATGTTTACATGCACACGAATAAGATAAAATAACTTTATTAATCCCACAGGTGAAATTCACTTGCCGCCAGTCCTGAACAAACATTTACAACACGACACTTAAAAACAGGAGCAAATACATAAAATAATATAACAATAAGATGTAATAACCCCCCCCCCCCACACACACACACAAACATGCACACACACAAATGCTTATTATAATGAACTGATTATAATCAGAATCCTGGAGTTATCTGATTATTCAAGTGGTCTTGTAACCAGAAAAATCTAATTTTCTTTATCAGATAAAGGCCATTGTCAGATGATGAGAAATCGCATACACACACCTAGTTTATTGGCCAAAAATCAGTTTATTCAGTGCATGTAAACATGTAAAATCAGATAATTTCCAGTTATCGTGTTATTGTGATCATGTTAACAGGGTGATTGTTTTCACATTTACAGTAGCTATGTATTGAAACGTGGTGATGTTTGGTTGTGGTTTTGGGTCTTATTGAAGGGTGTGAACTATTGACCTCACCTTGATTCTTTTGGGGCTCTTTGCTGTGATTAAAAAAACGACAGTGTTCAAGTTCCAGCCACGTCACTGCTGATGCTGCAGCAATCCAGCATACTCAGACACACCACGGTCGTAAATGTGATGCTGTGAATCCTGCTCATATCCTCTGTCACACACTGTACCAGTTTTTCCTTTCCTGTCTGCTATGTGACCGCTGGGCTCAGATTTTGCATGGATCGGTTTGCTAGATTTCACGGTTTCTTTGTGTTCAAGTTATCTTTTATTCAGCACGTTTTAGTCAGTATTTTATCATTTTTCCCAGTTATTATTTCAATTAAATCATCAACAGTATTAAATGAAAACCAACGTGAAACACAAACATGGCCAAATTTTTTCCAGGGTTTATCAACAACTTTTGCCAAATTCCCATCATCTCTGGTGAGAGGAACAGAGGTGAGAACAATTGTGCATCTGTCTCAGAGCCGCACAGGAAGGGAGGACATCTCTGCTCCCACATTGGCAGCGGGGAAGGGTACCGCCTCTTTACTTCCTACTTCCTGCTTTCCTGTCTGCAGCGGTTGCCGGTGCTGCCCCTCGCTGCCGTCAGCGACACGTCGACTCCCAGAGTCACGGGCTCAATCACCGGAAATGTCACCAGGCGATAGTGTGCGTGCGTGCGTGCCCGGAGGGGGAACGTGTTTACAAAATGTGCCCAGAGAAGATGAGTATTGCATTTTGTGATGGATCATCTCTGTTGCGAAGAGCTGCCAGACACTGTATAGATGAACCAAACTTTGTCTGATTTCCCTTTAGGGAGCCATAACTCTGGCAGCCTCTGTTGTCTGTCTGTGGTTCGAGTTCGTGGAACCATTGCTCATTTGTCCTCCTCTCTGTTTTCCTAACAGGCGAGATGTATTTATAACCCCGCTAGCCTCATATTTGTAATGCAGGAATGGAAATTGCATCCATGTTCGGCCATATATTGATTAAGTTTTATGTGTTTTCAGTGGATAACTCACATTTAAATGTTGGCATTTGGTTTCATGGTGTAAAATATACTGAAGTTTCTCGTATTTAAAAGCCCTACAATAGCTACGTATTTGTGAGGGTACGGTGCCTTAAAAGGAAAACCATCAGGTGAACCAAAACAAAAGAAGATGCACTGATGAAAAGTGAAGGAGAGTGAAAGAGAGCCCAGATGCAGAGAGAGTGAGTGAGACGGGGGCGTACGTGCACTATGTCACTAGGGTTTGGGCATTGGGGGCGGTGGGGTACTTTCCTTGTTGAAAACATTTATTAGATAGCAGCTTGATAGCAGACCAGAGCCTGTTTGTTTTCTGAGATGTTTTCCCCTCCGCTGTGCTGCTCGGCATCCTCCGACGCTGGAGATCCCGCTGCTCACTGTGAAAACAAACATGCTTGCTCTCTCTCTCTCTCTCTCTCTCTCTCTCTCTCTCTCTCTCTCTCTCTCTCTCTCTCTCTCTCTCTCTCTCACACTCACACACTCACACACTCACACACACACACACACACACACACACACACATGCCCAGAAAACACTGGAGTTCACAGATGGACTGGCGCACCAGCTTAAACTTTGTCACAGCCGTGTAGATAAAATCCTCAAGTTTCTGATGTGAAACAAAATATTGGATGGACGTGTTTTATAAATACTGTTGCGGGGTTGTTGCTTGTACTTTATAAAAGCAAATTTAAGCTACCTACCAGCCACACACCAAAGGATAATTTGGCCACTTTTGGACCTAGTTCTTGCCTTCAAACAACTGTGGGAAAAGTCCTAATGATCTTCGTGGTCCTACCAATTATCCAGTTTTCCTGTATTGTGATGTGGGTTACTTGTGATCCAGTCTGCTTTGAGATAAAGGCCTCTCCGATCTCTAAAAATAAATTTCTAACATGTGGAATATTTACAAGATATCCTGTTATGGGGGGAATCCCCAAGGTTGGACGAGCATGTACTCTGTAGATTGTCACATGAACAAAACCGTAATCAGTCAGATGGAAGCATGGTCTATCATGTCTTCACTCTAAAGTCACATTTAACAAGAAATTTTGTGACAGTTTCACATATTTCCTGTAACTTTGGGCTTGATTTTTTTTTTTTTTTTTTTTAAAAAGGCACTTATCAAAATGAGCAGTCATATTTTGGACAAAAGCTGACTCAAAAATACACTCGAGAGAGACTGAAGGTGTTTTCACACCTGAATCTCCACACCAAGGTTTGGTCCAAGGTTCATGTTTTTGTTACATCGTCTACATTTTCCGGTTAGGTTTGGTTTCACTCTGCTCCTTTTCCAAGTGAACAAAACAACTTTATGTGACGCTACTAAGCCCTGTTGTCATCACAACATTTGTGTTGTTAGCACACACTGGTGATTAGGAAACATGCTACTTGCCCTCCAAGAAGTTTTCTGCAGCTCTGGACACATCGATAACATTGTTTGGAGAAGATGTTTGTCCTTCTCATTGGCCATGGCATTATACCCCCCCCCCCCCAACTGTGTCAAATCCTTTCCAAAAGTATCTGGTAAGGTTCTACATTTTTCCAAGTGCTAACACAACTTATTTTCCCTGTTATTGACTGCCTTAACTTCCTGTATTTGGTCTGAACCTTTCTGAAATTTGCTTTCGCACTCGAAACAAACCAGACCAAGGTTCAGTTTGATC